>CM021102.1:250748981-251281050 GCA_007115665.2 Sequoiadendron giganteum | reverse complement strand
AAATTTCTTTAAAAAAAAATGAGTGTTCTTGGCTGCAAATTATGGTATTTGGAAATTATTTACTCAGCTTGTTTAGCAAATCTGAAGTAGAAATAATTAAATCTAAGTTTATATATATATATATATATATATATACATATATATTATTATTTTTATATATATATATATATATATATATACATATATATTATTATTTTTATATTATGCCCCTCTGTGAGGCGTGGATTTCAAAGAAATCCACAGGTTTTAGAAAATGAAGTTTTAAAAAAATAAAAAATAAAAATTAGTCTGTTTGGCTAGTTGATTGCAACTTCCTCTAGGATTGTGTGGCGGGGTGTTACACCTATTTATATCCCTTTCTCTTTCTCCCCCTCTCTATCTCTCACCATCTCTCCCTCCCTATCCCCCCTATCCATCGACTCTCTATCTCCACCTCTCCTCCTTTCTCTTCCCATATATCTCCACCTCTCTTTATCTTCCCATATATCTCTATCTCCCTCTCTTTCTCTCCCCATCTATCTCTATCTCCCCATATATTAACTAAGAAGCCATGCAAGCATACAATAGTATATGTTGGTAAAACTATAATAGTGGTTTATTAAACTATAAGTAACACCTATCTTTCTAATGTCAAGCCTTCTTATAAAAATAGTGTTTTATTAAGCCATAAGTAGATTATTGTCACTACTCTTCATTCCACATGAAATGCCAAATGTAGCAATTGTTTTATTGCTTTTGTCAAGTTTCATTAACCAAGCTATTTAGTGGGTTGAATAAAGTTGTGTTATGACCCTTGGTCTCTTTAAAATAATTAGACAATATTAGGGAGATTAGGAAGAGGAGAAAACTAAACTCCTTCAAAATAGGGGTAGTTGTGGGTTTGTTGGTTTTCTTCGTATACTATATACTTAATTCATCTAGGATAAATAAGTCACTGTATAAATGAAAGATGTTTGATTATCTACCTAATATTTTTTTATGTTTTTGAAATGGAAGAGATCTAAAACTCTATAGAAATTGTTATATGCTAATGGTCAAATTATTAGACTATTTAGATCATTTTAATTGACTACTTCATAATGGTTTGTGTTGAAAGAATTGTTTCCTTTCTTTGTAGTTTTTACATTGGAATACAAATCGTATTTAATTTCATGCCAATATACATCTTTCATAAAGATATTTGTTTGATTTTTCCTTGCTATTTTCATCTTAAAATTTTAAAAAATGTATTTTATAATATAGAATTATTTTCAAACTGGGACAAAAAGGATTCTAAGAGATATATTTAGTCATAAATTTTACAATCATAAATATCATTTAATTTTTATGTTGTAACTTCAATACTTTTAGTTAAAATAAAAATAGCTTAAAGTTATATATACATATAGTTAAATTGGAAAAGTTGTTTCCATTTTATTTTTTACATCTGTTAACTAAACATATTCTAATATTACACATTCACTTTATTAGGATTATACTTGTTCACTGTAAGATTTCCATTGTGAATATATTGTTGTAAACAAAACCGCATCACTTAAGTCTACTCAGTTCGCAAAGGTAGACCCACCTAGGTTTCGCAGCACCTGAAGAGAAGAAGGTTCAAATCATTTGGCCTTATTTGTTACCCTAACATGAATCAAGAGATTGGAAACCTCTTGAGGTATTCTTACCTGTATTTTTGAGAGCTAACAACCTCCAAACCTCCAAATCCACAAAAAAGATTCCACTTGTACGGCCAAATTCTTGCCAAACCCAAAAACCCTTGTTTTAGGCCTAAATCATGAGGGTTTATTGAATCTCCTACTTCCACAACCTCCCAGACCTCAAAACTAACTCAGAGACAACCCATTAGATCTGAACATGCATAAAAATTCATAAAATCAGATCTCCCATACATATTTTTTTGAAACCTAGGCTTGAACCTCTCATTTCGCATGCTTTTCTTCACAAAATTCTTGAGGACAACAAATATACCTTCTTTATTTCTCATCCTACACCCTATTCATGCATCCTAAAATTACAATAGTATCCATGGGGCCTCTTACACAAGCTACAGTAATCACAAAAAGTGTAAGAGCCCTTTTATATCATGTTTGGACTACAAAACCCTCAAAAACAGGGTAACCGGGTTATATGCAAAGAAATGAAGCTTTCTAACTCAAACCAACGCCTTAAGCCCTCAAATAAGATTCAAATCAAAGATAACACATATCTTCATGAAATGGAATTGATTTCACATCAAAATATGGTTGTATGTGACCATATAGTTCTGCAAAATAGAAAAAGTACAATTTTTTTGAAGAAAAACACAGATTTTGGAATGTCAAGAGCTTGTATTTTAAATCCTCAACCATCAAAAACCTTTACAATGATACCTTTATGCCTTTTAAAGGAATTTACACCTCAACCACTGAACAACCACCTCTACAACTAACTTTTTAATCTGTTATGATCACATGAAACATAAAACACACTAATTTCAAGGTTGTTAACATCACTATTGAAATGCTTTAATTTTTTGACCTTTGAAATGTATTGAAACTCTATTCACTATGATAATATGGAAATTTATAGGAGAGCTACAATAGTTGTAAAAACATAAATTAAACATTAAACATTAAAAAGTACATCATGAATTAATTATGTAATGGCATAAATATTAAAAACATCATGAATTAATTATGTAGCCACATAAGTCAAATATAATTCTATCAATAAATTAATATGAAATAGATAATACAATTGCATAACTCATAAATTTCAATTTCATTGATCTTCTTCTTCATCCAACTCTTTTTCTATATCATCTGATCCAGATTTGACATTGTAAGGATTGGTCATATCATCATCATCATCATTGATATCAGTTTTGATAATGTCATCATCCACATGGATATCATCTTCATGAACATTAACTCCTACATCATCATGATCTAGTTCCTCCTCTTTGACATCTTCATCAGGCACATCATCAACTAACTGTTGATCTTGATCATCATCTACATCATCTTCTAGTGCTTCGGTGTCTTCTTCTTCCACCACATTAAACTTTATCGGCCTTCTTCTTGGATCATGTCTAACAACATATGACCAACCTGGTTTACCTAGAACCTCTACGTAAAATACCTGCTCACATTGGCTTGGAAGAACATAGGGCTCATTTCCATCTCACTCGAAATACCTTGTATTAACCATGGTAAATCCATCATCATGTTCAATAACAATTCTCTCGGGATCATTTCCACTCAATCGTAGCCTGTACCATAGGATGACGAACAAAACTAATTTGAAGGACTTAAATTCACACTCAATTATATCATCCAAAATCCCATAGTATCAATTTTCTGAGACTTTTGGATGTATGTCGCTTCTAGATGAAACATTAGTCACCTGAAAGACTGCAGTTATCACAGAATCACAAGTTTTCTTCGTGTCATCCAACTTTTTGATTCGAAATTTACGACAATTGCACCACATAGCCTTGTGATGTTTCACCTGCAATATGTCAAACATGTAAAAATTATTGCAATATCGTCAGTTGATAAACATATTTATTCTTAGCCGAATGTATGCAAAGAAAAAAATCTCAACATATATACATCAATATAATTGAAAATAATTAAATAATATCGGCGATTAATATATTTATATGTACCTATTTATCTCTTAAACCATATGATAAATCAATTTCCCTTGGTGTAACACTGGAATCTCCATTACGATGAGCTTCTTTAACCAATAAAGCCACAACTTCCCATGTTAATGCGTGACCAGATTGTTGACATCATTCAATCCATACCGTCATCCAATCCAAATTATTTGCGACATACAAATGTAGTGCATCCCACTTTCGACCAACTGTATCAAAAAAAATTGAAATTCACAAACGAGGTATAATTAGTTAACTGCCATGGTATATGACCTTAATTTATAATTGATGTATATTGAAGATTAATAATTAAATAAGTATAATATACATAAAAACCAAATGTAAAATTTATTCTAATTAATCTCCATGACCATCTTATAATTACCTCTCACTTTCGTCAATCTACCTTTCCCCATCAAGTACTCCCCTTCAAATTTGTTAATGGAGTTGGGATCCCAAATGTGATCTACATGGATCTTTGTTGCAAACTTAGGAAGATATTCAGTAATGTACACCATGGTCCGGTATACCATATATCCCTCCACCATAGAACCCTTAGGATGTGCTCTTTGTCTAACCAAAGCCTTCAAAAATTTTAAGTGCCTCTCAACCATCCACATTGACCTTGTGTGTATAGGTCCACACAATTCAATCTCCTCAACTTGATGTATGAGGTAGTGTTCTTGTGCATTGAAAAATGTCGAAGAGACACTTTTGCATTTCACACATTAGATGAGGAATTTTTCTCTTCCAATAATTTATATCTTCTTTATGGATTTCTTTAGATGGCATCCATCTACAAGTGATTCAAGGCACAAATATATTAATGAGATTTAACAAAAATATACAATATATTACATAAGAAGTAAAACAAATGGCAATTATAAGATCTATACAATGAACTAAACAAATATCGCTACTTACCTCATGTATTTTCCAAGATCATATATAACTTGCTTGACATTGTTGTCGAAGTTGTCTGGGAGAGATAGAGGTAGAACGTATTGCAACAATTATAAAATGATCTTTTCATTATTTTTCCAAAAGTAGTAAACATAATACACTAAAAAGTACATGTAGTATACAAATATATGTATAATATATCAGAATAATTACCTTAATGAAGGTATGCCAATCATGTGTTTTCATCCCTGACCCAAATTCACATTTCTTTGTTATGATATTGTCTATGTTCGTAGCAAATCCTGTGGGAAATCAAATTTTTCGTATGACTTCTTTTATAGCATTGCTTTGCTGCTCTGTTAATAACCAAGGAAGGGCACTTATATTAATTTGGTCTCCATCCCTATTTAATTGAATGACATTTTTCATTGCATGATTGGCTTCCTAAATATCACTACAAATTTCAACAATTTTTTCTTTGTCATGTCTTCCATCCAATATTTTCCATAACGTTTATGTTGTATTCTTTTTTATATGCATTGTATCAAACAAATGCACAATTTATAGCTGATCATAGTAGGGCAACCTACTAAATTGTCTAGGCTAACTTTTCAGTCCTTATGGAATCCAACCATTAATGCCTTGACAACCTTCATGAAGCATATAAGTTAAACAAATTAACAATGACAATCATTGTCAATTACAGCATGAGTAAACATAGCACAATATAAAAATATAAATTCCAGACATATCATATATGATAGATAAACAATTTGATCCAATGTATAACCTTGACGAATAATTCTATTATATTCCAACTTCCATAGGCGAGGTGTCATTCTTTGTGGTTTTGATGTAGTCTCTTATTTCCCATTGAAAAGATGTTTTTCAGTGGTTCGATACTTATGATTTTTGTGCAAGAAGTGCCTATACTCATCAAACACCTGCTTTCCTAAACTTGTTGAATGATGAGATTCCATCTTTGGACCACAAATTGGACATGCAAATTTTCCCTTTGTTTGAAGACCTGCAAGATCATATATAATTGGATTAAATATGTCAATTTTTATAATTATATATAATTAATAGATTATTTAAAAAACATGCATGATATCTACTTCATAAAATTAAATATCGTTAAAGTCATGCAGTCGAAAGTTATAACATACCACAAAAATGTGTTAGCCCTGGGGCATCATGAATTGTCCATACAAGCATTGCATGGAATTGAAATTTTCTTTGTCCTATTGGTCTAGATACGTCATACATAGTGACACCATTCCATAACTTTAGTAACTCGTTGATAAGAGGCTCGATATATACATTCATATCTTTAACTTGGTACTTACCTAGTTGAATGAACATAAAAATTACATAATTATTATAACCATTTTACTGCAATATATATAAATTAATGTACATGACTATTAAATGAAAAAAATATAAGTCATTATGCAACAAATAAGACAAATGAGATGCTACTACGTCAAAGAAAATTGATGTAAACAAATACCTAGAACAATCATTGCCAACATTATGTGCTCCCTATTTATTGACATCCATGGAGGAATGTTATTGTTGATAACAAAAAAAGGCCACACCGAGTAAATAGATCTCAGCTCTCCAAATGGGTTGACACCGTCTGCTGCCAATGAAAGCCTGAGATTACGACTTGTTCTTCTTTAAACTGTGGCCATTTTTCCTCCATGTCCCTAAATGCATAACCATCTGCAGGCATTCAAATAATGTCATCTCCACTTCTATTCCGTGCATGGTAGTCCATAAATTGCGCTAAGCTTTCGCACCTAAATAATCGTTGCATACGTGGAATAATGGGAATATAACAAAGAACCTTGCGAGGCATCTTTTTTGTTAGTTGATTTGTTTGATATCTACTGATATGATATTTCGGGCATCCTATTGCAAATTCATGTTGTTTATGATATATAATATGATCATTGGGACATGCATCTATTGTTTGATACCTCATTCCAATATCTTTCATAATGTCGGATAAATATCAGTATGAGCGAGGTCAAATATTTGATGGTGGTAAAAAAAATTCACCAATCAATCTACAACAAAAAATAATTTGTTAATATAAAGAATATTAATGGTACATATTTCATCCTTTATTTACTAGTGATGAACTAACAACAACTAAAATAGATGAAAAAATATGACATATATGACATACCTTAACATCCGTGAGTTTGCTATGTTGGATAAACCATTCATAACCTTCAAGTTCATCAACAACAATACAGCAGAGAGAAGAGTTGTTTGGGAGCCTTCATAAAGGGGCTCGTAAGCCTTCTCAAGTATAGGTAAATCATGAACATCATCAAAGTCAATCATGATCAGTTGTGCCACTAAATTTTTAATGGATCAATGTATTTGTGCCATCATCTTCAACTGTGTTTTCTGGCACATGATCATCTTCTTCCATAGTATCATTAACTTCATCTTCAATATTCACAACTCCATGTTCCTCTGCTTGCAAAACCACATTCTCTAGGCCGTGATAATCCATATCATGTTCCCTAGGGTGCCCCACCTTTATAATAATGATAGACACAAATAAACCATAATCATGATCAAGTGATTATATATATATAATGTTAAAACGATACAAACATTTACAAATTCAATCAATATAAACACATATAATGAACAACTTACCAATGGACGATAATCATGCCCCCCTTCAACATGACCATGCTGCCTATAATGTTTCTCAGTTGTTATGATTAAAAGTCTTCTTGTCTTTAAGCCCTTGCAATTATTGCAAGGACAATAACATTTCCCATCACCCTTTCTTTTCAATCTAGCCCACAATCTATCAAGTGTCTCTTCATTTTGTTCTGGACTAATATTATCTAACATGATTTTTCTTTACCAAGATTGAATATTTAGATCTTCAAAAAATATCAAACTCACACTCTACTAAATTTTAATCATAGACAGGTAACAAAATATAATAATTCTGATATTTTACACCCAAAAAATTCGGCATGCAACCACCCCTGCAAAAGAGAAGATAGTTTGGAATTAATGACCCCAAAAAACACTTTAAAATGCTAATTCCATAACTTATTAAATTCTGATTTTACTATGATTTCCAACCGTTAGACTCCTAAAATCAGAATATTGAACTTGCACATCAAAATCTGGAAATGAAATTCTAAAAATGCACAAGTCTAAAAATGAAATCTGATGAGATATTGCTTTAAAATATGATTTTCAAACCTAGAAGTACAAATCTAAATGATATGACCAAGTCCTCAATGATGCCCTCAGGTTCCACTATTGACCTATCTACCAACTGTAGAATAGTTGGTGTAGGTCTAAGGTTTATTAACAACAATATCAATTTTTTTTCCTTAGTCGTCACATTAAGGGTTATACCCAAGTCAATCAAGGTATGTTTTGATGAGGGTACCATTCACAAATGAATTCTGGAAAAAGACAATGACTACCCTCAACCTGGCGATAATAGCAAAATTATATAAGAATAGCTCTCATCCACTCTATGCTTAAGCAACCTCTCTAATCCCACCAGTAAGATCAATTAACCTACTATTCACAACAGCCTGCCTTATGGGTCTTTTTCCAATTTGTGACCCTCCTTCATTGATGTCTTTGTATGCACCTTCCATGAACCTATCATGAGTTCTTTTCTCTCCATTAGACTTTGCAGATGCTCCAAGTACATCTGGCTTAAGTTTAGGTGTGTCATCTTGGGTTTTAGGTTTCTTAACTCTCTTTTGTTTAGGTTTTCTTTCTGGTTTGGCACTAGAATCACTAGGTTCACCTATTTTGACAATGTGACAGAGCTAGGGTTTCAAATTTTCAATTGATGGAAAAGGAGCTACTCGTTTAAATTCTTAAGAAACAAACCACAAAATAAAAACCATCCTAGACTTCATACAATTCTCACCATCCCAATTGAAAATGCATGACACACAAACCCTAGTAAACCCTAGGATATTAGAGCTTTTATAATTTTCACTAACTCTCCATACCAGCTTAATTCAATGCACTTGACACAAAGAAGTGTGATTATTTTCTTACCTATATGGAAATTCGATGTTAATGCCTTCTACCACTATTTGTTGGAGCTCTTCATGCCGTTTCCTCAAACTTGATCACTTTCTCTGCTCTTGAACGGTTGTAATTATGGGGGAAAATGAGCCAACAACCTTCTTTATGGCCAAGGAATGGAGTGTATAACCATTAATTTCTTATAGAAATCTCACGCAAGCAAGCTGACACTCAGTCGTTTGAGTTCAAATTATGATCGTCGATCATCTTGTTTTAAAACTCTATCAGTGGCTCTCCTTCATCACTGTCGCAATAAATAGTCGAGCTCACTTTATTTATTTTCATCGAGCTCACTTTTGTTTATTTTCATCGAACTCACTTTTACTTATTTTCCTCAAAATTTCGATGAACGTCGGGGATTAAATTTAAAAAAATTGAAAATTACACATCAAATATCACAAGTACCCGACAATCATCTCATTTTACATCTTTCATCGGAAATTTTTGTCGAATTTTGCAATCAAATGATTTAGTGTAATTTTGTAAAGACACCTTGGTTCACTAACATTGCCAACTATTTAGCCACTTCTAAAATACCTCTTGGTTTTACATCAAAACAAAGGAAGCGACTTATTAGAGAGAGTGCACCATTTAAATGGATTAATGGGATTTTATTCTATTGTGGACCCAATATGGTCTTGAGAAGATGTGTCAAGGTCGATGAAATGTACAGTATTCTAAGGCCCTGTCACGATGATCCTTCTGGGGGTCATTACTCTGCAAAAAGAACTTCTCATAAAATTTTGGGTGCTGGATATTATTGGCCTTCAATGCATAAAGACGTTAAAAAGTATATTCATCACTGTGATGAATGTCAAAGAGTAGGAAGACCAACTGCTTCTACAGAAATTCCCTTGCAGCCCCAGGTCATCCTTGAACCATTCAAAAAATGGGGATTGGATTTCATTGGTCTCATAGACCCTTTCTCCCAAGGGAAAGAATATATCCTTGTCTGCACCGACTACCTCACTAAATAGGTAGAAGTTGAAGCCCTACGTGTTACTAGAGACAAACAATT
This sequence comes from Sequoiadendron giganteum, assembly GCA_007115665.2. NCBI lineage: Eukaryota > Viridiplantae > Streptophyta > Pinopsida > Cupressales > Cupressaceae > Sequoiadendron > Sequoiadendron giganteum. The sequence continues at coordinate 251,271,376 of CM021102.1, read as the reverse complement.
TGTTGACTTCCTCTGTAATAAGATTTTTCTTAAATTTAGAGCCCCCTGAACCGTCGTTACAGATCAGGGACCCCAATTCATGTCCAAAGTTCTTCTGGCATTTAAGAACCATTTTCAAGTGAGTCACAAGAAGTCTTCTCCCTATCACCCTTAGGAAAATGGCCAAGTAGAGGTGACTAATAGGGAGTTAGAAAACATATTGACAAAAATGGTTTCTTCAGGAAGAAGAGATTGGGCTAGAAAATTGCTAGAAGTCATCTGGGCATACAACACAACATGGAAATCCACAGCTAGATTCAGCCCCTATGAGCTCATTTTTGGGAAGAAAACTCTTTTACCCATTGAGTTTGAACTCCAAACTCTACGAACAGCTATGGTGTTGGGTCTAGATCTGAAACGAGCTCAAGTAGAATGAGTTTTACAGTTAAGTGAATTGGACAAGCTTCGTTTAGATGTTGTCCGTCAAACCGAGTTGGTTCAACACCAGCAAAAAATTTGGCATGAAAAACACATTAAAGAGAGAGAGTTCCATAATGGTGATTGGGCCTTGCTATTCGATTCCAGATATAAAGATCACAAAGGGAAACTCGAGACTCATTGGCTGGGGCCATATGAAATTTCTAAAGTCTTCTCGAATGGCACAGTTCAGCTGAAACCCATGGATGGTGATACACGAACTCTCTTAGTCAATGGTCATCGACTATGTATCTACCATAAGCCTGTCAACAAAGAAGAATTTACAAAGTTGGTAGAAATGTAGGGATAAATCCAATGCATTGACTCTTCCAAGGCAGAGTCCATTTAACCTTGTTTTAAAAAAAAAAATTTAAAAACCATGAAAAATTGTAATAAAAAGACATGTGTACCAGTTTGTTTCAAAGCATTTTTTATTAGTTCTTATTTTTGGACTTAACTACAGGTTGTCATGATTTTGCAGGACTTCTCATAAAGATAGATACAACTTCTAGAGCACCTTTCCAATATACTTTGGAACTTGATAATCCAGATGCCCAATGCTTCGAAACTTACCTCTTATCATGATAAAGCTTCGGAACGCGTGAACTTTGTTGCAAAGGTGCTCTGGAACTTGTGAACTTTGATGCCTAGATGCTCCAGAACCTGCATCTCAACTCATCACATCAGACAATCATTCCTGTAGAATGGTGATTGGTAGAGGAAAGCTCTTGAAGTTCGAGTTCCTTTATATATAGCCATTTTTTCTTTTTTTTGGTTGCATCTCTCGACGATGCTCTAGAATATTCCTTCGATTGTTGCTCTGGCTGCATCTTTTGACAATGCTCTGGAATCTTCCTTCGGTTGCTGCATCGACTACATCTTTCGACGATGCTCTAGAATCTTCTTCGATTGTTGATCCGGTTGCATATTTCAGCGATGCTCTGGAACTTATTCATCTTCTGTGTTTCGAATGCATGCCACAAAGCATGCTCTGGAACTTAATCATCGATTTTGAGCACATGTTCATAAGCATGCTCCGAAACTTATCCATCTCCATTTTTCCTGCCTCTTTCCATAAAATTTGAAATCTCCTCGATGCTTTGATTGTCACACCTCGGTACACACACCTTCTTCTTTTTTTAAGTTTTCTTCGTCATAAATAAAAGCTGCCATCTTTTCATCATAAATAAAAGCCGCCATGACAACCTGTCCTCATTGATGACCCTATCATTCACAAGCTTCCTCACTCATGTCATAATGAATATGTCATCACCTCAACCAATACGGTTTCATCATCCTATTAAATTAGTAAAGGTATGAGATCTTTAGGAGATCACAAAATGTAAGTAAGTACAATTTTTTGCTTAAAGTAAGTAGTTATTTTTGAATAAGGCATAATTAATTGGCATGATTCCTTCCTAATTTAGTAACTTGAGCCACTTAGCAATTAACTACTAGTACGAAACTCTTTTCGCACACTTCCATGCAAATTATCATCATTGCAAAGTAACACAGTAAGCTTCAAGCAAAGACAAAATAAATAATCACTTTTTGATTATATTTTCAAAAACAATTGTGCAAGCTTCTCACACTATTGAATTATTTAGCATAGTCATAGATTGGAGATGGAAAATGGGGGGTTCAAAGAAGAAATCAAAGCCAGCTTCAGCACAAAAATTATTGGGATTGAGCAACATTTCCAGTTTGTTTGAGGAAGTGGGATGGTTAGATTTCATTAAAAGTTTGAGGGATATAATGAGAAGTTGGTGAATGCATTTGCAAAAAATTACTCCAATGGTCAGGTGACACTTCATGGGAAGTGCTTTAAGGTAAGTCCAAAAATCATCTCTTGTCTCTCTAGGTTAAATAATTCTGGAATTAAATTGTCTGAAACTTCTCAAGTTACATATCAAAAATTATCAGAGTTATTTCTTAGAGAGGGAGACTCGCAACCCATGATAGTTATCAGTACTAGAGGAAAAAATAAAGTGTTTCAAAGAACTTCTATATTAGATCCCTGAGGAATAGCGGTTGCATGTATTATAAAATATTTTACCTGTGAAGGCCAACTCACTACTGTGGTAGGACCTACATTTCGTATGCTAATTCATTTGCATCATGGGAAATAAAACCCTTCCCTTAGGGTTAATTTTCCTGACTTTTTGAGTGATTCTATTAATTCCTCCATAGAAAGATATAAGATTGGTTCGGGGCCATTAAAGCACCATGGGTTAATTTATTTAATTTGTAAATATCATTTTCGAAAGAAACCTGAAAATAAGTGGGAAATTTTTTTGTGGAAGTTTGAAAATTCTATGCCCAAAAGAAAATCAGAACCAAGGGAATCCTCTAAACAAGTTGCTTCACCTTCCTAAGAAACTTCCCCTGAGGCCTCTAAAGCTCCTAAAGCCTGAATTCCCACAACTCCTGGTGAGGAAGTGCCAGAATCTGTAAACGGGGAATTTAAAACCGCGAATCAGTCAGAAGATGTTGAAATTATTCATCCAAGTGTAGATAGCATTCCCCTTAGGAAGAGGAAAATAAGAACAATTATCACTTACCGGAATGCTCCTCCCTTGAGGAAAAGCAATAGATTATCCTCTAAGTCTATAGAAACCCCAGTGTAGAGTGTAGGAAGTGGTTCAAAGAAAAAGAAGTCCAAGAAGCATAAAAATCCCATAGAAACCATTGATCCTATTGATGATGTAGAAATGATGGAAACAAGGGAACAAATTCATCAGTCTCTGGAAAAAAAACCCTTCTTGAAGAAATGCCTTCCCATCTAGAATATGAAAAAGAAACCCCCTGTTGAAGAAATTCCTTCCCACATAGAGTATGAAGAAGAAGCCCTTGCTAAGGAAATTTAGGAAATAGAAAAGGAGCAATCTCCACCTTCCATGGAGATTGAAGACAGTATTTTAGGAAATTTTTCCCCCATTGTAAATAAATTTGTTGAGACTATTGAAAATTAAAATGCTAATGCAGAGTTGGAAAAGCTAAGATTAGAAATTGATGAGCCAAGAAATTAGTTGCACAAAAATGATGAACATATTGTACAACAACAAGAGGAAATCACAATACATACTATTGTAATAGGAAAAAGAGATCAAGAAATGCAAAATTTGAAACTACATATAGAAGAAAAGGATGCATTCATTAATGAATTACAGAGACAAATTCAAAAGTTGAATCAAGAGAACAAGACATACAATGCTAATCTATCTGATAAAGATAAAGAAATTGAAAGTTTGAAGAAGAATTTTATGCTTATGTTTTCAGCTTTTGAAGAAGAAAAGAAAAGACAGAAAGAAGAATTGAATGCTTCTCTTAGTAGGATTGTGGAACTAGAATAGGATTTGCAGGAAAGCACCAATAAGACAATAGTGGAATCAAAAGGAATTCAAACCAAACCAACTATAACTAAGTGGTTCCAAGTTCAAATTCCTCCATTATTAATGAAGTGGATGGAACGGTGCTATTTCCTAAGAAATGCCAAGATTGAAAATTACAAGTTGAAAATGGAGATGGTACTATTGAAAGAATCATTTCATAAAGCCTATAGGGGAAAGTAGGATGCATGCCAAATAGAAAAATTTATATTATCATGTAGAAGACCATCAAGGCTATATTCAATATTTTTAAATGAACAATGGTTAAGATGGAAATTGCTCAAAATTTATAATGATCAGCCTTATGAACCTGATGACAAAGAATTTGTTAAAATGTTTGTAGAATCAGCTCTTGAAGAGCAAGATATGCTATGTGAATTCTTTGTTCACAATCTTCTATTAGAAAACCATACTGATTTCTTTAATAACCTTTTTGTTGGAGAAGTGCAATTGAGGTCTTTACTATCTACCATGCGTAATCAGGTTCATTGGCAAGAGCACACTAGGGAATATTCTCAAGCAGAGAAAAATGTGGGCCTTCAAATGAGATCCCCCAATAGTAGACTTGCAGATTTTAAAGCTACCTTTTTAGCTCTTACATTGGATGAAAAATGAAAGAAAGATATGATGGAAGCCTCCGACTTTGTTATAACCATTTCATGGAACATAGGCAGAAATTGATTGGTCCAGCTTGGCAAGCCTATGAAGAGAGATACACTCCATTACCAACATATCTAAAGAAAAGAGAGATGATCTCCCCTCTTAACATAAAATGGTCCTTCAGAAGAGTAGATGCCTTGGCTAAAATCCTGAAAAACCTCAGAACAGATGGATAGGGATGAGATATAGACCTCCCTTGTTGCTCTTTCCATCCCCTGCTTTTCATATTAATACAGATCAAAATGATAAAATCTTCAATGAATAGCAAGAGGGAGTTGCTTTTCGTAGAGGCTTCCTCCATACACCTATAGATTTCGATAAAAAAACAAAGGATCTATATGATATTAGTGCTAAGTATGAAGAATGGAACAAAAAATTTGGACAGGGCCACGACAAAGGGGTAGGAGGACCTGCCAGGAATAAGGGAGGGGAGGAAATTATGAGGTAAAAATAACCTCATCATAATAACATAATAAAGTCCTATTTCATATATGCAAAACCCTTATCCTCTACCAATTAATTAAACTTTAGGAGAAATAATTGCTTGTCTTTTAAGGAAAATTTTACAAACTTTATTTCTTGTGATTTATTGAAGTATCTTGCCAATGCAGATTTAATGGGTTGTTTTGAGTATTTTGTAGGATAATAATATGTCATCAAGCAGTAGTTGGAAAGCATTCAACCTACACGTGCTCCAAAACAAATTAAAGATGTGTGCTGGAAACATGCTCCAGAACTTTAGGATGATGAACCGAAACCATAGTTGTTGTTAGTTTTAATTTTTGTTATGTTTTAAAGTTTAAAGACTTCATGGCTCGACTTGAGCCTCTTTAATATCTATGTAATGGGTATTTAAAGTTATAAAGTTTGTTTATAATCTATTATAGACTTTTTCAATGGTCATCTACGCCATCTGAAATATAGGACTTAGTTAGAAGTTTTCTATAAAGATGTAATCTCCAGAAGCAAAAGATAACAAAAAGTAGTAATGTTATGTTGTCAATATGTTTTATGAATATATATGAATAAAGAGATTATTACATATCAATTTTTGAGTTGTTAAAGTATGAATGGAAATTATTCTTAATAGAAGAATTTTTGAATCAGTTGTGTATGTGACCTGAGGATGAACGTAGTAACCCACGAGCTGGTCACTCGAGGGAGAGTAGATTAAATAGATGAGTACTTTACTTTCGATTTTTTTTATTACATGCATAATAATTATAAGTATAGTCACTTGTACATGTTAATCTTGTAGAAGTCATTAACATCAAGTTATTGTAGAGTCTGAAGTTCTGGAGCACTCATTGTCTGTCATTTCCATAGTCTGAAGTGTTTAATATTTGTTGTTATTAATTAGATGTTTCATGGTTTTTTTATGATTTTTGCTACTTTTGTAGTTTATACGCTTTTTAGTTTAATTGTTGCTATGCTTTCTTATTTAGTTATGTTTTCTAGATTAGTCATTTTATGCTTTCTAGTTTAATATACTCCCAACTTTCTTAAAATAAAATTATTTTTCAGTTAGATAGTTAGATGGCCTTAGGTTAGGAATTAATGTTAGAAACTCTAAAATAAGTTAGAAAATCTAAAGGAGATAGTCAAGTCTTCTTCTATTGCAAATTTCCTTGGACACTTCTCGGTCGACATATTGAACTTTTATCTTCTAAAGTAATGGGACCTAATGATAGCCTATCACACACCTATTGTTTCAAGGTCCTTTGAAATGTAATACCAATAGGTGGTTCTATGAAGATAGGCACCTCTATCCTCCCTAAGCAACAAAAGGCTCCAAAGAGAAGGAAGAAAGAAAGAGCAAAAAGGGACAAGTATATCAGTTCAAAAGAAGAAGAAGAGGAAGAGGAAGAAGTAAAATTGGTCCACAAAAGGAAATACAAATTCTCTCAAAAAGAGTCCAATGCAAATAAGGGAAAGGATAAAGAGAAGACCCCTCCAGTCTATGAGCACAATCCTCTGAAGCTTGATGCACTGTTTAGTGCTATTGTAGAGTTTGGAATCTTAAAGGATACAGTTGAAATGTATATGGATGCCAATAATGTAGATAAGGCAACAATTGAAGAGGTCATTATCAAATACATGGTGAAATTTAATGTTGGCCTAGGTGAGATAGTGGATCTGCTACCAAATGAGATAAAAGAAGAATTGAGTGCAAGAAGACAAGAGACAATTGCAGAAGATGCAAAGATTAAATCTTTTTCCTTGGAGAAGATTGGTTCCTCATTATCTCATGAGGAAAAAGTTAAGTTGTCTTAGTTGTTTTGATGGTGGTTTTAATCACTTACAACATGCTAGGAAATAAGGGTCATTGGAAAGTAGCAAGACTACTCCAAGGTTTCTGTGTAACTAGTTCTTAGTCATGTTGAGATAGCACAGGGTCATTGTCAACATATTTCACAAGGGTTCTAGTGTTCAAAGCTAATTGGAAAATAACATGCAATCATAAATGATTATTCTAACAATTTATAACAACAAATTGTATTTCAAATGTACAATATATTTGTATTCATTCAATGCTCTTTAATTATTTTAAACTAAGTTTCAAAGAAAGATCAAAAGATATAGGGTAACAAAGAGTAGTACAAATAAATTTAATCTAAATAGGCAATGATAAAAAACATTCCATTAATCATTTATGTATGTTTAATCAAGATCTCAAAACTATTGTTATAGAAAATAACATGTCATACATTCACCAATAATAGCAATGCAATCTTCAAAGGAAACAAATCACTACATGAGATTTTTAGATTTCATGAAATTATAACATCGTCAAGCATGTGCAAATCTGAGATGAAATCTTACTTAAGTTCACAATTATCATTGAGATCTCACTATTTTCACAATTTAGATTGAAATAGAATGTTCATACCATCACCATGATGCTAGATTTCAATGCATGCAACACAAGCGTTATCCTTCGAATAAAATAATAATTCTACTTTGCACAAAGTCAGTAGAAAAAATCCATGTTGAGATTGTGTTGTTTGATTACAAAAGTTACATTAAAATTGGATCCCTTAGAATGACCCAAAATTAAAAATATATAGAAAAATAAGTTCTTGTGTGGATTTGATAAAAAGCTAACTGGAACTACCTCTAATGCTTGAGTCTTTAACTGGAAATTAATGGAAATTAAAATAAAAGAATAATTGGGCACCTCGGGCGTAGTTCATTTCAACTTGCTAAAACTTAGGAAAAGAAAAAGTAACTAAAAGTAAAACTAAAATCTAAGAGCCAACTGGCAGCCTTCAAAATTCCAATGCCTCTTTCATTCCTTCATTTGGGCATAGATTCTTAAGTCATCATTTATTGCAACTTCCCAATGCCAACATTGCTCCCTGAATTTGGACATTGATTTGGAACTGAACGTCCTTTCTTGAAGCATTAATTATTCACAAAAACATTTAAAGACACAAATAGCAATGAAAGTGTCCTATCCTCAACTATTTTGAGAGGGTGTTTGTGAATGTAGATACTACTTCATTCATCCTTTCCATCGATGGCCCTCCATGAAACTGTATTTTAACCTTTTGGTCAGAAGTTGTTTTCTCCATTTGTTGTATTTTGTGAATATTTCCAACTCCTCTTGCAATGATTAAAGTTTGACTTTTTTATTAACCATTGTATCAATACCCTCTTGTGTTACTTGCCCTTGCATATGCCCTTTTAATTATTCAAACATTTTTTTTGTGCTCTCTCACCAACACAGGATTATCCCAAAATGTGCATCCCAAGTCTTCTACTACTTGTTGAATATTGTGTGTTGCTTGTTCAACCTAGATTCTATCACTGTTTAACTTGTTCTTGCACTTATTAAAAACTTAGACATGAAACTCTACTACTCTAACCCAAACTAGAAATAATTCCTTCTCTTCCTCTATCGCAATTGCCTTCAATAGTTCCTCCATCTTTGTTTCATTCATTTGGTGAAGAATTGGGATATATTCCTCCCATTAATGCTCAAATCATTTTGTTGAGCGTTACTATCTTCATCGGTGATAAATTTAAGAAACCCTTCTCAAAAAAAGATATAAAATCCTAACGAATTTTTCATTATTTTAGGGAAAAATATTAATTTCTATTGGTGAATCTTTCCTTTTTTGAGAAAAATACTAATTTTATTGGTGATTTTTACATCACTAAAATTTTAGTGAATCTTGAAAAATAATAAGAAAATAAATTAATTATGATGGAAAATCCTTCCAATCTAAAAAAATAATTCTCATGGAAAACTAGGGGCCCAAGGGTGGAAATTATTGATGGGTTTAAGGGGTGTACTATAATATTTACTTGCCACCATTGTTTTAAAATATAATCTAATGGTCCTAATAGTATTTTGCAAGGTAAAATGTACCCATGATCTACAATTCTCATGGGGCCCAAAATTCTATTTGGATCATTGATCTAATAACCTTTATTGTATTCAATGATGTAAAATGTACCTATGATTTATAATTCTCATGAGGCCCGAAATTGTGGTACCCATGAGCATTACAAATCGTGTGTATATTTTACCTTGTGAAATATAACAAAGGCCATTAGATTATATTGTAAACCAATGTTGGAAACTAAATATTAGAAATATGGCTCTAAAGCAACTAATAATTATGATATACTATTGATGAATTAATATATTTCTACTATAAATTTATTAGGTGAATCTGATCTAATCATGTATCAAATATTATGACAATTTTTGAGTTAAATTTTTTGAATAAAATAAATTCTTTGGCTATTTAAATGAGATTATAATAAAATTTTCTAAAAATGTGGCAACTCAAGTCACGTTATAGCTCGAACTATTAGCCAATTTTGGATTCCCAAATTTCAACTATCAGCCAATCAACGAATATTAGCCACTAAAAAAATCACTAATCTTCATCACTTATGGAGTGATAAGACTTTATTAACTCCTTCAAAACTTGATTTGTCAATTCCAAAAAAATCTCGTTCCACTGTTGAGCAGTAGAAATCCACTTGTTTGGGTTAGAATGTCTGACCTCACCCTTCAATACAACCTGCAATGCAAACTCAAGATCCTGAGCATCAACAGGTCTAATGAGATTGTTTATCCATGTAGTAAGTTGTGCAACTTGGGTTTTCAATTCTTCCTTCATATTCTTATCTTTCTACATTCTCTTCAAAATTGTGAAGACAAGAATTTGAAGGGACTATTGTTCTCCTTCCCTAGTTTGCACACCCATATCCACTTGCTTGATCTAGTAATCATCAATAGTTATTTCTAATTCCAATTTATCTACCAAAGGGGTAGCTAATTCTGCTATTTGTTTGCCTTGTTCATCAATAGGAATTATAGATATCCATCACGCTCTTTTCCTTCTTTTCCCTCGGGATTGAAAAGCATCTGATAAACACTTAAACTTTGCTTAAGAGTCTCTACATAATTCCACTGCCTCTTTTGAATTGTTTGATTTGACCATACAGGATATGGCTACAATCGTTTCTCTCAGAGGGGAAGAGATGACTTCAATATCACAGAATTGCTTATTATTATCCTTAGGTCCCTTCTAATCAGACTCTTGGGAAACCTTTTCTTCATCATGAGCTCTTTCTTGATGCAGCTCTTCTTCTATATGAGGTAGCTCCTCCACAACTTTCTTCTCTTGATAAATTTCCTGATCCTGGCCTCTTATTCTCTTAGGACATTCTCTTGAGCAATATGCTCCTTAGCATGAACTTCTTCTTTATTTTATTCTTCTATAAGCATTTCTTTAGCATGTACCTCCACATCAACATTTTTAGTGAACACCTCCTCCATTCCTCTTTGCATATCCTCTTCTCTTGGAGACTCCTTATCTATCCCTCCTTCCTTGAGTGTTGTTTCAACAAGAATTCCTCTTCACAAGGTAGTTCATTTTTTGGAGGAGGAGGAGGAGGAGTAGATGGTGGTGACTAAGATGGTGTAGTAGGCACTTTATCCTTGGGTGATGGAGAAGCAGATGGAAAAGGTGACTCATGAGGGGGAGACGAGGAGTATATTTCTTGGGCTTCTCATTGAGTTTTCCTCTCTTTGATGGCTTCCTTGGCTCTTCTCTTTTGAACTAGTCCACTTTCGTCCTTGGGTTCCTCCTCATCCTAACCTGAGGTAATATCAATGGGACTTCTTTCTTTTATTTTCCTTCCTACTTCTTTAGCACGTTCTCCTTTTACCTTTTTCTTAGATGGGGCAACACTTGAAGATGGTTTCTCTTTAGTATCATGTGATTGCTCTTCCTTGGTGGGTACTTTAGTTATACCCTCTCCTTTCTTCTTCTTCTTAGCTCCTTTTGTATACACTAGTATTTTTTCCATAGGGAAGAGAGTGATCCACCACACCTTGTGTTTAGATCTTGATGTCATCATTTTCTTGAATTAAATAAGTCCACATTAAAAATTGGTTGATCAAAAATTCTTTGTCCCGAATAGAAAGAACAAGAACCTTTCCATCTTCCTTTTTCTCTTTAGGGACCTGGGCCTATGTACCATGCCTCATCAAAAGGAATGCCAACTGATAGTAATCTTTCATTTTAACTTCAAATTCCTTCTCCAAATTGGCCCAATGATCTTCAATTTTGGGCTCATAAATGAAATACGCACCCATCACTTTGCTAATATTATCAATGGAATCAAATCTCCCCCAAACCTCATTGTATAGAGAAAAAATGTATTTGGCCATCTCAATCTTTGCACCCTTAGCATTTTGTGTGTTGGAACAAGAGTATTTTCCTATTTTTATGGGAAATTCATACCCATGTTTATGCTTCCCTGCAATGATTTGTTGTACTTCTATTACTTGTCTATAAAGCTCCAACAAAAGCATCTTATGAAAAGGATATCTAGGGAGTTTATATGGAATTTTATGGAAACCTACTAATCTAATGTAAGTAATTTTATTTTATTTTTTTAGGTAAGTGCTACCAAAGGGGGTAGCTCCCTCTATTGATTTAAAAGATAAATTGCAATCTTCCATATAACATATATTAGTGATACATATATCCCACCCCTTCTAAAACTTCAATCAGCCTGACCACAACATTTTCTTTGATCAGCCTTGGGTTGCTCTCAAGGAATTTCATGAAATCATTGATATTATACTTTTGCTCCACACCTTTCTTGAAAATCCTTCAAGCCTTGTGCAACTTCTATTTTTTCTTATCCTCATTAAGGCTTAGGACCCCCACTGCTAGCCCATACCCAGGCTCAATTGACACATTGTTGATGGCAATCGAGACAACCAAATATGCCTCCTCTCACCTGTATCTCAATGCCACTCACACACCCCACATACGTTCCCTAAGCACCTGGACATAATTTTTGAAGAACCTTTCAAGCACCATTCCATCATGGGTATGACTTCCACTCCAAAAGTGTTTCATAGGGTTTATGGGGATGGAATGGATGAATGCAAAGATGGAATGGAGATTGATGGATTTGGACAAGGTATGAGATTGACTTACAACCTGAAAGGTGAGTCAACCTACCTTGGGACACATTTAGAAATGAATTTAAAAATAACCTAATTATGAAATGCAATGATCTAATTTTCCTAATGATGCAAATTATCACTTTTATGCAAAACAACAAATCTAGAATATCACAGAAAATTGGACACCAAAAATAGACAGGGGGGACACTGTGCACTTGTGATATAAATTCTAGCAGAAATTGTCAAGACATTGGTTTCAAGGGTGCCACTTTCCTACTAGGGATTTTTTGGATATGTTTTCACAATCCTCTAATGTCAGATGTTTACTTTTGTTTCTTACTTGCAATTTGTCCAAATCGCTTCCAGATATTTTTTTAATTGACTTTTATGTGGGTTGTCAAGGACTAGGGTTTCAAATGCACCAATGAACAAAGTTTCTTCAAACTTCATTTGGTCCTCTTTAACCTGTAACCTGCACATTCACAAAGAGGAAAATTTGTGTTCCATTTTAGGGGCTTGCCTCAGTCAAACCCCATGTTAGTGTTTCCACTTCCACAATGGTAATGTCAACAATAAATTGATAAAGGAAAGGAAATGATGAATGAACCACTTGTTACAACTCACCACCCTTCAATGGTTTCCTTGAAGGACTGAAGTCACACACACACTAAAACAAATCCCTATGATTAACTCCCTTTATTGCTCCCTTTTTTGCTTCAACCCACTATATTAATGTATTTTTCTCTAATTTTTTGAAAAATTTGGCACTATTTATTGGGATGGTGCTATTTTTGGTGTTTTTTGAGACAATAAAAACTAGTAGGCACTAAATTAGGTGCAAATTAGTGCCTAGATTAGTGCCTAAATTAGCACCTACATTAGCACCTAATTTAACACCTAATCTAATGCCTACTTTAGCGCCTACTTTAGCACCTAATTTAGTGCCTAATTGTTCTAATCTAGCAAGGCTTAAGGGTTAAGGGATTAGGGGTGTTAGAATAAAAAATCCTTCCCCAATATTCACTGGCCTTCAATTGCTTTCCTACATTTCACTTGCATCAAAATATCCCTCAACTCTAATCCTTCAACCATATACCCTCAAACCTATACCCTAAATTCTCTACCCTCAACCCTTAACCATCAACCCTAAATCCTTAAACCATAAACCATAAACCCTTAAACCTTCTACCCTCTACCCTCTACCCTCAACCCTAATCCCTCAACCCTATACCCTCAACCTAATACCCTAAACCATCAACCCTATAGGTCCTCAACTCTATACCCTCAATTCTCAACCCTCTACCCTATACATTGGATCCTCAACCCTCATATATCTATGCCCCTCCCTCCTCTTCTCTCCTTCTCTCTATCTCACTTATTCCTCCATCTCTGACTCCATCCATCCCTCCCTCTCTACCCTAATCCCTCAACCCTAAACCATCAACCCTTAAACCCTTAAACACTCAACCCTAAACCCTCAACCCTCAACCCTTAAACCCTTAAACCGGCCTCTACCCTAGTCTACCCTCAACCCAATACCCTCTACCCTCTACCCTCAACCCTCAACCCTTAAACACTTAAACCCAAGTTAAATCTCACCCTAATCCCTCAACCCTCAATCCTTAATCCCTCAACCCTTAAACCCTCTACCCTCTACCCTCTACCCTCTACCCTAAACCCTCAACCCTTAAACCCTAATCCCTCAACCCCTATACCCTCAATCCTCTACCCTCAACCTTAAACCCTCAACCCTTAAACCATCTACCCTCTACCCTATAAATTAAACCTTCAGCCCTCAATTCTCAACCCTCAACCCTTAATCCCTCAACCCTCAACCCTTAAACCCTAAACCCTCTACCCCTATACTCTCTACCCTATACATTGGAACCTCAACCTAATCCTTCAACCATATACCCTCAAACCTATACCCTAATCCTTCAACCTAATATTTTCATTGTATTTAACATGAAATGCAATAATTTATGTGACAAGATCCATACTATCACCAAAATTCCCTTTGTATATACCCATTTATTCCTCCAAATAATCATAAACAAAGCAAAATTTTCCTTTACCACAGTACTGCAACATCCAAATAAAGGCAAAGCAGGATGGCAGCTTCTAAGTTAAGATATAAGCCTTTACCACCATACCGCTAAGAGATTAAATAGCTTGTGGGGTAAAGCGATACTCACCACCATTCCACAGGGAGAATTATAAGGCAATGCAGCAATGCGGTACCTACCACCATCCCACATAAGGTGATCCAAAGGAGTGCAGTAAGGCGCTAAACAACAAGATGATAAAGCATACACTGTTGTGCTATCGAGAGGGTGAGCAACATATGTGGTAGAGCAGTATGCACCGCAACCTCGCAACAAGAAGTCTTGAGCAAGGCAGTAGAGCGGTAAGCATTGGAAGAAAAGTGGACACTACAGTACTGCATGAGGTGGTTTTTCTCCATAAATAATATTTGATGCTCATTCTTCATCCTAAAAGAATGGCCCATCTTTAAAATCCTTACCAAGGAATTCACACAAGAAGAAAAATGCTTCATTCAATACATACACTTCAACCACTTTGCACCGCCTTTGGCGCCCCAAAATGCTAAAAGTTAAGAAACTACCCCACATGACCTAGAAACTTCTGGTCAGATGCAATAGAAAATCCAAAAAAGAAGCTTCCAAAATGCCTCCAAAGTGAATAAAAGTCAAGATATGACCTAGCCATACTAAAAGCGTGAGAAAACTACCTCCAAATGGTCACATTTCCTCCAAAACTCAGTCAAAGACAACCCACACACCTTCCACATGTTGGTCAATCATCATTATTCACTCATGTCTCCAACTGATTTGACTCACACTTTTGATGTGTTCAAGCACCTCCATCTTGCAATTATAACAATTCCAACTATATCCCCCTTTGAAGCTAATTTGAGTTAGGATCTATGACAATTGCTTAATGAATGCTTAATGATTACAAAGATTAATTCAAAGCTTTAAAAATGAATTAATGTAACTGAAATTCTTAAATGAACAAAGTAATATTAATGTGATGAACAAAATGAAAAAGAGAAATGAAAGAGAAGACAAAAAAGTTGAAAACGAAGTTCGCTAATATGGCTATGTCAACTTAGGTCCCCTCTCCAATAGAGTGACTGATCCTTGATTATGCTCCAAACAGAACTACAAGGCAACTGACCAATTACAAGTCTGTCTCTCTTCAGCACAACAGCATAACATTCCTTTGATGTATAGAAATGAACACTGAAGTCTTCAAGACTATTCTCGCCTTACTCATAACATGCCCCAAAACTCCTAATCTCCCTCTTTTTATACATAAAATTTACTCAATTTGGCCTAAAACCAAATGATTTACAAAATCCTCCCTTATCTCCCATTTTTACAATAAAATCACCCTTATTTACAACAAAATCTTTATTAATCTCTATAAATTTTCCTAAACCCTTCAAATAATCCTTTTAATATCTTTTTCATATTATTTTAAGCCTTTGTAATTATCAGAAATCAGGCTTAACAACTTATACAGGTTCAAAGATTCAAATTTAGAGGATTTTGGCTTTTGACACTATATTAAATTGAGTGTAGGTTAAGTTACCCCTTAAAGCTGATCTGTATAGGATCTAGACTAGATTGCAGTATTTAAATGCTTAACTTTTACAATGCTTTTACAATGATTATTTCAAGTTAATTAAATCGAAATTAACTTAAGGAAATAACAGAATGAAAGTAATAACAAGGTGATTTAACAAAAAGGAAGGAAATGAGAGACAAAAAGAGAGAGAAGAAGAGAAGTGCAAACGGTTGATAACGGAGTTCGTCACGAAAGTGACTATGTCTCCGGGTCCACTCCAATAGAGAGACCGATCCGATTAACTCCAAAAATCAAATACAAATGATGCACCAAGACCATCAGTTCGGTAGCATAACAGGGCTCCGATATTCAACAATGGTTTGAAAATTCTTCAACAAGACCCCTCTCTTCCATGTTGCCTCAGCGTCAAGACTTCATCACCTGAAAGAAACTTCAATCCAACTCTCACCTCAAGCCCCCTTTTATACAAAGAATTTGCTCAAGTTGGTTACTAACCAAAAGATTTGAAAATATTCCCTTATCTCTCCAAAATACATAAAATCTTCAAAATCTCCCTTTTACACATTAAAAATCTTCAAAATATCCCCCCTTTTACATAATAAATCTTTAATAATCCCCCTTAATGTTTATTTTAGCCCTTCAATTACATTTCTCTCGGGCTTTGGAGATTTTAGAGGTTTTTGATTAATCCTTTAAAAGGATTGTTTGTTAATTTTTTAATTTAGGGAGTTTGTTTTCATTTTGATAAGGCATTCGGTTTTAAAACCCGTATCAAAATCCACCGATATCCATACACATTGTAAACCCATTCGGTGGCGCAACGGCCACCTAACCTTTTAGTGGGCCGGTGGTTGCGGGTTCAAACCACCGGCCATTGGTTTGTTCCCACGAATTTCAAACGAATCAATAACAAAACAATCTGCCGGCTATTCATAGTCAAGTGCGTGTTGTTTGGCGTAACGGCTAGCCGGCCGAGTGGTGGGGAGAAAGTCACGGGTCGAGTCCCATGCGGGCCGGTTATACTCTTTTATTAACAAACACAGCCAACCGACGGACGGATGAGCCAATGACAGGGGACACGTGGCGCGTCGAGAATTCGCCATGTGGCGAAACATGATTTGCCGAAGCCAGTGACTGTACGATGACGTGTAAGCTGACTGGACGCTGACTAGGCCGCCAACTCGGATGATGACGTGGCCCCGTATTGTTGACTGGATGCTGACCGTGCTGCCACCTCAACGCTGACTGTGTGTACGGAGGACACGTGTCAACGCCCGATTCGTCGATCTTGCTGACGTCACCTGCCACATCATCACGCCACGTCGACATGTACGGACAGTACGTACTACCATGTGTCAGCTTCCGACTGGTCCACTTCGGATTTATACGGACTGCTGACATCATTTGTACGGACGCTGACGTCATCATTCACCTTCCGGTCACCAAGTCAAACCTAAAACTTTGACCGCTGATAACTCTCGCGTCCGATGTCGGATTTCGACGAAACGAGTTGCGTTGGAAAGCTTGTGATGAGCTCTTCCCGATGGTGCCGACTTCGACAACTTTTGACGACATCATTTTTTTCGCTTCCTGGATGGCCCTGATCCTAGTTTGACCGAAGGTTTGACCGGCCATAACTCGTGCAAACAGACTCCTTTTCACTCCGTTCGAGTTGCATTGGAATCAGGACACTGAGCTCTTCCTGATGGTGCTGATTCTGGAGAAAAATGAGACACTTCAATTTTCACTGAAAAATGTCCACCGGATCAGGCCTCCCCACTGAAGACCTTTTGGACCTCCAAAAGTGGCATTTACTCTGACAATATGTGAGGACTTGGCCTCCCCACTTGTCCTGTATCCTCTGTACATCTGAAAACCTGGCTCACAAGCACAATGAAGACTACAACAATGTTGTTGAACATAAACATAATGTTATCACTTCCATAAACATCTACATCAATTGCCATAGCCGCTAACCAACAAAAATTGACTAGCATCAAGCTGAAAACCAATGCAAAAATGAAGGAGAATAAGTCAACAACCATTCGATCCTTTACAACAGGAACATCTTTACCCAAGGATCCATCAATGCTTTCAATTATCATTTTCTCATGCTGTACTGCGGGTGCATCCTGCAACATCTGACCCTGGTTAGCTACTCCAAGTTCATGTTTAGAACCACCTGTACTGACAGACATAAGAGTTAATTCTTTACTTGCATTAATTACCCTCTTTAACTGCCCTGTGTTTGCAAAAGAACGATCAGTCTTAATCCTGTGAGAATGTACAATAAACTGTATGCCATCTTTAAACAAGTGATAATGATTCTTTTCCCTGTAGAAAATAGCTTTCCTGTCATATAAGTAAGGGCTACCAAGCACTATCCCACACATATCCAGTGGAACCACACCAAACTGTACTTCATCCACAAACTTACTAGTGATTGTGAATCTTAAGGTGCATTGTCTTGTTACTTGCAGCTTATCATTTTCACAAATCCAGCCTAGTGGATAAGGTTTCTTATGCAATGTAGTTTTTAATCCCAAGTTCTTTACAACACTTTCTGAAATCAGATTAACTTGAGAACCACTATCTATGAGTGCATCAATTTTACTATTCTTAGCAACAACCCTTAAATGAAAAAGCTCATTCCTTTTCACATCTTCAGAGAAATCATTAACTGTAGAAGAAGAAGCACAACTACCAACAGAAACACCAGAAATAGGAGCTTTACCTTTTAGACCCATCGCTGTTATCTTAGTTTCATCATCTGAATCGGAACCAAGATCCATAACAACATTTGTGGATTTCTCCTTACCCTTCTGTTTCTGATTCTGTCTTTGAGCCCACTTAGGCTTCAGTTCTGGATGCAACTTCCAACAATGATCTTCATCATGACCCTTCCTGTCACAATGAGAGCAAGAAAGCTTGTCATCCTTCTTAACTGTAGCTGCCTTCTTTCCTTTCCCTGTCTCTGCAACTTTAGAAGATTTCTTTACAGAGTTATCATTATCAAACTTATCAATAAAAGATCCTTTACCCCTTGACTCTAAGTGGGTAGCTTGAACAGACACTTCATCCAAATTACAAGGGTTCAATACCAAAATGGAATGTCTAAGATATGAATGAAGACCTCCTATGTACTTTAACAAGGTATCTTGGGTGTACAAAGGAACATTCAAAGCAATAGCCCTTTTCCTAAATTCATGGGTGTACTCTTGGACAGTTTGACCTTTCCCTTGCCTAAACATTTGCCAGTCCATCATTAACTGTTGCATATGACCTAAGGGATAGAATTGCTTTTTAAGAGCATTAATAAATTCTGCCCAAGTTAAACTGACTCTACCATGTTGTGAAATTTCTGCCTTAGTCTTACTCTCCCACCAGGTTAAAGTTGTACCTCCTAACCGAAGAGTAGCTAATTGGATCCTATCAACATCATCTAATAGGTTCTGGACTCTACAGTAGACTTCTACTTGCTGAATCCAATCATCCAATTTTTCAGCATCTAATTCACCACAATACTTAGGTAGTTCAAATTTTACATCCAATTTAATTTTAGGCTTATACCCACTCTTGAAAGGATTAGAAGAAATAGAATGAGGAGAAGATGGAGAAGAAGGAGAAGAGGGAGGAGAAGAAGAAGAGGGTGGATCTGGTTGCTTGTCACCATCTCCATGTTGTTTCCCTTTCTTGTCTTTGCGATCTTCTTGCTTTGACGAACCTCCTTCATGTCCTTTCCGCTCTTGTCTCTCTTGAAAAAGAATGTCCACCTTAGCCTTCATCTCGAGGAATGCTCTTCGAAATTCCTGCTCACTGATTTCTTCAGGAACCTCCATTCCAGAAACAGACATCTTCAGAAATGTTCTACGCTTCCCGATCTCAGGATTCAAATTCTTCAAGCTTGCCTTCGCCCTTCTGAATCCTGGATCTCGTTAGCATTCAAGAAAACAACTGCAATAATAGTCAACTGAGCTCTGATACCACTTGATCTGTATAGGATCTAGACTAGATTGCAGTATTTAAATGCTTAACTTTTACAATGCTTTTACAATGATTATTTCAAGTTAATTAAATCGAAATTAACTTAAGGAAATAACAGAATGAAAGTAATAACAAGGTGATTTAACAGAAAGGAAGGAAATGAGAGACAAAAAGAGAGAGAAGAAGAGAAGTGCAAACGGTTGATAACGGAGTTCGTCACGAAAGTGACTACGTCTCCGGGTCCACTCCAATAGAGAGACCGATCCGATTAACTCCAAAAATCAAATACAAATGATGCACCAAGACCATCAGTTCGGTAGCATAACAGGGCTCCGATATTCAACAATGGTTTGAAAATTCTTCAACAAGACCCCTCTCTTCCGTGTTGCCTCAGCGTCAAGACTTCATCACCTGAAAGAAACTTGAATCCAACTCTCACCTCAAGCCCCCTTTTTATACAAAGAATTTGCTCAATTTGGTTACTAACCAAAAGATTTGAAAATATTCCCTTATCTCTCCAAAATACATAAAATCTTCAAAATCTCCCTTTTACACATTAAAAATCTTCAAAATATCCCCCCTTTTACATAATAAATCTTTAATAATCCCCCTTAATGTTTATTTTAGCCCTTCAATTACATTTCTCTCGGGCTTTGGAGATTTTAGAGGTTTTTGATTAATCCTTTAAAAGGATTGTTTGTTAATTTTTTAATTTAGGGAGTTTGTTTTCATTTTGATAAGGCATTCGGTTTTAAAACCCGTATCAAAACCACCGATATCCATACACATTGTAAACCCGTTCGGTGGCGCAACGGCCACCTAACCTTTTAGTGGGCCGGTGGTTGCGGGTTCAAACCACCGGCCATTGGTTTGTTCCCACGAATTTCAAACGAATCAATAACAAAACAATCTGCCGGCTATTCATAGTCAAGCGCGTGCTGTTTGGCGTAACGGCTAGCCGGCCGAGTAGTGGGGAGAAAGTCGCGGGTCAAGTCCCATGCGGGCCGGTTATACTCTTTTATTAACAAACACAGCCAACCGACGGACGGATGAGCCAATGACAGGGGACACGTGGCGCGCCGAGAATTCGCCACGTGGCGAGACATGATTTGCCGAAGCCAGTGACTGTATGATGACGTGTAAGCTGACTGGACGCTGACTAGGCCGCCAACTCGGATGATGATGTGGCCCCGTACTGCTGACTGGATGCTGACCGTGCTGCCACCTCAACGCTGACTGTGTGTACGGAGGACACGTGTCAACGCCCGATTCGTCGATCTTGCTGACGTCACCTGCCACATCATCACGCCACGTCGACATGTACGGACAGTACGGACTGCCACGTGTCAGCTTTTGACTGGTCCACTTCGGATTTATACGGACTGCTGACGTCATTTGTACGGACGCTGACGTCATCATTCACCTTCCGGTCACCAAGTCAAACCTGAAACTTTGACTGCTGATAACTCTCGCGTCCGATGTCGGATTTCGACGAAACGAGTTGCGTTGGAAAGCTTGTGACGAGCTCTTCCCGATGGTGCCAACTTCGACAACTTTTGACGACATCATTTTTTTCGCTTCCTGGACGGCCCTGATCCTAGTTTGACCGAAGGTTTGACCGGCCATAACTCGTGCAAACGGACTCCTTTTCACTCCGTTCGAGTTGCATTGGAATCAGGACACTGAGCTCTTCCTGATGGTGCTAATTCTAGAGAAAAATGAGACACTTCAATTTTCACTGAAAAATGTCCACCGGATCAAAAGCACACATGGGAGTGGTGGTTAGCATGAAAGTCTTGGGAGTGGGGGTGTCAGTGGTTCAAACCACCGCGCCCCCGAATTCAGAATAAATCTTTTATAAAATAGTGTGGCACCCAATACATGTTAGAGCGTAATAATAGGCGAATTCGCCGATAGGTTTAGCACTATATACAAGGTTGGGAGTTTGACCCCCAACCTCTCCAAAAAAATTTAGTAAACATGACCGTCGGAAGAGATAGATAAGGTTCAACATGTCGCCACGATGATTGGGCCACCTGGCACCCAACGATTCACCGTCAAAGACCACATCATCGTTATGTGTTGATTAGATCATGTTGCCATGTCATCATGCTGACAACATCCTAACATCAGCATGGTCAAACCTTCTGCTTGAAAACTTTGACTTGGCATAACTTCGTCATCCGAGCTCTATTTTCAATGAAACGAACGACATTGGACTCATGGCAATGAGCTCTTCATCATGACGCAAAATTTGACCAATTTTGAGATGATGATTTATATTGCCTTTCTAACTTGCCTTTGTACTCGATTTGACCTCAACTTTGACTACGCATATCTCGAGCATTTGAACTCCTTTTGGCTCTATTCAAGTTGCATTGGATTTATCTTGTCGAGCTCTTCACCATGGTGTTGAATTCTGGAGCATATGGAACACTTCAATTTTTGGTGTAAAGTATCCATTTGGATCAGTCCTCCCCACTAAAGAGCTTTTGGACCTCCAAAAGTTTGATTACCTAGAAAGTAAGTGAGGGTAAAGTTCCCTCACTTTACCAATCTCCATCCATTTTTCCTTGCTTGGATTC
This sequence comes from Sequoiadendron giganteum, assembly GCA_007115665.2. Classification (NCBI taxonomy): domain Eukaryota; kingdom Viridiplantae; phylum Streptophyta; class Pinopsida; order Cupressales; family Cupressaceae; genus Sequoiadendron; species Sequoiadendron giganteum. The sequence goes on along the minus strand of CM021102.1, from coordinate 251,249,240 downwards.
ATCCCCTCCAATCCCACTCTGAGGTATTCAACTAATCCTCTTTTTGAAGTCCTGACATTCCTATCTAAGATGACATCCTCTGGCAACTGTGACATATACTCAAGTGAAAGATCATCAACTGATGGAACCTGAACATTTGTGTGTTCATCCAGTATCATTGGAGGCTCATACAACTTTAGATTCTCAACATTGACAACTGAATAGATGTGCATGTATGGAGGAAGATTAAGGCAGAAGGCGTTGGTTCCAATCTTTTCCAAGACCTTAAATGGACCATACCAAATCGGCTTGAGCTTCCTTCCTTCACCTTGCATTCTTTCCTTGTTGATATGTAACCAAACTCTGTCTCCAACTTGAAAATGATGATCGATGTGATGCTTATCATGTCAAGCCTTGTATTTGGCTTGGTTCTTCTCCAACTATGCTTCCACTGCCTGATGAATTGCTTGGACTTTTTGGATGAACTTCAAAGCCTTCTCTGCATCATGGCATCCATCTTCAACATCATCCTTCCCAAAAGCAAAGTCCATTGGTATTTTGGCAGATAGCTGAAACAAGTCTTGAAAGGAGATCTTTTTGTAGAAGAGTGTGTTGCATGGTTGTATGCATGTTGCACATAATGAAGACTCTCATCCCATAGCTTGGGATGCTTACTATAGTAACCCCTGAGTAGATGCACAACTATCTTTGTATGTTTGTCGTTCTGCGGATGGAAGGTTGTACTCTTCTTCAGTTTAGTGTCCATGAGTTCCCACAATGCTGACCAAAATTTCTCTAAGAATCAAGAATCTCAATCTAATACAATAGAAGTAGGTAACCCAAAATGAACCCATACAAATTGAAAGTGCATATGAGTTGTCAGTTCAGCAGTGACCTATTTCTTACAAGGCATTAGAATACACATTTTGTTGAACCAATCAACTACTACAAACAAATAATCATGTCCCTTCCTAGACATGGGTAGCCCCCTGATAAAATCCATAGACACACGTTCCCATGGATGGGATGGTACAGGTAGAGGTGTGTACAACCCCAATTTCCTGCTACTAGGTTTACTTGTTTCACACATTACACAATGTCTAACATATTTAGATACAGTTTATAGCATACGAGGCCAGTAACAATATTTTTGCAATTGAGTCATCGTTTTTCTTACTCCAAAGTGTCCAACAATCAATGATGTGTGTGCTTCTCTAATTACCTGTGCTTGTTCATTTTTTGGAATGCATAACTTTCCCAAGTGATACAACAATTTATCCTGCACATAGTAATCTTTATCTTCTACATGTTTTCCTTAGATTAAAGCTACATAGATATCCTTAAAGTCTTCATCATTAGCATATTGTTCTTGAAAACTTTCATGAACCATAGGACTATTTTGAAGGATTATCAAATCATTCATGATAGGAGACCTAGATACTTGTTATGGGCACCTTTTTTATACTTAATAACCAAATGAAACTATTGCAAAAAACCCATCCACCTAAAGTGCCTACTTTTTTACAGTTTGGATTGTGAGTGCAAATACTGAATTGGTTGGTGATCAATGTGGATTACAGCATCTTTTCCCATTAAGTAGTGTTTTCATTTTTTAACACTCTGAACTAATTCATAAAGTTCCTTATCATAAGTAGGTTAGTTACTTACTACACCTGTAAAGGTTTCAGAGTAATAGCAAATTGGTTTACCTCCTTTCATTAGTACTACTCCCATGGAAAACCCACTCGCATCTATCTCAATCTCAAACGGTTGTTATAAATTTGGTAAAGCCAGAACTAGTGTGGTGCTCAACTTTTCCTTCAAATTTTTGAAAGCCTTTTGTTGTGGACCTTCCCACTAAAAAGTTTTCTTTGTACTGGTTAATGTGTGCAATGGCGATGCAATGTAGGAGAAGTTTGTAATGAACTTCATCCAATACTGAACCAAACCTAAGAAACTTCTAACTTTAGTGACTGTACTTGGCTTAGGCCATTTTACAATAACTTTAACCTTTGCAAGGTCTACTTTCAATTGGCCAACACCTACGACATAGCCTAAGTACACTAAGGATGTCTTAGCGAATTCGCATTTAGACATCTTTATGAAGAGTTTTCCTTTTCTCAATACATCAAAAAAAAAATTGCATGACTTACATGATCTTCCCAAGTTTGATTAAATACAAGAATATCATCTAAATAGACTATGACAAAATCATCAATAAAAGGATGAAATACATCATTCATAAATCTCATAAATGTAGTCGGTGCATTACATAGCCCGAAGGGCATGACCAACTACTCAAACAGTCCCTGTTTTGTCCTTAATGTAGTTTTCCAAATGTCATCTTCAGCAATTCTTATCTAATGATATCCGCTATGTAAGTCTAACTTAGTGAAATAAATTGCATGTTTTAATTGATCAAGTAAATCATCAATTCGGGGAAGAGGATACATGTTCTTTACCATTATCTTGTTTAGGGCTCGATAGTCAATGCACATTCTCCAAGACCCATCCTTCATCGGAACCAACACAATTGGAGAACCACAAGGAGATGTATTGGGACAGATAAATCCTTTTTTAACCAACTCCTGAACTTTCTTTTTGATTTCTTCATTTTGCAAAACTGATAAATAGTACATGTCGATGTTTGGAAGAGGCACATCCTACTGCAACTAGATTTCATGTTGTATATCTCTCTTAGGGGGAAATCCCTTCGACTCCTGAAACAATTCATCATAAGCGGAAACTATCTTGACCATTTCAACTTTAGGCTCTGGATCACACCCTTTAAATGCCTTGATTTTCTCATCCTCTTTAGCTTTTACAAGAATTAATACAAAGTTCTTACGAGAATCAACCAACCTTTTCATTTGCCCAGTATTTACTAAGGTTAGATTAGTCTTAACTTTGTGTGCACGTACAATGAATTCTATCCCATCCCTAAAAAGATGATACTTATTCTCCCCCCTATAAAAGCTTGTTTTTTTGTCATACAAATAAGGACCTCCTAACACAAGCCCACAAATATCCAAAGGAACTACGTCTACCTCTACCTCATCAACAAAGTTTGCAGTGATAGTAAATCTCAATTTACATTGTTTTGTTACTTGTAGTTAAGCATCATTGCAAACCCATCCAAGCGGATATGGCTTTGGATGAGTTGTTGTAGCTAGATTAATTTTCTTTACCACCTCTTCAGATATTAAGTTGACTTGAGAAACCTATCAAACAGTATGTCAATCTTGGTGTGCTTAGTTACAACTCGAATGTGAAACAGTTCATTCCATTATTTATAAGCTTTAGGAGGAGAAGTTACTTTACTTGTACTTGCATTTGCATTAGAAAAATTTTCATAAAAAGAGAGAGTTATACCTTTTTCCTTTACCTTGGATCTCGATAACAACAATTTGTGTTTCATCTTTGGAGTCAGATCCAAGATCTTGTTCAATCACCACAATAGTCTTTTGATTATCTTTATTGCCTCCATATCTTTTCGACCTTAACTTTGGATGTAGCTTCCAGCACTTTGAATCATCATGCCCCTCTTTCTTGAAATGGGATCATGTGGGCTTATCACCCTCTTTTTTAATTGTAGTTGTCTTCTTCCCTTTGACTTTTTCTTTGTCTTTACCCTTAGGCTTACTCTCAGAATTAGATGGGTTCTTTGAGAAATTATCACTGAAAGTGTTCTTACCCCTTGAATCTAAATGAGTGGCTTGGACATATACTTCATCTAGATTATTAGGACTCAACATTAGAATAGTATGTCATAGGAAAGAATGAAAACCACCTATGTACTTAAGTAGTGTATCCTGAGTATACAATGGAACATTTAAAGCAATAGCTCATTTTCTAAACTCATGGGTGTAATCTTGGAAAAACTGATCCTTACCTTGCCTAAAGGTTTGCCAATTCATTATTGATTATTGCATATAACCTAAAGGGTAAAATTGATTTTTAAGGGCAGCAACAAATTCCATCCAAGTCATATTAACCTTACCATGGCGAGCAATTTCTTCCCGAGTCCTACTCTCCCACCAGGTGAGATTTGTACCTCCCAATCAGAGAGTGGCTAACTAGATCCTAGAAGCATCTTCTACTAGGCCTTGAATCCTACAGTACACTTCTACCTACTAGACCCAATCATCTAACTTTTTAGCATTTAACTCCCCACAGTACTTAGGTAATTCAAATTTTACATCCAGTTTAATAACAAGCTTATATTTTCTCTTGAAAGGATTAACAACAGTAGAAGAAGGAGAAGGAGAAGAAGGAGAAGAAGGTGAAGATGGAGAAGAAGGGGAAGATGGAGGAGATGGAGTTTCTAGAGCTTTTCCTTCTTTGTCCTTATGATCTTCTTCCTTTTCTCACTTTGAAGAATCTCCCTTTTTGCGCTTCTTCTTTTTTGCATAAAGCTCTTCCACCATAGCCTTCATGTCAAGAAAGGCTCACTGAAAATAATTCTCATCAAGCTCAGTACTTTTCCCAGCTTCTATTTCTTCCATCTTTGGCAAAGTTCTTCATTTGTCGATCTCAGGATTGTATTCTTCAAGCTTTCCTTCACCTCGTTGTTTCCTAGAATGCGATAACATCCACTTCTGCAATACTAGTCACACAAAGCTTTGATACCAAACTTAATCTGAATTAGGATCTATGAAAATTGCTTAATGATTACAATGATTAATTCAAAGCTTTGAAAATGAATTAACGTAACTAAAATGCTTAAATGAATAAAGCAATATTAATGTGATGAACAAAATGAAAAAGAGAAATGAAAGAGAAGAAAAAATAATTGATAATGGAGTTCACCAATATGGCTATGTCTCTGGGGCCCTCTCCAACAAAGTGACCGATCTTGATTATGCTCCAAACAGACTCACAAGGCAACTGATGAGTTACAAGTATGTCTCTCTTCAGCACAATAGCATAACATTCCTCTTATGTACATAAACAAACACTGAAGTCTTCAAGATGATTCTCTCCTTAGTCATCACATGCCCCAAAACTCCTAATCTCCCCCTTTTTATACATAAAATTTACTCAATTTGGCCTAAACCAAATAATTTACAAAATCCTCCCCTATCTCCCATTTTTATGATAAAATCCCCCTTATTTACAACAAAATAATTATTAATCTCTCTAACTTTTCCTAAACCCTTCAAATAATCCTTTTAATATCTTTTTCATATTATTTTAAGCCTTTGTAATTATCAGAAATTGGGCTTAACTTATACAAGTTTAAAGATTCAAATTTAGAGGATTTCGGCTTTTGACACTTTGTTAAATTGAGTGTAGGTTAATTTACCCCTTAAAGCACACATGAGAGTGGTGGTTATTGTGAAATTCTTTGGACTGGGGGTCGATGGTTCAAACCACCATGCCCCAAATTCAACATAAATCTTATATAAAATAGTGTGGTGCCCAATATATGTTAGAGCGCAATAGTAGGCGAATTGGTTAGCGGGTTTAGCACTATGTACAAGGTTGGGAGTTTGACCCTCAACCACTCCAAAAAAAATTAGTAAACACGACCGCCAAGAGAGATAGATAAGGTGCCACGTGTCGCTCAATGATTGGGCCACCTGGCACCCAACGATTCACCATCGAATACCACTTCATCGTTAGGTGTTGATTGGATATTTACGCCACGTCATCATGTTGACATCGGCATGGTCAACCCTTTTGCTTGCAAACTTTGACTTGGCATAACTTCGTCATCCGAGCTCCGTTTTCAACAAAATGAATGGCATTGGACTCATGGCGATGAGCTCTTCATCATGATGCCAAATTTGACTAATTTTGAGATGATGAGTTTTATTCCCTTTTTGACTTGCCTTTGTACCCAGTTTGACCCCAACTTTGACCATGCATATCTCAAGCATTTGAACTCCTTTTGGCTTTGTTCAAGTTGTGTTGGATTCAACTTGTCGAGATCTTCGACATGGTGTTGAATTCTAGAGCATATGAAACACTTCAATTTTTGGTGTAAAGCATCCACCTGGGTCAGAAGCAGTTATATATTATAACATCATTACTTTTCATTTAAAATAGTATTTATAACTAAGTGATTTATAAATTATCACCTAATTAAAATATTTCACATTTAAAATCAAATGCAAAAATTAAAAACAAGGTTCGGCCTATATGGGAGACAATGCAATATTCATAAGTCTTAAAAGACCCTTATGCAAATAGCATAAACAAGGTATAAGGGTTGGAGTGTCACCATGGCATACATGACATAAGGTATAAGTTTGTGTTTAAAGTTTAAACAAAGGCAAAAGCCTATTGTTTGGACGAGGGTATTAGTTCAAGTTTGCAAAAATAAAATGAAGGCAAAAAATGCCTCACCCTATCCACATATGTTTAGGGTAAGAAGCCCTAGATAGCAAAACAAAGGAAAAGTTAGCAAAAATATGTCATTTTTTCCATCGAGCTTTCTGGAAGCTCTCTTCTCAACCGCCATATGATTTCACCTGGAATTGCATCTAAAGATTTCATGGAGTTTTCTAAGTAAAGAGATTGTTGAAGCCACGCATGGCAAGTATTTTCTTTGTAGAAAATATGCCTTGTTCTTTCATTGTCTATGAATAAATGCCTTTTTTCGAGCTCTATTTTTGGGGAAAAAATGAGAATGTTTCTTTCTTTCCTGTGTAGCCACGTTTTTCCATGTAAATACTCATAGATTACATTATTTTATATTTTACTTGGCATTTCTGTAGATAAAATGCTCATTTCGAGCCTATATCCTTGCACAAAAAATAATGATATCATCAACATTTACTTTCCTTTCTATAGAAGAAATTTGCTCATTTCAAACCCTATTTTTTCAAAACTTCTGTGTATTTCATGAAATTTCTATATTTTTCTTTTCTTATTTCTGAAAATGGCCATGGCTCAACCTCTTATCTCAAAACCCTAGCATTGAAAAAGGGTTTCACTTCTATTTTGGGTGATGCACTGTAGTGTTGATGACTTCATTTCAAAAACCTCTATAGCTCGAGCTCAAAATGTGGGTATGCTCAAGGGTTTTATCTTCTCTTGCACTTTCCGCTCCCTTCCAAATATAGAACCCAATGTGCTTCATTTATCGTTTTGGGTTCAACATTCCACATATGCATTTACTACTCTTGTAGAAAATGACTATCACAACATATAGAAAACATGAGTATCCACATAGTGCAATCACACTTTGCTCTGGATTTGTCCCCTGCATTTGACATGGGTTTATCATCTTCAATAAGCACCATCCACTAGATAGTAAGGATTTTCTTTGAAGACCATTGCCATTCTACTTGACTGTAATTTCATACTACCCTGTGGGTTGTCTTTAACACTATCTCCATCACTATGGTGGTTGTCCATGATTATAGATGTGGGCCATTTGATGATTCTATATGTGAAAACTCCCAGAATCGTTGCTAATGATGCTTTCATGCTATTCACTGCCAGTATACCACACATACACAAAAATATAATAGCACTTCATGAAATTGCATTTCACATCCCATTGCTTCTACTATTTATAATTTAACTTGATGCATCTGTCCCAACTTTTTCATCAAATCTCTTGATTTAAATCATGTTCCTTTTCATGCTTTTGAAAACTGTCTCATTCTTATTGAAAACAACATTGTCATTTCAGACTACCCTGTTGAAGAAAATGATTCGATGTCATTGCACAGGATGAGTACAATTCAAAGAATTCACACATCTTTTCCATTCCTTTAAGAACATTTCCCCTATGTACTTGAACCCCTTGTTTTGTTTTCTTTCCTTGTTTGAATAATCTATCTATCTTCAATCGACAGTCCTGTAACATGCTGCTCCAATTTTATGACATGAAAAGTATATTGGAACTCATAGACTGAAATGCAACCTTCTCCTTAAGCTTGGATTGCATTCTTTGTCTTTGGCATTGATGCCATAGCACTATCATTGTAACATGCCTTTTGCTTTTATGATATTCATGACTGCCTCTTGGTCTATGAACCTATCATTTGATTGGAATGTCTCAAGTTATTTACAAGCCTATGTAATGCTATTTTTATGCATAAAAATGCGCCTTATATTGCAAACATATCTGAATTGTACTTGAAAATGATTGAATGTGGCTATGCATTATTCTTTGTATTAAAGCATTCATGTCATGAATTTAATACTCAAACCATCATGGTGTAATGATTGTCACTCTAAAGAACATTGTCCTCTTGACTTTGGATTTATTGTGTTTTAGTGCTTATTGTACCTTGTGCCCTCTTATGACAGTCTTTTTGCATAATGTAGGTGGATGATTGTTTCCTCATATGAGTGAAGATGTGGTTGCTACTCAATGTCATGGTTTTGTATGTAGTGTGACTGAGTATACTTTGTTGCTACTATTTGTTCATCTGATTTTCTAATAACATAGAACAAAAAAACCTTATGTAACCTATAGCTTAATGGCCCATGACATGATTTATTATGCTCATCTCTTATTTCTTGTATGCACTTCAGTAGCATTGTCTTGATTATTGTTATTTTATCTACATTGCATTGCTCCTTGAGACAACAAATACATTATAACTTTAACAATGCATTTCCTTGCTCACTTTGTGTTGCTCCATGTAACTCATGATAGCTCTCGATAGTACCTGATAGCTCCTCTTCCATAATGATTATCCATGCATAGATATACACTGTCCCTTGCATTTGACATTGTCATGCCTCCCCTAGATTCTAGTTGTCATCACACTTGTTGTGCATAATTAATTTCCTCTCACAGAATTTCATCACATCATTTCTTGACTAAAATGGGTTCATTAAGAAGATTGAAAGACATATCCAGTAGAGTAATATTTCCAAAAAGAAAAAGTTGCTGAGGAATGTGACCAGTAAGCAGGTTTCCCTGGTGCTCTTAATTAGTGAAAGCACTGTATTTTACATTTCATTTCTCTTCTTCTCCATGAATGCCCCTTTGATCAACATGATGGTATCCTAGTGTTTGGTTCATCGTGAAATGATAAAGAGTAATCTTTCTTGATAATTCATACAATTTTTGTTGCATCTTTTGAATGTGATAATGAAAGTTGATCAAATGGTATGATTCCATATTGATTTAATGCACCAAGAATAGGTTTATCATCAATTTGATCAAGTTGCTCAAGTTGATATGATGTAATATGATTATGTTTTGTTTCATTTGTTGTAATATTAGATATAACGAAAAAAATAAAATTATTGCCTGAAATAAATAATAATTTTTCATTTTAAATACTTTTTTTTGTAGAACACGGGTCTTCCAGAAGATCAAGATGATCCTCGTGATATAGATCCAGAATATGTTGGTTCTGGTATAGATCACGTGGCAGAGGATGATGATGACGCAGATACAAAAGACACCGAGGCCGATGACAATGATGATGACGACGATGATGATCATGATGATCATGATCATGATGGTGATGATGATGATGAGGCAGTTGTTGGTAGTAACCAATGACATTCATGATCATATAGACTGCATCATGGATCATTGATCATATATCGTTATGATGCCTCTTTTCATGGTTACTATCAAATGTATCATTTTCATAGCCTACAGTACCATATTATTGAGTTGTATCATTTTGACATATATCATTTTGACTTACATCATTTGGACATGTATCATCTTGACTTGTATCATTTTGAGTTACATAATTTATCATTTTTACTTATATCATTTGTACATGTATCATTTTGACATGTTATTGATCTACTGGCATATTTGACTTTCACTTGTTTTAGTTATATATGATGATGATCTTATCAATATTGACTTGTCAATTTATATATATATTGAAAGTGGTCGATGATTTTTGGATGGATATTTATTACGTATGATGATTTTAATTTACTACTCAAGAAGGATGTTGTCAAATTCAATTAAATTATAGATATTTGACTCACTTGTTTTAATTATAGATGATGATCATGTTATAATAAGTATCTTGTTATTTAATCATATGAGTTAAATAATTAAATTACTTACTCTATAATCATATGAGTTATTTAAGAGGCATGATATATTTAACTAATTAAATTGAAATAAAACATATTATTTAATTTACTTACTCTATAATCATATGAGTTATTTAAGATGCATGATATATTTAACTAATTAAATTAAAATAAAATATATTAAATTAATATATGGAAGCAAAACAAGAAGCATTTTTAGAAGTAAGAAAGGAAGCAACAATGGAAGCCAAAGTAGAAGCAAACCAGAAGCAATCTTAGAAGCAAAACTTGGCATTATGTAGGAAGCAAAAACAAAAACAATTCAGGTATCAAACAAAGAATAATAAATGGAAGCAATTTTAGAAGCAACAAAAGATGCAATAATAGAAGCCGTATTAAAAGCAATAAAAGAAACAAAATTGGAAGCAAAAATGGAAGCAAAACCAGAAGCAAACTTGGAAGCAAAATTGAAAGAAAAAATGGAAGCAAACCTGGAAGCAACACAAGAAGCAACACCAGAAGCAAAATCGGAAGCCAAACTGGAAGCAACAAAACCCAGTGCTAAATCCTCAACGCAAAAAATGACGCCGAAGTGAAAATGCAGTTTGGTGCCAAGTTTTGTGCCGATAGAAGTGTCTAATTCATGAACTCAAATGCATTAAATTATGGAGCTATTTTAGGCGCTAATTGCCTATTTTTTTGTAGTGACATCACTTCAAGGATCTTGAATCTTGCTTGATAGATTTTCTTGAATGGTTGGAGACCTACAACAATGTTAGTCTTCACAAAGTAAGATGAACACACATAAACTTAGACATGATGATGGATCTTGAATTACTATAATAATGCTCTAAAAATGCTACTCTTGAATGCTCGATAGTGCTCTTAACAATAGTATTTTCTCATGAATGTGTGTTGGATTTGAAATGATGCAATAATTAGGTATTTATAGGCATTTATTCAATTTCCCAAATATTAAATCCTGATAGCCAACTTTATTTGAATTTGGATTCAAAATAGAGGGACATATGCACCCTAGGCGCCAATGTCCCAACCCTATTCTTAGAAAGTTTAAAAGTTGGGGACAAAGTATTAAATGAGAGCATTTGTTTTATGCTTGCAAATTGTCGTAAAATATTTAAAATAAGTTTGGAATGCGTAATTTAGGAATTTGAATGCTTAGTTAAGTCCAATACCTTAAAGGGGAGAAAAACATAGTGTGAAATTGTCATGGGTGACAATTTATGATGCCACAACAATAAATGATTTGATATCAACCTAGATGCAAAAAACTTATTTCAAGGAATAAGTTGAGTTTATTTGTCTTAAAAATATAAATAAAAGTCCCTTAGTGAAAACATTCTTGAGGAATTATCAAACTTAAAAATATAAGGAAATAATAGTGAGTATATTGATGAAAACTTCTTTAAGCTTTTGATATACAAGGAACTCAGCCTTCCCCCATTATATATAGTGGCAATATAGGTCTTCAATATTAGTTGATAAAATATAGGAGATCAATTTGGGTATAGAAATTTCTCCCAAAATCACCTATACTATAACAAGCTTGACATCATATGAGTGAGAAACCATCACTACTCTCCTCAAGAACTCTACAAATATCTTCAATTGATCATATGTAGATATTTCAAGCTTAGATACCTCTCTTATTGTCCATCATATTGTAGTATGCCATGAAGAAAAACTAATAAAATATAAAATCCATAATATGTGCCCTCAGATCGCACTATTGGTTAAGGAATAACTATTGGAGGTTGGATTCATACAACCCATTAACTATCCTAAATAGTTCTCCAATAAATTCCTTTTTCATAAAAACCCAAATAAATATAGATCTACACAATTGTCAAAGACCTCAACAAAGTGTATCCTAAGGATGACTTTCCACTTCCAAACATTGATATCATTTTCAACCTTATAGTGAGACATGTGAGATTCTATCCCTCATGGATGGTTTCTCTAGCTATAATTAGATCTAGATTTCCCCTTAAGATTAGCATAAAAATATATTTTAGTACTTCTTGGGGCACATTTCATTATTAGGTAATGTCATTTGGGTTAAAAAACAAAGGGCCAACATATGAATAGGCAATAAATATTATCTTTCATGACATGCTTCATGATATCTTGGAAGATTATGTAGATGATCTATTAGAAAAATATATAAAAAGAGAGGGGAACCCATAAGTTATTGAGAGTTTCTTTTACCATCTAAGGGAATACAAGGTATGGATAAATCTTAAGAAATGTGTCTTTAGTGTGACATTAGATAAAAATTTAGGCCTCATTATCTTTCAATGAGGCATAAAAGTGATCCTACTAAATTCATTACCATAAAAAAATACCACCTCCAAGAAATCTCAAATAATTACATAATCTCTAAGGGAAACTTTAGGCTATTTGAAGGTTTATAACATAGCTAATAAATAAATATCAATCATTCTCGCATATCCTTAAGAAGAATCATTTTCATGGGGATGAATCGTGTGAAAAATCCTTCAATAAAATCAAGGAGTATCTTTCCTCACCACTGATTCTTATGGAATCCATCATGAGAAAAGAATTACTTCTCTACATATCTACCAATTCAATCACCCAAGGGGCACTTCTAACATGGAATTATATAGAATCTCATGAACATCCAATATTATTTCAACAAAACTTTAGTGAGCTCGGAGCTTAATTATACGACCTTGGAAAATGCATGCCTAGATATCATTTTCAAATCCTAAAATATGTAACACTACATGATAAGTCAGAAAACAAAAATCATATCAAAGATTGATCCACATAAGTTATTCTATCTAGGATTTCTCTCAGAGGTTGCATGGCTAAATGTGTCACACTACTAACTAAATTTGACATCAAATATGTAGATAGGAAAGTAGTTAAAGGACATGTGATGGCAGATCATTAATATAAGCACCTCTCATTGATAATCATCCATTGATTTTGGACTTTATTGATGTATCTATTGTCACCTTGGATGATTCAACATCTTGTACTAATGGTTCATGTTAGGGTTATCATGCATTAGCTAATAATTAATTAATCTTTAATTGATTATTAGTCTAATTTATTCTCATGCACTTAAGCTAAACTTAGGAGTGTTTTATGCTTTTATTAGTTGAGATAATATTAGATCATTATGTCTCATCTCATGTGATGTTGACACTTGTCACATGATCTGATCCCTTTCTCATTTAGGGTTTTGCTCTTATAAGCACTCAACCCTCATTTTAATTATCTGGAGTGTTCATATCTTCTTGAGAGTCTCTTGCTTCTGTAGCTTTTCTTGTTGAGGAATATTGCACATATTGTTTGCAGATCTCTTGCGTGGAAGGTGTATTTGTTTGTTGTTTGATCCTCGGACTCATGGTTTTGTGCTTGTTTCACAATTCTAACATGGTATCGCGGGATGGATTCAGCGAACCCCTTCTCGATTTATGAGATTTTCTTTCTTCAGCGAGGGTTATAAGCTTCAGATATGAATCCCCTTTACTTTTTTTGCAAATTTAGAAGTGGGTGTTTTTCGAAGCATTTTTGTGTGAAAATGACCTCGTTGTTGGATCCAGAGTTGTCGAGAAAGTCAAATCTGGCTTTTGTTTTTTTTAATTTTGATTCCTGACGCCATATCTACAAGGTTTTGTAGCGATTGCTCTTTTTCTAGATCTGAAGGGTAGCTTTACTTTTGGAGCATTTTGGTGCAAAATGAATATCACCATCGCACTCAAAAGGCCCAAAAACCTTAAGATCACCTGTCAAATCATCAAAATCTGTGTCGAGAATTTTTTGAGGCAGTTTTTTTTTGTTATGAAGGTAGTACGGTGTTCCCAACATGTGGATCAAGGTAAAATAAAAAAAAAATATTAGTATATTCTTTTTCCTGCAAAAATATTTCAAAAAAAAATCATAATTTTTTATTTTTTGAAAAACCCTTTAAAAGGGCACGATAGGTTTTTTTTTGTTTTGTAAATAAAAGAAAAAATGTATATATTAAATGGGGCAGTACCTAAGGGTACTGCGACCTGCCATTATGGTAGGCAGCAGCCCCTTGGGCTCCACCCCCTGCATGGTGGGTACCGTGAGGGTACCGTCGACCCCTAGGCCTCCCCTCTTCATTTTTTTTAAACAATTTTTTATATATATTTTTTTTCAATAAAAAATATATTAGTTTTTTTGTGTTTTTTAACTTAAAAATTAAAAAAAACATGTTTATATATATATATATATATGTATATAGTTTTTTTTGGTTTTTTTTTAACTTTAAAAAATAAAAAATAAAAAGACAACATTTTTGCAAAATAAAATCTACATGCACTGTACCTAGAGAACCTTTTTATCTGCACTACTAAATTTGGTAGCTCTCTACATTTGGCAAAGTTTTTTTGACAAATTTGGTGGAGATCGTTTTTTGCCCTACTCAACCCCTCTCTGTTGGGCTTTTCAAATTTGCACCCTATCTTCCAAAGGCCATATCTCGACCATACAGTGGGATTTTTCTAAGATTTTTTTTTTTGAAACGGGGTAGAATTTTGAGATCTTCACATTGGTGCAAGTAATTTCCAATTTTGACTTCTGGTTTGTTCCAGAATTTAGTTTTCTCAGTGTTGTTGTTGTTTAGTTCTTGTTTTGGAGACTTCGATGGGCCATATCTTCTGCATCCAGACACTTTTTTTTTAAAGTGCATGTTTTTTGTGTACTTCATCATGGTGCTACCAATTTCCTCTTTTTTGGTCAGAGAATTGTATTTTCAACATGTAGTCCTTTTTTGGACATTATGGGCTCCTATTGTATGAATTTTTCATTATGTAAATACACTAAAATAAAGTGCCTCAACAAGTGTATATATTATTGGGATCTTGCACATCACTTTGTGCCTTACTGTACTTGCACTATGTTATAAAGTGCCATGAGGGGGTTTGATGTTTTGCCTTTGTTTTGTCTTCACACCTTTCTCATGCGTGCGTGCCTTGGTTTGTGCACCCTATATATCTGCTTGTACTTTCATGTCTGCACATTCAGATGTTCTTGGTTCTCTATCATGCACTACATTTAGGCATTCAGTTTTAGTGTACCTGTCATACCTCTCCATTGTTAGCATTATGGGGGATTTCTACTGTTGGTGCTAATGCTTCCTTGGTTTTGTGTTGGAGTGAGCTATGTATACAGTATTCGTTCCTATGTACTAGGCAAATGTAGCGGTTGGTTACCCATGCATTTCGGTGAGATGGAGCACTTACTATATGGACACTCTTGCATTCCTATTTTTTGAGGCGACCTTCCATTTTTCACTTGATCAATTCTTCAGACTATTGGTACTTGTGCCATCTGTACCTTTGAGTTCTTGATGATTGCCTTGGTTTGCCATCGGATTCGAGTAGTGTCGTTGGGGGCACTCATACAGATTCTTGTCTTCTTGATCCTGATCATCATATGTTTCAACAAAGGTCCTTCTTTTAGCATTTCAGTAGTCATTCTACAATAGTGTTTGCAGCTTCTTCATGCTTCAGTGGTGTTCTATTTTGTTCATCCTTTGTTCCTATCTTTTGGGACAACATTGTCTTGTTTGGAGGCTTCTTCAGTCCTTCACTTGGATTTCATCTCTTTTGAAGTGGAGTTTTTCCCATGATATTTTCTCTATTTCTCTGCATTATAGAGATCTTTTATTTGTACATGGGTACCTTACATGGCTTTATTTGTCAGAACCCATCATGCATTCTTTTTAGGGTTTTTAGCTACTCCCTAAGTTCATCTTAAGGGGGGGTTGTTAGAATTACCATGCATTAGCTAATAAGTAATTAATATTTAATTGATTATTAGTCTAATTTATTCTCATGCACTTAAGCTAAACTTAGGAGTGTTTTATGCTTTTATTAGTTGAGCTAATATTGGATCATTATGTCTCATCTCATGTGATGTTGACACTTTTCATGATCTGATCCCTTTCTCATTTAGGGTTTTTCTCTTATAAGCACTCAACCCTCATTGTAATTATCTAGAGTTTTCATATCTTCTTGAGAGTCTCTTGCTTATGTAGCTTTTTCTTGTTGAGGAATATTGCACATATTATTTGCAGATCTCTTGTGTGGAAGGTGTATTTGTTTGTTGTTTGATCTTGTGGCTCATGGTTTTGTGCTTGTTTCACAATTCTAACAATTCCTACACAAATCATGGATCATTCATTAAAATTTTATGTCACTTTATATGGAAATATCATACTCAAGACATTCAAATTGGGTTTTCCTTACACCAATTACATTGTAGAATACAAGGCTTTAATTGGGGGACTTAAATAGTAACCCAATGGACTATCCAACATCTCTTGGTCTACAAATATTCTCACCTTATCATCAAATAGGTCAATAATGAGTATTGAATCACAAATGAAAAACTAATTCCCTATTAATAGATGGTCAATAGTTTCAAGGAGCACTTCACAACCATCCAAATTGGACTGGTATCTTACCTCAACAATAGAGAAATAGATATCTTGTCCACCATTGGGTCCCTCCTAGACACAACTCAAGCTAGTCACCATTGTGAATTCCTAGTTGAAAACCTTTTATTTCTTAAATATGACATCCTCTACTCTAAGCTTGTATGTGAGCTTGTTGGTCCCAACTCCCCATGGTACCACAATATTTATATCTACATCCATGACCACATCCTACCACCTACCCTATCACTTACCCAACATAAAATTTCATCCACCACTCATCCTGAAGGTTTGCTAGTAGAATGTTCATTGTTTTTTGCAATTTTTCTACTTTCCTCTCTCTCTACACAACCATGTTTCTTCCATTTGTTGTGTTATGAGCCATATTAATCAAATATAAATTGGTGTTTTATTATTGTCTTAGCATTTTTGAAAACATTTGTTTTGTCTCCTCTTCACTTGATGTTGGTGGCTAATCATTGCTATCCATTATTCCCTTTCTATTTTTCAAGGTTATGACCACCCTCCCCATGCATACAACCAACCTAAATAGGCTGCCAAGACTTGTAGTTCTGATATCACTGTAATATCCCTCAAATAGGGATAGAGGAAAAATAACAATATTCCCAAAAATATACAACAAAAAATTCTAAAATTTTATTTGTAAATAAGATATCTTTTAACAAACCTAAATTTATTGCACTCCCTTTGGGAACCCAAACTAACCACTATGCAGAGGCTGCAACAGCCTATCATGGCCTTGTTTTGGCTAAAAATTTTGGGGTCTCCAAAATTTGGCTTGAAGGGGACTCCCTTAATATCATAAAGTGTCTTTTGTTAACTAGTTGCCCTTCCTAGTCGATTTCCCATCTTATTCATGACTCATTGTCTATCATCAATTCGTTTAATGAAATCAAAATTTCACATGTTTTTAGGGAAGGCAACTCGTTGGCTGATGGGGTGGCTAATGTGGGTGTGGTTTCTCGTAATAATTGGGATGATTTTGAAACCTTACCTCTTAATCTTAAGATTATCTCTAATAATGACCTGATGTCTTGTCATTAAGCTTGTCAAGTTGGGGGGGTGACTCGTTTATTTTGTTATGAGTTGGTTCTTGCAAGCCATGTTTTTGACCTACTATTATCATAATTGCCTCCTTATAATCCATGTTATTATGGTCTAGCAGCATAGGTGTGATGGTACTTTGTATGGTAGGCTTACACATTTTATGGGTCTCTATTGCATTATTTGTGGTGTGTTTGCTTAATCCTTTCTGTGTAGAAGGTTAAGGTGTTGGTGGAGTATTGTTCGCTACATGTCGCCATGGGTGGTGCTTGTTGTAGAGTGGAGCCGAGCTCTTGTGAGGAGTTTCAGACTAATTAAATTGTGTGGGAGCACCTGGAAAAGGGTGGGGTTAGCTCTTATTTGCTTAAGCTCCAAGGGCCGAATCTTGAGGCGACGAAGGTCTTTGTTAAGGGGTGGAGTGGGTTGATTCTACATTTTATAGGTCTGGAATTTAACATCAATGAGGATTTTACTGTGGACGTCACTGGTCTTCCTAACTCTAGAAGGAAATTCTATAGAGATAGAGGTGCGACTAAGAAAGCCCTTGCTAATTTCTTTAAACATGATGAGAAGAAGAAGCTCAGGTCGGTTGGTAGTGGTGGGTATTTCCATAAATCTCTCAAGCCATTATGGAGGGATATTGCTCTGAATATCATGCATTTCTTCACTTTGGAGGGTAGGTTTTCTGTGATTTGTAGCTATCATTTTCAGCATTATGCTTTGGTTTCGTTCCCCTTTTATCTTCTATCGTCAATGGAGCGTAGTATTGAGGATCATCGTAGGAACCATAGGAAGGCCATTCTCCATGAAGGTCTTATGAATTTAATGGTTGAACACATTAAGCTGAAGTTAATCCCTATTTCTCCTAAGCCTCAGACCCATAAGAAGGTAGGTAAAAATTCTGGTTATGAGACTAGGGATTCGGCGGAGGAGTGGGAAGGAAATTTTGATGAGGATAATTCATACTTTGAGGAGTTGTCGAAGGAAATTAGTGACTCTGTGGAGGGTTCAGAGGCTTTTGAATCATGGATGAAGGGATATGAAACATACATTGAGGTTAAATATGCAGGTCTGGCCTCTGGGAATAAGTCTATGAAGGGAAATAAAAAGAGTCTCAGGAAACATAAGAAGTTGGGTAAGAAGAAGGTGGAGGTGTCAAATTTCATGGAGGAAGCCCCTGCTTCTGATATCAATCGTACTTCAGATGCAAGTGAAGTGGGTGATTTGGAGTCCCTTGTTTAGAAGGATGGTTTAGATGGTGGTAAAGGCTTCTCTGGGTTTGTGCAGTTGATGGAGGGTATTGTGCAAGGGTCTGAGGATTTGAATTGTTTCAAGGAGGTCTACCCTATTCAGGTTACCCATGTCTCTCCTCTCGACTCTGAGTAGGTTAAAGGGAGTTTTGTGAAGGCGGAGTGGCTAGAAATTTTGGTTGACTTAGTGAACTTACCAAATAAGAGTCATGTTAAGGTTGATGTGATTGAGGTGGAGGACTCCCCTATGGAGGATGCTATAAAGGATAAGGAGGAGGATCGAGAGGTCCCTGCTGATAATATGGGTTCTCAAGCGCTGCCTCTTGTTAATTGGGACGAGATTAATATGGGTATGTTTTGTAGGATGGCTAAGGATGGTACTCGTAACCTATTGTCTCTTGTTAAATGACTCTTCTCATAGGTTAAGGAGCTCAATGTGTAGCTCAAAAATTGGTAGGATGTGTGTGTGGCTTTGGTGCATAGAAATCAAAAGGAATGGGCAATTAAAGGTAAGGTTAAAACCATAAATGTTATGCTTGATAAACTGGTTGTGAATTTTGATCATCTTGGCACTTCTCATGAGGAGAGGATTACTTCTTTGGAGGTGGCATTTCAAAAGACTTATGAAGAGAGATTTTTTAGCATTGAGGAAAGAATTTCTAAGTTGTTTGAGGATTTGAAGATTGTGGTTAATATCAGTAATAATTCTTTGAAGTCGATTGCTAAGGGCCTCTCTCTTTTGAATGAGATTTCCTTGAAATGGATTAGTAATCCCCTGGAGCTGGGTGATATTAAGACAAAAATGGAGGACGTTTTTTCCAAGAACCTGATGGAAAAGAATGACGTGTTAGCTCCTGTTGTGCAAAAAGGTTGTTGATGTTGGTTTGTGTTTGAGAACAAGGATTAAAAATAAGAAACAGACTGCTATCTCATTCAAGGAGCTCAAGGATGTGATGGAAATGCATGAGGGGGTCATTGAGGATAATTTTGCCTCGGCCAATGATCTAGAAAAAATGTTGTAGCTTTGTTGTGTTTTTTGCTCGAGTTGCTTTTTTGTTGATGTTTTCCTTCTAGGTTGCTAACGGGTTTTCTGATTAATTTATGTTGTCATCTTTTTAGTCTCTTTGTGTTGTGGGTTCACATGGTTTAATCTTTTTAGCAATATTTTGCCTTGTAAAGGGTTTCAGGGTCCCTTCAAAACTTGTTTTTTCGTATAAAAAACAAACCTAAATTTAGATTGTGATTATTGATCTATTTTTTTGCTAGTTTAAATAAGTTTTTGATTATTTCTAAATATGGAAAAGTCACAGAAAAATTACTTCAAATCTACCTAGAATTTAAAAAATGGCTTACACTGATTTGTCCATAATTTTTTGAGATGAATATGATTGACAGTATGCATATTTAGGCATAAATACCTTAAAAATATCTTCAAACCCTAGCCGCCCCTACCAAAACCCCAATAAACTAGCACTAGGTTTCTCCCACTTGTCCTCTATGTTATTAGCTTCAATTATGCTCAATAACATGAAAGCATATTGCTATAGATAATCCAAATTCGATCCTAATATTCTAAATCTTACCTCCCAAAATGGGGCCTCCAAACCTAATAACAAAGTGTAGCTCTTATAAACATGTACTATGGCATCATAGACCAAGCTATTCCATTGAAACACAACCTTCTGACTAGGTGGAGCCTGTATGTCTCTCTGAAACCAAGGATACTCAAGGGTTTTCAAACCTTGAGCCAAAGATTGCAGCGACAATAGAAAAAAGACCAATAACATAATGATCTTTAAAATAACCCTAAAATTTGATATAATGACTCCCAAAATAAGGATTTAACCTCAACCATTGATCCATTACCAACTCAATCCAATGCTCCAAATAAAATACCTAAAAAATAAGCTAATAGGCTCCTTGAAATCCCGCGCCTCCCCTTGACCTTTTAGGCACATGTTTAATAAAATCACTTAATGTACATGTCTCTTAAGTCATTAAACTTAAAAAGGGAAAAAAATTAAGTCCTTGGGCTAGGAATCACTTAAGTTGTATAAAAATGCATGCCCACAACTTAATAATAGAGTAGGATACAAGTCGAGAATCACTTTAAGTTGCATAAAAATACACTCCCACAACTTAATAATAGAATAGGATACAAGCCGAGAATCAATTAAGTTGCATAAAAAGATGTACCCACAACTTAATAATAGAATAGGATACAAGCCAAAGACCCCACACTTACCCAATAATTCTCTACATCCTCTTCATCTTGGGCAATCCAAGGAAAGGACAACCCATGCATTGTTAAGTCACATGGTTTGAGTTGGGGACATCACATTCTATTCCTTAAATCATCATAAAACATCTAAAATAAACCTTGTAAAAACTCCACTAGTGTAGAAGTGATACCCCCTCAAGATATTTCTAGATTCCTCTCTGCTAGTGTAGAAGTGATAACCCCTCAAGATATTTCTAAACTCTTAGGTGTATGAATAAATGTTATATGTATATAAATAGTAACCTAAATAGAATTATAATATTGGGATTGGGCTTCATTCTTCAGTTGCAATGCATAATTCTCTACAAAATCTTCAATAGACACTATCATACCAAGAGGAAATGTGTTCTTACATAACTTGCATTTCTCATCTAACCATCGATCTTTGTGTGTATGCATTACATACTCATCTACTTTTTTTGAAATATTCTCATAAATTCAATTATAATTATATTTTTAATTACTAACTCATCTCTTTAACTATTTACCATCTTTTATTATATGATATTGATTTATATTTTTTAAAACTAGCTAGTTTGTTTATAATCATATATGTGTATTCTCTAAGTGTCTACAATTTTGCAAATATTAAAGACTACCACAACTAACACATGATCTATTTAAACATGATTTCTTATAGAAAAATTATCCATCCACTTTTTCACATAACACACTCAAATTAAAATCTCTTGATGATTTTGGTGGAGCTTCTATCATGCATTCCTATAAAAATTATTTAGTATGTAAAGTAGCACATATATGATGAGAAATATCGTAATGCATGGAAAATTCAATATGCATCCTACAACAACAAATAGCGCATGAGTAATTTATTTTAACATAAAAATATTTGGGCATCTCAAAATACTTTTGACTAATTCTTGAATTTGAGGATAACTCTAAATTTATAATAAAATTATGTTTGAGTAATATCCAAAAAATGCTTAAGATGCGGTTCAAGATTTTGAAAACCAAATCTTTTTCTTACATATTTTATAAGGTAAAACTCTTGTGTTATTTTTTTCCACTATTGTTCAATTAGTTCTTTTAAGGCATCAACTACAACCTTGTCTTTTCGTGAGAGTCTAACGAAAATGTTTGTAGTTTAATCTTATTAAGATATTCAACTCTTTCACATCTCCCAATAATTTTTAATAGTGTTTTATATTTATTTTTAGTAATATATTTGTTTTTCCAAGTAAACAAGAGTTTTTTTGTTTCATTGGTTACTCTAGTTGATGTAAGAACATGTCAAGTAGCATTACTATATTTAAAGTATGAATTTGAGCCGAATTAATTTTACTTTTTAAAATATTTTTTACCATTGATATTAGATGATCTTAGACCAAGAATTTTTATGGCATCTCTAAAATTACTTTTTATTATTATCTCAATAGCTAATTAACACCTTGTTTTTCATTTAACCTTTCAAAAAAATGTTATCTATATTTTAGTAGCAATTATTTGATGGGTGCATTCTACAATTTTATTAAGCATTAGTTTTAAGATACCATCAATTTTAATTATGTACTTTGGTTTCTTACAAATAATTTTAGATGATGTTTTTTTTCATGTATTCTTGGCTTGTTATATTAGGTAAAATTTGATCATTTTAATATATTCTTTAATTGATGTATGTTCTTGAATTTTATAATAACAATATTTTTATTCATTTCTTATAAATTGATCATTTGGTATGATTTTTAAATTAGTAATGAAAATATTGTCAAGAATTAGTATTTTATTACAATCATAATTTTATAATTTCTTATTTCTATAGGTGATTTAGGACTTGTTTCTATACTCAATTCAATTGGTAATAATGATGTACCTTCACCTCCAACTTTTCTCATTTAATGAAGCCTTTTCATATGCTCTCTTTATTATTTTCTCCACTTTGACTTATTTGAGTGTACTCATTTGTTCCTTCCCATTGATTGTCAATTATTTCTTTCTACACAAAATTATCAATATATTTTTATTGAAATTGTCAATTAAATACAAATATATAATGATCACTCAAAAT
Organism: Sequoiadendron giganteum; assembly: GCA_007115665.2. Taxonomy (NCBI): domain Eukaryota; kingdom Viridiplantae; phylum Streptophyta; class Pinopsida; order Cupressales; family Cupressaceae; genus Sequoiadendron; species Sequoiadendron giganteum. Next base: position 251,226,198 of record CM021102.1, on the reverse strand, counting down.
GAACATAATGATTATAATTACTCTTAAAATAAAAGAATATTTTTTAATTGTAAAAAATTATAAATTACCAAATTTATGTTGATAGTAAACAAATTGAAAATTAAAACTCATAAACAAACAAAAAAATGTAGCGATTGAACAATTATTGAATTTCAAAGCAACCTCATAAAATGTCATAAAAATCATGTAGAAACCATGTGTAGAATACATTATGGGACCAAATAATGGGTAACATGAATTTGTACTTGTTTGGGAGCCTTTTTGTCCTCTACATAATGTCCTCATGTTACTTATTCAAAAAATGATTTCAGGCTTAGATGATCAACATAAGGTTTCTATTTTATGTCTAAGAGATGTTTTTTCATGTTCAATAAAATTTTCAAACTTTTTTGTCACCATATTTATTCATTTGATAAAAAAACTTATCATTTTTTTTCTAAAAACTTTTATCATATAATTTTTAAAAATTTAAATACATTAGCATGATTTTTTACTAGTGTCTTTTATATTCTTCTAATATATATGTATTGATTTTTATTTGTAACTTTTTATCTATTTATTTAAATTTGAAAGAAAAATATAGGATTGTTTCGTTGGAGCAACAAATAATGAATGCAATATTTAGACTATCATGAAATGAATCAAGTACAATGCAAAATCCAAATAGCTATCACATAATGTGTAGAATACAATGATCAAGCCTTGCATATATAGGCAAGGATGAGAAGGTGAGAAGGTAGGAGTGAAACTCTAACTATCCCTCCAAAGATGGGACACTTGTGAGCTCACTTGGCAAGTGGGTGAGCAAGTGTCAATAGGTGTCTCAAGTCATGAGGACACATGTCTCGATGCTATAAAGTGAGACAAAAAGAAAAAGACGTCTGAGTAAACTTAATCTAGGTGTAAATAGGTCAATCCTAGATAGGTGATTAGCTAACTAGGTAGATAATGACACTAGTTACACTAACATGTTCTACATTTCACTATATACACATTAAAAATCATATTTTTTATTAGTTTTGTGCAAGTTATGTGATGTGTTCATTCAATGATACAATTTTTAGGATGCATTCATTTTGAAAAATCATAAGAAAATTAATAATAAGAAAAACACAACTTGTAGTACTCACTCTTAGTTATATTTTTTCCAAATGATTTATAAAATACCTAATGCAACAAAAAACGGAAGGTGCACATTAAAAATTATGTTATATTCTATTGATAAAAATAAAAATATATTTGTGTACACTCAATATTTCATCCCCTTAACCTTAACTTTTTTATATTTAGTAGTTTAGAAACCAGATTTAGAGTACTACAATTCTTATTTTTATTATTTTTTTATATTTTAAATGTACACATATTGAATTACTCATCTAAATTTGGGTTTAGCTAATTTTAAGAAAAAAATGTTCACTTTTAACCCTCTTTTTGTCCCCCATTTCCATGTACTTACCCACTTGATGGTTTCTTATTTTTAATTTTCCTATACATTGGAGGCATGAAATAGTGAATTGTATGGTTCTTTACAAGCACTCCTATGTTGTCAAATTAGAGGAATAAGTAGATTTTATTATTGTGCTATATTATATATAATAATACAACCTTAGGTCTCTTTGAGGTGGATTTTTTTTTAACAAGAGTTTCTCCACATATATCTAATATTTATATTTTGCATTTAATGAGTGTGGATTTTTTAAATTGTTTCTTCATTATTTTATTGGTCAAGGTTTATTTTCTTATTTGTATTGTAGTTAAATTGAATCTCTTGTTGGAAAATCAAGGTAAAACTTGCAGCAATAAAACTTAATAATGTGTCACCCGTTAATGCGTCTTTGGGGGTTCATCCCTCTGCCTGTGCAAGGGCCTTAGTTCAATGGTGTAAACCTGAAAGGGGGTGGATAAAAACTAATTTCGATGGGGCATCGAAAGGTAATCTGGGACCCTCGAGGGCTAGGTGTGTTGCTCGCGACGACATAGGTAACATTTTAGCAATTGAGACTAAGAAGTTGGCAGAAGGCATGAATAATGAGGAGGAGGCACAAGCTGCACTCCTAGCAGTGGAGTTGGCGAACAAGCTACATGTAGAAAGATTGCATTTGGAAGGGGATTCATAGGTGATTGTCAATGTAATTGCCAACAACAAAGCACAAGTATAGAAACTTGAAAAAATAGTCAATATTATTCAAACCAAACTCAATAATTTCCAAAATTTTAAGATTTCTCATAACTATCGTGAAGGCAACACTTTGGCTGACCAACTATAAAAAATGGAGGTGAAAATAGTCAAGCAATTTGGTTCGAATATAGTGGAGATTTGGCAAGAGGGATAAAAGGTGGCAACCAATGTTAGCCTCATTAATGAAGCGATCGGTTGATGTGGTGTGGAATCATTTCAATTTGCATGGTATAGGGGCTTTGAATGTTGGGAGAGTTTGAGGCATATTTACTCCTCAACACTTTCGATGTTCATTCATTTTGTTCTTATAGGATTTGCTGGTGCATGCCAAAGGTTGATGTTTGTACGAGAATGAAAGCAAATTTCTCCCTCAATGCCTTGAAGCAATAAATAGAATTTTGGGGGCGTGTCACAGATGAAAGACTGAAGAAATTTTTTTCCACGAGTGATCCATTCTTCCTCAGTTTGGTTTGAGCTCTCTTGGGAATGAATTTTTTCGTTTCCAAGTTTTGTCACCACACAAACACAAATATTTCTTCTCTATTTTGTGCATAGGGTCTCCATTTCATCTTGCGGGAGGAAGTTTGAAGGGTGATGAAAAGATGCGTCAAGCCTAAATGGCGGGTTGGTTTGGAGGAAATCTTGGCTTGTGCAGTGCTAGGTTGAGGTTTCATCACTGTTGATGGTGGTTGGATTGGTTTCTTGAGGGTTCCTCACCAATGACACCCCTTTCTTCTACACAGAGCTCTTGGCAATTCCTTGGAAAGGAAGACAGAGGCGAAAAAATACTGGGCATTTATTTTGGACTTTGTTCATGATTGGGAGTTAGAGTTGGTGGCTGGGATTCCAAGAGAAAAGATGAATCTAGAACTCTTCCATTTCAATTTGGCTAGTGCATGGTTGGACATGGAGTTGCAAAGGAAGATGTGAGGTCATCGCAAATTACGTGGAAGGGTTCGTGGTGAAGCATGAGGTGGTGGCAGGGCTCATGGTTGCAACATTGGTCAAGGGTGTGGTCATAGGGTTTGATGTGGGGTAGTTCAGTACCCTTTCTCTTTTTCTTTTGCTTCTTTGATATTTAGATACTGGTGTTTGCGGCTCTGTAATGGCTTCAAATTTTGTAATTTTGCTTTGTGGGTGCTCCAGGTTGTGTAGCTTGTGGTAGTTGTTTTTGGTTTGTGCTTTCATGCACTCGATGGCGACTGTAAATTCTAGGTTGGGGTTTCTTTTTGGGGGGTGATTATAGGTAGATCATGGTTGGGTTGGCTTCGTCCTTTCAAAAATAGACAGTTCATATATTTTGTACTTTCATGTTATAATTTAATAATAATAAAATATATAGTTTACGGACAAAAAAAACTTAATAATGTGTTTACAAATTTGAAAGTATGTATCCAAGATTATCATAAAGAGATTATGTGATTAACAATTCAACAAAGAAATAAAAATCAATAATACCACAAGTTGCCAAACACAAGTGACACAAGATATATGTGGAGAAACCCTTGCAGGAAAAAAACTCCACACCCAAAGAGATACACTATTTTTATTAATCCTCAAAGAAGTACATCAATACAAAAATCCTCTCTAAAAACCAACAATACTTTGTCAATTTAACAACCTCCAAACAAACTCTACAAACCACCATCTCAAGGCTCCAATATATAAAAGTTTGTGGGAGAGAATACCACAAATGGTATCCCAAAACAACAAGCAAAACCATCTGAAAAAACCCACACCCCCCTTAGTGGACATCTCATAGACATGGCATAAAATATTGAATAATCACATGGCCTTCACATGGGCACCTGACCCACAACCAATTAGAATTGGTCAATATTGAGTGCTCCATAACTCTTTGATGACTCTGATGGATTCATACAAGAGCATGCACCAACATGCAAACCTGGGTGCCCAACTATGAAAGAGCATGCAAAACACATAAATAGCATACAAGGACATGCACACCAAAGTGGTCCCCACTCACAAAGTTGGATGCCCGAGAGGAATATTATTTTGGGATGCCTTGTAACCGTCACCATAGAGGGTCCACCTCTTTGAATGCAATTACAATTTGTCATAGGAAAATAAATAATAAATATTTTGTCCCATATGTCCCCTAGAACACTTTCCAAAGAACATGGAGACACACAATTATCAACTTAGGATAGCAATTATAATGTCACTTATCCTAACATCTCTATTGTTCATTATTTCCATTGTGTTGTTTACCCTATTATTTCAACATTATATATGTTATTTAATCTCTAGAGTTGGCTATCTCTTATAATATAAATTTTCATAGGTTATGCATGTTATTTTATGCAAGTACAATCTATGAGTAGTTAACAACTCATATATCAATTTTTTACTTAATTGGCATGGGAATCATAAATACGATAATAACAATAATGTACATAAAATAAACATGCATTAGGCATTGTCTTTCTTAATTTGTATTCATTTTAACTCAATAATTTTAATATAGAATAGATAGATTTCTTCATATTTTATTCAATATCTCACAGACAGTGAGACTTGAAAAAATTATAGGTAAGTTGATAAAACTCACAAGCTTCTAGGATCACTTGGTAACATAGTCATTGATAATGATGGTGCAAAATGGATAACATAACCACCTTATCCTTCTAGGAGAAACCCACATTGAATACTTAATATGCCCCTCATAAATGACACTAATGGTTGTTTTAGGTAAAAATCCCAACTAAAACTATAGATGAATTTCTAAAGGGTTGTAGCTCAATTGGTTGACAAAAATTGGTGAGGATGATGGTATGTGATGTAAAATCCATCCACCAAGGTTTAAACCCTCAAAGGCATGTTCAGGCCAAGTTTGACCCTTGGGTAACTTTGATGGACTAGATCCCCTACACATGGCTACTTAGTCAAATGTGACTTTTGGTTTAGATGTATGCTTACTCAAATTATTACAATATGCTATATAAATGTAGAGATGTTGACATCTATGTAATCTAGCTTGTTTCCATTAAAAAACAATAAATGAATTACAAAGATCATGCGAAGGAAAATGTTCAATAAATTAATGTCATAATTATTTATTAATTGAGTTTTTTGGATAATCTAAATGAATATTAATAATAATTGTAGGCCAATGATGTATATTTGTACCCAAATAAATTTATTTTTAACTAATCAAATTTGAACATTAAAATTGTACTTATTAACTAACATAAAAAAACTAAAAAATACAATGTGTTTGGATAGCCAAAGTTAAAAATAAATTGAATGAAGGCAACTAAAAAAAATGTATACATGAGAAATGAAGTCCAAGAGTCACTACTTCACCATAAATGATTGAAAATGAATGGGTTGTAGGTTTTTTCTAAATTTATAAACATATTCTCCTCAAATTAGAAAGAAAATTTGTAGTCATATATGACTATTTCCACATAATAGAAAGAGATAAATTCGTATAAACGAGTATTAAAAATCCACATGCAAAAGAATAGACAAAAATACCATCAAAGATGACACAATATATACCCTAAGTAAACCCTTACAAGGGAAAACCTAGCCTCCAAAAGCATCCATCATTCATCTATTATTCAACAATAAATATTACAATACATTTGCATATATTCTCCATGAATACCTCTAAAGCATCAAGATCTCTACATGCAATCCATGTAAATAAGCAAATGAGATTGTCACACATCCCAATCCATGATTCAAACGCTGATAGGTGCAACCTATAAGAGATGCTCTCATAAGCCAACCCCAAACTAACCTTAGCCAAAATAGCCAACCTCAACAACTACTCATGTGCTTGCTTTTATAGAAATAATCTTGCACAAATCACTAAAAATGGTATTTACATAAACCATGTGACAGGGTGATCCCACAATAGTGATTTATAATTTTTGGCCAAACTAGACACTGCAATTATTATTTTTAACTAAATCTTCACATTCAGGCACCTATTGCGGCTAAACCATGAGGAATTTGAAGATGATGAAAACTAGAGTCTCATCACATTTTGTCTGTAGATTCTAAAAATATTTTTTTCAAAATTTTTGGAATCAGATTGCACTTTTTTTTCCATCTCCCACGAAAACTAGTTTTCTTCAGAAAACAACATTTTTAAAAAGTGACGCTCACCGTATACAACATAAAAAAAAATTCTATGAAGGATAAAATTCTATTTTTTTTGAATTTATATTTGTAACTACGATATCTAGCACTTTCATTTGGTCTCATAGTTTTTTATTGAATATTTTTTCCTTAATCAAGTTTCGAAGTCAAACCAATTGCAATTCAGACATAGGCGGACTGTATACAACATAACTTTTTTTGTATGTATCAAAATTCAATTTTTATTTTTTTTAATAGATCAAGGACATCAATACCAAGCACAAACATATTTTAAAAAAAATTATTTTGATAATTTTCTATTTTTCCACATGTGCAAAATAGAGAGCTTGATTTTCGGTGAAAAACCTATGTTTAATAAAACTAAAAAAACACATACATAATAAAACCAAAACATATTAAAATTATATTCGTTGGATAGATCATTCTGAGGACTACCATCTTCCAGTTGGGTCTGTGAATTCTCCTCCATTTTCATCCTCAACCCGAGCTTGAATGGCGAAAATCTGGAGTCTTTTTGTGTTAGAGGGTGGGAATGTGGGAAAAGGGGGGTTCACTCGAAAATTTGTTCGGTTGAACCAGGGTTCAATCAAACCCCCTTTCCACAATGGGAAACGTGGGTTCCCACATGCAAAGTGCTTCGCTCGAACCCTAGTTCGATCGAACCCCTTTTGGGTTCGTTCAAACATTGAGTTCACTCGAACCCCTCAAAACGATTTTTTTTTGCATGGGTGAGGTTTTTGGAATTTTTCCTTCCTCACTTGAATTGTAAACCACTTTTGTGGGTTCACCCACTAATACCATAAGCTTAGAAAACTATTTCTCCCCATTCACTTTTCCGTACTAAGTTTTTCCAATATTAAATATTTATCCCAATGTTATATACAACACATAAAGTGGCCTCAAGAATGTCTAACCCATGTGATGCATGCATTCCTATATCCCCTAGATTCACTACACATAGTATTAATTTACATTATAACAATATGCAAGGTGAAAACACACCTTTTCCTAACAATAATCTTCATTCTTTCTAATTTTAACCTTTATTTATGGTTGCCTACTTTTTCTTATTCCCTACTCTTTTTTGCCTCCATGTGATTACACCTATTGTAGAAGTTGTCAAGGGGAAAGTTAAGCAAAATCTTAGCCCCTTTCATCTTAAATACATGGTCACATGTGACACCAACAACCGTTGCCATTTCAAAAAGTACCAACCAAATACAAGCTCTCTACCTAGTGGATTCCCTAATCTCTACAATATGTTTACCCGATAGCCTATGGCATACTGCTCTATAATCTCACTTAAGTGGAATCAAAATCTTAAGTGATGAATTAACCATTACCACAATTTTGTTTGTCTCCCATATTATCAAGCAAATATGAGGCAATTAAAATTTAGGTTTGCAATATTGATGGGTATTTGAACATATGAAAGTTTTAAGTATTGACATACTCATTATTTGAATGAGACAACAAGAAATTCAATATTTAAGTATGTAGTAGTCGTTAGGTGGAATGAACCACCATAAGTGGCAACCATTTATGATTTTGATATTAGAGGATACGTGTCCAACATTTATGATGCAATTATGGGTACACAATGAATAGATGTGTCATCACTCAAGTTTAATATTAATCATTGTCGTAGGCAAGAATACTAATGCATCTGTTAGGTTTAATTAGTTGGTACCAAAAGAACCAATGAGATGTTAGAATTAAAATAGTTTGACCATTTTTTTCTCAAATTTGTTTTAAAATATCAAAATTAATTTATCTATCATTCTATTGGATGATAGTTGTAAATAATAATATTAGTGTGATGTAAGCTATGAAAGATTTTAACTTTTTTCATTTTGACTATAAAAGTTAATAGTGCAAACTTATTTTCATGTCACTTTTTTATTTTATTTATTGTCCTATTTGATAAGGACGTTATTTTTATTCATAAGACTGTGGATCAATGAATATAATTTTATTTATTTTTATCATATTTGAGTTCATTTTAATTTATAAAAAGGTGAAATAGAGAAAATAGGAGAGATTTGTGATTAAAATAATTAAGAATAAAATAAATAAAATTTGCATCTATTAGTTTAAAATATGTTAAAAAAATAAGAAAAGCAATATTTAATAAAAGGTAATGAATAATTATATATATTTTTAATCATTGTCAAGGAGGGATAGTAATGCATTTGATGCAATCAATTTCTTTTATTAGTTTACCTAATGAACACAAAATAAAAACAATTGAGCAACAATGTTATAGTCTACATTTAATTTTTTATTTTAAATAATTATAAACATGTCATTTATCTTTATTTCTATTGGTTCATGTTGAGAATATCAGTTTTTTTTTTTGGTAAATTATGTCTAATCCAATGCATTTAATTTATTAAATCAAATTTCAAGTCTATTAATGTTTTCAATGACATTAACACTATTATATACATCATAATAGTCATTTTCTATGTGACAAGGTAAATTAATATGAAATAAATTTTTGCCTTAATAAAATTAGGTTTAAAATTATTGTCCTTAAATGATATTTCTAATATCACTCAATTTATTAAACACAACAAAATTCATTGTACTAACTACAACATTCACAGGAACTTGACACAATGCATCTCTTGTTTTTAGAAGATTCACTAATGTTGAAAAATTAATATATAAACTTGAGATTACACATTATTTCAACCCTTTGTTCTATACTAATATGCTGGATCATGCAAATTATACAAAATCAAAATACTCACTTAATACTAATCTAATATTAACATTCATTAAAACATAGAAAACACCAAACAATTGTAAAAAGTCTCATCTAAATCCTTGAATATATATATTTTATAAAAAAAATTCAAAACAATCTTGACAAAATGAAGATTAAAACAATTGAAATTTATATAAGTATAAATAATTGTAAAAAGTCTCATCTAAATCTTTAAAAATATTTACATAAAAATATATTAATTATTATAATTTCAAATTTCAAAAAACAATCTCCACAAAATGATGATTAAAAAACAAAAAAATTATATAAATATATATAAAAAAAAGTCAAGATAGATTTACAATAATTTTTGGAAACCCAATAAAATTTGATAAAATCAACTTATAAATCCTTATCTAACATATCCCATGACAACACTTTATGTCGCAATTGCTAGTAAATATATCCTTACCATAAAAGAGTGGGCCTCCTATTAACGAGAGTTAGACACTCCATCACCCATTGCCGTTGGCCACCTCCCAACTACTGTTTTAAGTATGAAAGAAATGTGAGGCACGCAGCTATCTTGTTTTATCTTCTTATTTTCAAATACTTTTAAAGCAAATGGTCATTGTCCCATTTACATATATTCTTGGATTAAACAACGTATAATATCTAAATCCTTGTCTTTCATTCTCAACGTCATTTGTTTTAGGGCGTCACGTTCTAAGACTAGTGGATGATAGGCCACCCATCCATTCTTGGAAATATGAGCAAGAAAATATAGGTGGGGTTAGAGCCCAATGAGATTGAAATTTGTCTAAGGGAATCATTAAATGAGATAATTACAATTCAAGTCACATAGGTTTGAATTTGTCCAAATGGAATCTTCAAACCATAATTTGGCTCAAATTAAGTGTAGAAACATAATATCATTCCATTAGAGGAAACCCACAATATAAGACTTTTCTCATGTTTTAGAAGAAAATTATAATAAAAAGTAGTTGGTTGGAATGTATGTTTTAAATATAAGTGAGATTATAAAATAAAAATGATTAAAATAAATTAAGTATATGCGACATCTTTAAGGGATGAGTGGAGGTAGGGTTTCATCAATCTAATAACCATCTTCTGGAGATGGTTATTTGGTAACTCGGTAACTTTTCAATCATCCTACTACTTCTATCTTGAAGGATAAGGACACCATATTCTAGCGGCATTCAAAATTATAGTCTCAATGTCGATGTGTTTTAACCTAGAAGCTTTCTCACATATAGATACAAATTGACCTTCTTATTGTGTAAGGGAAAGAAAAATGGCCTCACCACTATATAAAAGGTCAAAATAAATGACCTTGAGTGTGAAAGTAGCTTTGCCTATGTGGAGCAAGAGGAGAATAGGTTACACTGTTAGTAGGAACTTGACTCATAGTATAATGGTTGTCACTTCTCAATGATTGAGTGAATTTCATTGATGATAGAATTCTAAAGTAACTTTTTCAACTTGGACTTGTATTTGTAAGCACATAGGGGAAACCACATTCACTTTCTCAAATTAGAGAGAAATTGCAATCAATGTCATCATTGAAAAATAACCTCATTTATGAACTTCCATAGCTAAAGTTAGTATAATAACTCTAAAAAAATTCCAAAGTCTAGTAATATAAGCAAGTAAGGGACTATATAACCCAAAAAATAAATTCTCCAAGAAAATAAATTTCAATGAAATTGAGAATACAAGGTATGAATCTATTTCTAGGCTTGTCAAGAACAAGAAAAAATGTCAAAGGTATGGCTTACAAGTCTCAAAATGTTGACAAGCCAAACATTTGGCATTTGTCACACCAATGTGAACCAACCTTTGCCCCACGTGCAACCATTGATGATACACACACCAAAGACAATAAGTAGTATTAGTATCTAGTCTCACCTATATATTTTTTGAAATGTAAATAGCTAAGTGTGGGGAGAAGAATAAAGATCCCAACATCAACTCTATTTATTAAGAGCCAAGGAGAAATGATTGAGAACTCTATATAAAAGACAATATATAATTATTGATAGCAATATTGTAATTCCATCAAAATATCATTCCACCATCTTTAGGAGGATAAAGTCCCACCTTGTGAAACATAACATCAAGGACATGATCTTATATACAAATAATGGAGGGTAGATCTAATGCAACAAGACTAAAAAAAAATATTAGAAGAGGTCATGAAGTCCAATCTCTAGGAGAGATGAGGCCACTAGTTGTGTGAATATCTTTGCATAATAATCTAACAACCTCAGTCCTAAGAGTCTTCACCAATGGTAAAATAGAGGTGTTGATGATAGGGGACCACCACGAGTTGTGGTCATTGAAAGATAGCTCATTTTTCTACCCATGGAAAAACCATTGAAGGAAGTGTTTCACAATCTCAAATGATATAAATGGACGCTTTGAGCAACAAAGGAACCTTGAATCTTGACTAGCATGTTGGTGTTGAGAATATAATGGAAGCCAATTCCCTTCTAACATTACTTTTTATATGGTTGTCCAACTTCAATACAATACCTAAGAGGGATCTTCTAGAACTTTATGCTTTTGATGGCACAAATAATCCACTTAGCGCATAACATAATACTCTACCTATGCATGCCAATAATACCATACCACCTCTATCCTAATGAAAATAATAAATTATATCCTATGCCACCCTATGTAAACCTCAAGGATGTTTTCTATTAGCCCAAAGGAAATATCTCAATTTTTTTAATAACCTATCATGACTTTAGAAGGGGCCTAACATGATGAATGGTAGATTTGCACAATAGCAAGAACTTTAGTATAAATTGAGAACTTTCTTGTAAGAAAAAGTGGCTTAGAAATCTAAAGGTTAAATTTTTTCCACTTGTCGGAGGAAATACTACCAAAGAGTGGAAGGTGTACTCTCAAAAGCAAAATGAATTTCTAAAAAATTTAAACATTTCCCATTTATCAATGTATTCCTATTATTTATTCTCTATCCAACCAAGCATGGGCATTAAACTCCATAACACCAACTTATGTTCTACCATAAATTGTAACTAGAGGCAAGACAAAAAGTGTCCACTAAGCATGGCATAGCTTCTTAGAAGACTCCTAGTGATTTGCTAAAGAAAGAAAAGAGTCACCCACAAAGTGCCATTAAAAGTAGTTGTTTATAAGAAGGGAGGGGAATGCTCTTAAACAAGCCAATTGAATCTTTATGCACAAGGATATATGAATACACTCCTTTGTAGTACATACATATAAATAAGGGGCAATAAGATACCTTTAAGGGATGGAGTAAAAATTCTCAAAACTAATAGAGGCTTTGTCATTTACAAAGAAGCATGTAGAAGCATAAGAAAAAAGTGTTCACATTATGCATAGAAATTAGTCTGCAAACCCTAATGCTTTGAGAATGACAAAATGAAAGGCCAATCAATATGATCATAATCCTTCTCAAATTCTAGTTTAATAAAAAGGATATGATACCTAGACACTTTAGCTAATTTCATCCCTTCCTAGACAACAGTTATATTATTGAGGATACAACAATGTATAATTTATTTTGTTTAAAGTATATAATTGAAGGCAAAAAGTGGTGAATACAAAGAGAAAAGGCTTTGTCGACAATCTTATAGGAAATATTCAACATGGTGATGGGCTACCTATTGGGATTAATTGTTATTCACGTTGCAAATCCTCATTTATAATATATTTATCTATAAATCTAGATGAATATTTATTATATTTTCTCCACAATACATACAATGGGTGAATTGGGATAATATTTATTGATTATTATTCTCCAAATTTCTTGGGTTATTATTGCAAGAAGAAATGGAAGATGAAATGTCCCAATAGAATACAAAGAGTCACGAGTTGTAATTAGTATATTTATGGAGCACACGGGAGTTACACTTTAAATTTTTTAGTATTATGGTGGAGGTTACTTACTCATTCGAGTTACTGTTCAGAGATGCTTTGATTGCATAATGGGGGAATTGAATTTTTGCACAAGGAAGTGTGTTGTGCAGTTTTGGTCCTATGGTTTTTACTTTTGTTTTGAGAAACCATTTACGGTTTCTAGTTTTTAATTGCTTATATATTTGAAACATGGTATATATATTATGTTCTTCTGCAATTTTGAGGAAGATTGTGCTACTAAAATATTGCTAGATTGAATATCATAGTCAATGTATTCATGTACTCTTATTTTAAAGATTACTGCATCTCTCTTTGGTGGTGGAGTTTTTCTTGAAAGGGTTTCTCCACATAAATCTAGTTCCATCTTATGTGTTGCTAATTTTTTATATGTTTCTCTATATTTTATTTTAATTTAATGGTTTGATCACACATAACAATATAATATTTAAACATAATTTGATTGATAGTTCTATTACCATTTATCTAGTTTTCAAAATTTGGTATCAGATCTACAACTTGATTAGAGAGAGGGGGACACCTTTCTTGGAGTGTTGTGGTTGTTTTGGTTGTAGCACGAGATCATTTTGCTTGATTGGGTTTGCATAATTGTTGAGGACACAACAACATATAAGTCTTTTAATTCATTAACTGAAGATTGGATAAAAATTAACAAGAAAACATGAAGAGCAATAAGGTTGTACCTCTCCAATTCTATTCTCTTGAAGCATGCTTTTGAAGAAATCTTCACATACAACTTGTGGAAGAGAATATGTGAAATCTACCAAACTATGAGTTTAGTTAATAAGATATATATTAAAAGAAAGTTTTATTCTTTGAAAATGAAAGGATCTGTGATCTTTTTTTGTTGGTTTTGGGAAACCATTTGTTGTTTCTTATTTTCATTTACCTATGCATTAGAGGCTTGGGATAATAATTTGTATATTATTGGTCGAAGGAAGGTTACTCTACTGAATTGCTATTGGATTGAAGGGAGGAGCTAGATATATCAATGTAATCTATCTCTTTGAGATTAATACAATCTTGTGTTATCTTTGATTGTGAGTTTTTTACTTGAAGGGATTTTTTCATGTATATCAATATTCTCATATTTTATGGGTAATCTTATGGCTTGCATGCTATTAGACTTTATTCATATTATTGCTAATTTATGGTTTATTATAGATATTTAATTGAATTTGATTACCAGCTAAATACTTTATTATATTCATTAATCTTAGTTTAAAACCACACCATTTGGGCATTTGGGTCAAACCACAATTTTGGGGCTTAAGACAATGTATACAAGATTGACCTAGGTTCATACAAAGTCATAGGCTTCACCAAACATAATTATCTTAGTCTATTCATCTCATTTTGTAAAGAGCGAAACTCTTTAATTCAAAAATCAACAATACTTTAAATAAATTCATTTATATTCAAAAGAAAGTTGACACTTCATTCATTAGACTTCATAAAATCCAAACGATTTCAAAGCAATGACTTAAAGTCTACAAATAGATTCATAATACTTCCAGTTAAATTCATACACATGTCATCTTACATGACATTGATAATAATACAAAAGTATTTGTAACATAAGTTTACAATTCGAGACTTAGGCATTCTGTCGCCTTAAGCTCTACAATACTTAATTAAAGAATACAATAATACATAAATGAAGAAGTCATCCTTTGTTCTTCAATCCAATAGCTTATCTTCAAACATGAAGACGAGAACAAGAATCAGGCGCTTTTTCCGCCCAACCTCGAAGCTTACGCTTCCCCAGAATTCCTTAGTCATTCAAAGAATACCCGACCCTACACGAATTGCTTAGCAAAAATCAGTCGACAAGCAAGATGGAATCTAGTGCGTGCCTAGTATAACTAGTAAAACCACAAGTATTTTCATTTTTCTAATTCATTTAAGAAACAAGCAAGTTTGATACTAGGATATGGTAGAGAGTTAATTCATTTCATCTATTTCAATGGTCCTTAAGTTACTTGGCCAAGTAAAATGTCATGCACGACAAATAATAGTAGTTTTGGAAAAGAAAAACTACACTCTCTAATAACCCATATTTGGCACCCGTCCCGGAAGGTAACTTTCCAAACACATGACATGCACATTCATTTATCAAGCATGCATGGTTCCATTCAAAATAAAAATTATCTTTCACAAACATCTTTAACTGCAATTTTGTTTCAAGCAAAAGTGGTTCTAATGCAGTATTTTCATTGTTTTAAAACATAAACAACTTTAAATTAATATTTAAATCAAATAATAAAATAACAAAAAGGTGTATCTCAAGTATGTAATCTAAGTACATATTTAAATAGGCATAAATGAGCACACATTCTTTTGGTTCATTTACTCATGTAGTTTATTTTTACTTCGAAATACTCCTATTCTAATTCGTTTCATTCCAAGTAATTTATATTTTTAATTTAATTGATTTAAATTTTTGTTTTTCACATTTCCAGAAAATGAATTAATAATCCTTCAAAAACATGTTTAACCACTCGTTTTTGTTTCTGTTTCGTAATAATTTTCAGTTTCATTTTTCATAGATTTATCTAATTTCATTTTTGCTCTTGAGCATGAATCTTTACACAAAATTATTTAATCTTACATTCTGGAAAATATTTAAATTTCGTTAATTTAATAATAGTATCTTTTATGTTTCATTCGTTTTGAAATTAAATCTATCTGACAGTTTTGGGTTTTTCTGAAGCTTTTCTAAATCTAAATGAAATATACGTTTTTCTGTGTGAATCTTTTTCTAAATCTGAATTTCCTAAAATAATAAATCAATTGTCTTTGATTGTTTTCTATTCAAATTCGTTCTCCATTTTTCTGTTTCTAATTGTTTAATGGTTTTCTGGTAAAATTGCAGTTTGGTGTTTGAATTTTTTTCATAATTTAATAAAAACAGTGATGATTTTCAATAGTTTTAAATACTAGAATAAAAGAAAATAATTTCCAATTAAACTTACTATGACCATGAATTTGGTAAATAATGTTTATTGATTCTACTTGGTAACTTCTCGAATTTGGTTTGTTTTGCTTCCTTTGTCAATTTTCTGTTCTTTTATTTTCTTTTGCTATGAATTCCCTTTGTCTTCTGGCTGCACCTCTCCTCTCCTTGCGTGTGATGGAGAACTACCTCCTGTTCTTCTCTTCACCTATTGTTGCTGGCTGCGTTCTATCTCCTTCCATTCACATATAGGAGACAACAGAATGCAATATTAAAGGATATTATTCTCCCTTTGGTCACACCTTGCCTTCAATGTTCTCCCACGTGCCTCTTCTTGTCTCCCTTCCACCCTGTTGCCTCCCTCCTATCTTCCCTCTATTCTTTCGTACCTTCTTTCTCTAACCTTCTGCCATGCCTCTTCTTCCCTTAGGCGCGCCTCTTCTTCCCTGCGCACCTTCTCCTTCGTGGCCGCGCACGTGGTATGTGAAGGTATTTATTTAACAATATGAACAACAATGAAAAAAAAGAATGAATCTCCCTTCCCTATTGGCTGCCTCTCCAAAATAAGATGAATCCAGGTGAATCACCTCCAAAATATCAATAATATTGTGTGTATTTTTCTGTTCAATCCCCAAAAATGGATTTTTACTCTCCTCTTCAATTCAAATTTCTCTCTCACTGCTTTATCTCATGCAAAATGATGGAGTTATTCACAAAGCCAGATCCACTTTCCTAGCTTTGATCTCCAGCCAATTTGGCCATAACTCCAAGTTTAAACTTTGATTGCATTCAATTTTGATTGAAAGATATTTTCTTCAATTTGTTAACTGCTGTTTAAATTCCATTTCAAATTTGAACGTATTTTGTTTTCTAATTTGTTTTCAAAAACTTGTTTTGATATATTTAATTATCTAAACATTTATATTTCCTTTCATATTTATCAAATGAGAAAAATAACAATTACATCAATAACACTATTTTACATCTTTTATATTTCCGAAATTAAAAGTTTATTCAAAATTTAGAATAAAAACATTATTATTTGTAACTATTAATAAAATATTGACACAAGGAATTCAATTTATTTAAATAAAATCAATTTCCTCACAAAATAATCAAATCGTCATTTAAAGCAAACATATTCTGTTTCATATATATTTGAGAAATCAATTAAACTTAATTTAAATTTGCAAGTATAATCATCACAAAAATACATTAAATAATAACTAAGTGTGTGTATGAGATTCCATCATCCTCATAAACGTCAAATGGCTAAAACAACTCTACCTGATCAATGTTCTCGCCTTCATTCTCGTTCACCTGTTCTTGCATTCACTTGCACTCAAATTTTCATCAGCAATGACAAACCCCAAATTTCATAAAAATGCATTTCAAATCATTTCATTTGCATTTGCATTTCAATTTAAATTTCACTTTCAATTTAAATTTAAATTTCTATTCAATTTTAAATAATCATCTAATATAAACATTAAAAATCTCATGATTAATAATTGCATTTAAATAATTGACAAAATCAGTACGTGACACATTTCCAATTTTAAAAATTAGATAACAATCTCTATAAACTCTTCTACTTCAACATCAAGGTAGGCATTTAATTTTATTTTTTAATTCATATTTCTAATTTGATCAAATATGTGTTTTTGACACATCTCATTTATCTAAGTTCAATTTGATTATCAATTAAATTAATTAATCAACCAAAATAATTTGAAGAGGTCCTTAATTCTCATCTTCAAAAGAAACAAGATAAAAAATTATTTTAGGCCCTACTAAAATACACAAGGTAGGCACCTTACCCAAAGGCTTAGGTAAATAAGATAAGGGAACCCATTTAGGACCTTAAATGACATGCAAAGAAAATAGACAATCAAATATTAATAACCCATTATCAAATAATTGATCTACTTAGGCGTTTCAAACCCTAGATATCCTTTTAGTGGTCAATTTAAAATGATCAATTATTTTGGTTATGTGCTTGTGAGTAGGTTGCATGGCTTTGGATTCTTCAAACCCTTTAGCCTGGAGTGCTTCACTTGGTATAATGTTCTTCTAGGTGATGGGAAATTTACTTAGCTTTGACATGTTTTGAGTAGGTTGCATGGCCTTGGATTCTTCAAACCCTTTAGCTTGGAGTGCTTCACTTGGTATAATGTTCTTCTAGGTGATGTGCAATTTACTTAGCTTTGACATGTTTTTAGAATGAAGATATTATTTATCATTTGGAGATATAAATATACAATTATTTTGCTCATAATCATGTTGATACAACTTCTCTACTCACTAAGTCACTGATGATTTAAAATGTGTTAATGTAGATCCAAGTTTAAGCTAAAAAGTGGCTTGAAAGGTGACACATTTATAAACTTTATTGGAACACTGGGGTAGTGCCCCATGCATTGTGGCTCAAATTCCCTTATTTTTACCTTATAATAGTAGATATGGGTACTTTTGACTCCTCTTCGTACCGCTCCTAGACCTACCATAGGTGGTTCTCTCCTTTGTTGGCTAATCAACACATTAGGGATCTCCACTTGGCTAATTTCCATGCTTGGACCTCACCATCTCACTTTAGCAAATTGAAAACCAGCTCGTAAACATGCTTGATTCATAGTTGCAGAAGAATGAAGATAATGTTCTCATGGGTTGAGAGCTAATTGATGATGTAAATGGCTTATCCCATGGAGGGTGGGATAACCTTGATGATTGAAACCCTTCCTCCTAGTTTAGGCTTTATAGCTTTAATATATTAGTCTTTGATTTCATTGCGATTTTATGATTGACTGCTACTTTTGTAAGACTAAGTGTTAGTCATGTAGTTCTTTCCTTTTTATAATTGCTAGCAACTTTGATTCTTATTTGTGTGACTTCAATATGTAATCCCATTTTATAATCAATTTTTCGTTTAAATAAATATTTATTTTTATTAATAATAACCACCTACAACCTAAATCTCCTAAATAAACTTTATGGCTGGAACCAAGCCGAAACAAAAAGACTCTTGAATGCAATTATTTTTTTAAATGAACTTTTCAACCCTCCTTATAAAACAATTATCCAAAAAACATAAAATAGACATTTTAACTCTCATTTTACACTTATATACTTGTATTGACCATACAAATACAAATTTAAAACTAAAGGTACCTGTCACGTCGCCACCACCATATTATATTTCCAACCATATTAAAAAAAAAAAACCTCCCCGGAAAACCCTACTATCTATTGTCAAAAACATAAAATTATTTAATATTTTGAAAGAAGTCACATTTCACAAGTAATTGGTCTCCAACTCTAATCACACAAACTTGACATCCTTTGTGCCTGTTACGGCATAAAGAATCTCTCCTCGTCTCACCACTCACTGAAAAAAACAAAGCCGTATTGTGATAATAAAACCCCCGTCTGCTAAAGTACTTTCTTTTCAAGGGCATGGCTATATGTGGTGGGGCGCTACACAATGATATTATTTGGTCCAAAATAGCTCGTAATAAATCCAACATGAGTAAAATATTCTCTTTTTGTGGGTCCCACCAGAGCATCTAGTCTCCCTTATGGTGGGCCCCACGACAACGAAACGTGTTTTCGAAGACTGAACAGGACAAAAGGAAAAAAAAATTGTCCACCAAGGTGGCTCGAGTTTCGATACGTGTAAGGCGCTGATTCATTGCACAGATCTGGGAGTACATGCACGATCCGGCATTTTGATCCACGTTATGCAATTCTATAAAAAGCCCGTTGAACAGATTTCGTAACAAAAATTTGACGGCTAAATAATTTAAAGAGACAGTAATAATATTGGATGTTGAATACGGTGCTCGTAGACGTTAAATGGCCTGCTAGTTAAGGGACAACGGACGGGTTGATTCTACTGTTTGGTACGTTGGGGGGTTCTGTGCCGTACGATATTTTCCTGGGCACGTGGTTTTTGTAATTGTACACGTTGCCGTGGATGGCGACAGGGTACCGCTTTCACCCTCTCCTTGTTTTTCACCGCTCCTTTTCGCCCCGAACGAGGTGAAACCTGAGATTTTACCTTTTGTACTGCGGTATTTCTTACCATCCTCGTAAAGTTAAACCTGTCTTGGTTTATCACATCTAAAATATTCCACGTTAGATGAGATACCATCGCTTTTTTTTTCGGTTTGTGTATTTGGTTGGTATATTTTTCGTCTTTAGAATGTATGCATAGAAATGCTGAATAATTGGGATTCCGCATTTCTTGAGGCATCGACTGCATTAATAAGAAGGGATCGCGATAAGTCTGTCGATCGGTCTCGGATTGAGTTCGGGATCAACGAGAGCTTTGCATTGATATTAAATTTGTCTGATTTGGCCGATAATTTTGTTAAATTTGAGCCAAAAACCTACTATTTTTGGCTCATTCATTGCCCTCATAGTCGGCTCCAGGGAACTTTTTCGTTGATAGCAAATTTGTCCGATTTGGCGGCAAATTGTGCGAAATTTAATCTTAAAACGTGATATTTACATGAGGCTTGAATTTGGGGTTTGATGGGAAGGAATTCGGCGCGTTTGAACTGTTTGAACTCTATGTGTTTGGATTCTTACGGACTTCGGACAGTTTTTAAATCTGCTGCGGTGGTTTCCAAGGCCATGGACGAATTGAAAAGCGCTGCCAGGGTTTGTTACGTGAATTTTAGGGTTTAGTTGGAAGGGAACTGAAGCGGAGTGTGAAGTTTGAAGGAAGTATGGGGAATAAATTTTCTCGGCGTAGACATGTCGTGGATGAGCGGTATACGAAGCCGCAGGGTTTGTATCAACACAGGGATGTTGATCAGAAGAAGTTGAGAAAACTTATTCTAGATGGTAAGTTGGCTCCTTGTTATCCTGGAGGTGAAGAGCACATCGGTGATCTTGATGAGTGTCCAATTTGTTTCCTGGTAAGTTTTTAGAATTTTAATGCTTTTTGCGTCTCTGAATTTTGTGGGTTTTTATTTCTTTGCTATTTTGTGCGGAGGCTTTTTGGAGGACGAGTTTTGTGGGATATGGTAAGATTTTAGGGTTTTGCGGGGATATTTTTACGTTTAAGGTTTTGAAATTAGCACGTCATTGCTTTAGGTGTTGATGAATATTGTGGCTTGCTCTGAGGGCGTTAACCTTTGGGTATGGAGCTTTGTTTTTTGAAATGTTGATTCAGTGTAATTGAATTTGGTGCCTTGTATTTTTGGACCGTGACCGCAGGGTATATAAAGTATTATGTGTAAATAGTGGCAAGTGATTTTTTTCTTGAAATTGTAAGATTTTGAGGAAAAAGTATTTGCCGTATTAGGACAGAAATGCCACGTTTCTGTTCAAGCTAGTCAGACTGTGATGGGATTAGTGAGTTTACAATTGAAATTGTGAGTTTCTCTGGAAGCGGTATTGTCACAGTATAATAGAAATGATTGCGAACTCCAAGACGATGGACTGGATTCAAATCCTGTCAGGTTTGCTTCCCTGCTGGTTAATTAAGCTTGTTGTGACACGACAAGCTTTGCTAAACTTACCTGGTGAGTTTTGATGGAAGAGATGCTCGTTGGCTACTTAACAGAAAAAATTCACTAATGGTATAGTATTTGACTGCATGTATAATTAGTCGAGTTGTAGCTTTAGGTGCTTCTTAGTGGGATGGCATTGAGTGTAGGGAAGCAAATCCTGTCAGGTTTGCTTCCCTGCTGATTAATTAAGCTTGTTGTGACACGACAAGCTTTGCTAAACTTACCTGGTGAGTTTTGATGGAAGAGATGCTCGTTGGCTACTTAACAGAAAAAATTCACTAATGGTATAGTATTTGACTGCATGTATAATTAGTCGAGTTGTAGCTTTAGGTGCTTCTTAGTGGGATGGCATTGAGTGTAGGGAAGCAAATCCTGTCAGGTTTGCTTCCCTGCTGATTAATTAAGCTTGTTGTGACACGACAAGCTTTGCTAAACTTACCTGGTGAGTTTTGATGGAAGAGATGCTCGTTGGCTACTTAACAGAAAAAATTCACTAATGGTATAGTATTTGACTGCATGTATAATTAGTCGAGTTGTAGCTTTAGGTGCTTCTTAGTGGGATGGCATTGAGTGTACGGGATATGAACTGATACCGCATACAACAATAGAAGACTTTAGCTTGTGTGCAAAATTATCTGTAGGATGATTATGGTTTCAATGGAATTGGCTCAGCATCAACATTTCACCTGCACTTCAATATTTTTAGGAATTTCTTACCATTGATTGTCAAACTGATGGAACTATGAACCTGAAATACAACTGTCTTGAAGAGATAATTGGGTATTGTTTTCAAATATTGAAGGTTTTTGATGGGCACTTTGAACCTGAAATACAACTGTCTTGAAGGGGTAATTACTAATTCTTCAATTGCCATGAAGGACTTAGACAAAGGAAATTGAACTGATGTGGCCCCTTAGTCACTAATGCTGTTCACCACTTTAGTATATAACCTGACACATGTTGTTAGTTTTATCAGAATTGTGAGAAGATTCAGGGGAATTAGTATTGCTGTGGATGCTTTTATAAGAATGACTTTGGGGAAAAGGGAATTGAATTATACTCCATATACATCACACAAAGGCATAAGGATTTATGCAGAATTATATATTAAAAACTTGGCATTTCAATGGATTTGGCTTCACATTGCAGAATTATGCATAGAATTATATTCTTAAGGAGATTCTTACCATCTCTATTTATAAATTAGCACTGTAGTTAATTCATGCATTTTTAGTTTTTAATTGATATTGTGTGGATTTAGGGGAATACTATTCATCTGCGTACTAACTAACATGTGAATGCCATTGTAGGAAAAAGAAATGCCAGTACATCCAAAAAAGGCATTAGGATGCATTAGAATCCAATTGGCCTTTAGCATCACCTTTTCACAACTGATTTTATGCTTAGGATATTATCACTTTGGTTGTTGAATTGTTCTCACTTTTAAGTGCCAAGTTTTGCTTATAAATTAACACTGCAATCAATTTGAGTATTGTTATTTTTCTTCATGTGAGATTTTAGTGCAATGCTATTATTCTCTGGATCTATGTTTGGGAAGGGCATTGATGAGTAGGGAATTGAAACACAGTATAATTATGCCCACTAAAGGCATTAAGTTGTGTGCAGGGTTATGTCTAGAAATACTAGGAATTCAAGATCTAAAACTTGAACATTCATGCCATTGCTTGTTGAATTAATGCCACTTTGAGGACCCAGCTCTGTTACCAAATTATCACTGTAGTCAATTTAAATATTGCTATTTTTTCTTGAAAATGTAAGATTCTTGGGCAATGCTACTTATCTGAGTGCTTCTATTAGAATTATGGAGAGAAGGGAATTTAAGCACACTTCAAATACATCTGCAAAAGGTATCAAGCTGAATGCAAAGTTATACATAGAAGTATTCGTATTTCATGTAATTTAATGCTTTGGATTTTTTTACCATGGGTTAATCCTAAATGAAGGGATGCCACTCTACAAGTCCACCTCTGTTTACAAATTTCCTCTGAGTCAATCTGGGTATTTCTTGCTTATTTTGGAATTGTGGTATTCCAGGGAATGCTATTGATCTGGATGGTTCTTTTTGATTGTTACTAAGAACTGGATATTTAAGCTAACATCACATCCATTAAAATCATTGAGTTGTGTTCATAAGTTTTGTGATTTCAAGGAACTGATATGAGATTATTCTTAAAGTTGGGTATTGTTACTTCACCCAAGGTAAGCACAGAGCAGCGCAAACTGTGGAAGCTGTGTTGTTTGGATATGGGTTTTTGACCATTTGAATTTGTTATTTCTTTTGACATTTTCATATTGTGCTTTGTTATTTAAAATGCCTTTAATTGAGTATTGGATATCACACTTATAGTATCCTGAAGGGAACTTATTCATGCTGTCATGAAAGGAGGAATCAATATGCTTTTTTCCTTTTTTCTGACTTGAGGATCTGAAGACCTTTCTGTGTTGGTTGGTTCAGACTCCATAGTTTTATTCTGTAGTTTATGAGGATTGAGATTTCTGTGCAGGAATTGTTTTGTGCAAGCAAAACAATAGATAATAGCATTTGCTATGTTTTTTGTGTATGCACCACAGACTGCTTAGAGATGAAATGAAAATATTATGTTATGTGATAGCTGATCCATCTGCTAAAACATTTTACTATATGGTGTCCAGTTATTTACAATGATCTACTGTTTGATGCCCACTTTTCAGTGGTTTGTAGGAAAGGAATTTATTTTGACATTTCATTGAATAATAAAACTCATACTTATTTTGATATTTCAGTATTTTACTCCAGTGAATTTCATTCATTTACAGTTCTTTTCTTATTAAGAGGGGTAAACGCTTTTGGCCCGGAGCTATGAACAGGTGAGGTCACAAATGGGGGACTTCATCCCCAAATATAAATTCTCAACAATCACATCCCAATGGGATTTGAACCTTGATGGCAAGAATAACAACACGGCAACTTAACCATTGCACCATGCCACTATTGGCATTCATTTACGGTTCTTATAGTTATTCTCTACGATTAATTGCCCTGTATGATTTATATCTATTTTACAATAGCGCCATGTTCTTTTTCTTCCTTTTCGCTTCTTCCTCTTTTTATCTTTAGGTTGTGGACTTCACAGGTTTACAGATCTCAATCTCAAATTCTTTCCTTAAGAATATACAGTTCATTTCAATTTTTAGTTAATGATTCGTTAATTGACATGGATCAGTTTTATTTTAAACAGTCCATTTCTTACTGTTTAAATAATTCTGATCCAGTAAATGTGATATTCTGATTTGTGTTTTCTTATGTTGTATGCAGTACTATCCAAGCCTTAACAGATCAAGATGCTGTATGAAAGGAATTTGTACAGGTGTGTCTGTCAGATTTCAAAGTTCATAATTTGAACAAGTTATTCCATGATTGGTTATCTTATATGATGATAATGGACCAATGCACTGATTTTACCTGTGTTACAGAATGTTTCTTGCAGATGAAATCACCCCATTCTGCTCGCCCTACACAGTATCCTTATGGAAGATTTTGAATTTACCTTTTTTATTTCTCATCTCCTGAGCCAGAGATGTCAGGATATATTAATATCTTGCAGGGCAGTTCATATGTTTGCTTTTTCCTTTAACTTGTAAAGATGTCCCTTTTGCAAAACTTCAAACTATGCTGTGGAGTATCGAGGTTGTAAAACACAGGAAGAAAAAGGCATTGAACAAGCTGTAAGATACCATTGGAGCATTCTTGGATTTTCAAATCTTCCTTTGCTTGAGCACATTTTTCCTTTGCAATCCTTTGTAGAGTAACAGCTGAACGTGTAACTAACTTCTTCCTTATGATTTTGTCCTCAGGAAGAGCAGAAGGTGATTGAGGCGAAAATAAGGATGCAGCAAGAAGAAATTCAAGCTGAGAAAGAGAGAGTTCAGAGAAGACAAGAGCCTATACATGGTGAACGGATGATGTCACCTGAAGAAATAGAGCGACTTGACCTTACCAATCCAAATGCAATGTCAGGTATTGCAGCAAAATCCTGCTATTCTACATTTTATTCACTTCTGAAATCTGTATTTACCCGATTCCATTAAAATAGGCATGACAAGAGAGTTGATTTTAATAGATGAAGATGCAAATAGTGTCTGTGCTACTCATGGTTCTTCATCAGAGCGAAATGAGGTTCATGCTACTCAAAGTTCATCTGGTGTTGCTGTTGCAAGGCCACAAGACTTACAACCCTTGCAGGGCAGACAAAACAGGTAGTGGCCAGTTCTTTCTTTTCTCTGGCTTTTTGTATCCTTTTTTAAGTTTATTGCAATTGTCATGAGTTATTTATTTTAATTACATGTATGTCTTGTTGGAAACTCACACCATTTCATACATTTCCTCTATACAAGGAAAGATGTAATAAATTTGGCATACTTATATTCAAGTTAAAATTGCAAGCTTCTGATATTATTAATCAATTCACTAGTGTGTTTTTCTCTCAATTATGAAATTTTATTCCAAGCTGAAATGTTTATTGTGAGGTGAAGATATCCAGCCAGTTTAGGTTTTTGAAACATGGAGTTGTCATCCTTGGATCAGACAGTAAAATCATACATTTTTTAGAATATGAAATGCAGGTTATCTCTAGTTGGTCCACTTTTGAGCTCATGGGTGTTGTTACTGCTTGCAATAGAAAGGGTCCAAGAGTTTAGATTAATTGACAAAATGTCTGAAACTTATTAAACCTGAAAATTATACTGCTATACTCACATGTAATCTCCCCTTATTAAAATTAGGCTAGCTTGACCTAAAAACATAAAATGCACAAGTTAGGGTAAGGGATTTTGTATTTACCAATCAATTAACTTGTAAATGAAACTTGCCTTTAGGACCTGCACACATCATGCATAACGAACAAATACCACACAGATCCTTGATCATAGTTAGATTAGATAATTCAGGTTGTACATGTTAAGAATAAGGCAGATGCATTACTATCCTAGTGTATTTAAATGAAAACATCACATTCTTATATAACCTATTGAATAGATTTTCGTCCTTCCCTCTTTCCTAACCCCAGTGAAGGATGGTAGAATTACTGTGCCAAGGGTGCGTGGAACAGTCTCCAAGTGGACGACTCAAGGTTTCCTACCTATCTTGGAACCATCCATCAAGTGACCGAATTACCCCGACTCTCCCTCCACAAACTCCCTATCCTCAATTGATTATTAGCGAAAGTGAGTATGCTCAAAAATCCATTCTTATATTAAAGAATCATAATTGCTTGCAAGGCTCAATAATTGCACAATCATGAATATAGTCTATATAAATGTGTATGTGGCATCATCTCTAATTGTGTTAGTGTGTTTTTCTCTCAATTATGAAATTTTATTCCAAGCTGAAATGTTTATTGTGAGGTGAAGATATCCAGCCAGTTTAGGTTTTTGAAACATGGAGTTGTCATCTTTGGATCAGACAGTAAAATCATACATTTTTTAGAACATGAAATGCAGGTTATTCCTAGTTGATACACTTTTGAGCTCATGGGTGTTGTTACTGCTTGCAATAGAAAGGGTCCAAGAGTTTAGATTAATTGACAAAATATCTGAAACTTATTAAACCTGAAAATTATACTGCTATACTCACACAATTCAGTATCAACTTTTCTCCCTAATTGCACAACTCGGTGTCAATTGTCCTTGTGCAGATTTGTTCAGATAATGATACTATAAATATTCAATATTAATATTATTTTTGTACTAGTAATTTTCAGTGAAATAATAGAATAAAATATAATAGATCTGTTGCCATAATCTTGAATGCAACATAGAGCTGTTGTTTATATTAATCTTGAATGTCACCTTTTGAAGACCTACTTGAAGAATATGACAAGCTTTGGTTTTTTAAGGACTTGAGTTGCATTGCCAAATACCAATTTGTCAAACAGACACCACACTACCATTTTTCAATATACGATGGAGAGAGAGAGAGAGAGAGAGAGAGAGAGAGAGAGTATATTAGTGTTCCATAGGGACATGTCCCACCCTATCTCTCCCACCCAAAAAAAATCCCCATGTTTTTGGGATGTTGGGATTTTTAGGATATATATATATATATATATATATATAGAGAGAGAGAGAGAGAGAGAGAGAGTATTAGTGTTCCATAGGGACATGTCCCACCCTATCTCTCCCACCCAAAAAAAAAATCCCCATGATTTGGGGATTTTGGGACTTGGAGGGGATGCCCTTGCATTGTCCCACCACTGCCACCAAGGTTTCAAGGATGTACCCATTTTTGGGGACCTTTAGGGGATGTCGAGATGTTTGTCCCTCAAACGTCCTAGAGATGCCCAATTGTCCCTTGTGACAACATGAAAAGCATTTTGAAAAAAAAATTTAAAAGTTTTTTTTGGAAGTGTATGCCCTAACCCTAATGGCCTGTGCGCCCTACCCCCCCGCGCCATCCCCCCACAAACCGTAAACACTCACAAAAAACTTACAAATAGGCATGTAAGCCTCATTTCAACTCACTCCAAACTTTCAATAGTAGAGTTGAAAGTTGCAACAAGAAGTTGTAAGAGTGAGAGTGAAGGCATTAGGATTGAGGAAGAGTGATGCCAATCCACCATTGAATCAAAGGATTCAAAGCATTATTCAAACCTCCAAGTAGGCTTCCTTTGTGATTTTTTTATTTTTATTATTCAATTCTAAGTTATCGGTCTTGGTACAAGTGCAAGTATGAGTGCTAAGTATAGTGGTATGGCAATTTTTTTTTTCTTGGGTACAAGTATGGGTTCGGATATATATTCAAAATTTAAAATAGTAACAAAATATTTAAATACCTCATATTCATAATTTACCAAAATGAAAATACTCATAAATTTATAATTCAATTATTTGTCAAATCAAAATGTCAATACACAATAAAAATTACAATCAATATTCTTCATGTTGCTCATCGTGAAAAGCATCAAAGGCAACATTTAGTTCAATTTCATTTGAACCATAATCAATTGGAGTGCCACTCCCACTAGTTGTCATGTCTAGAAGTTGCCTCATCTATAGAAACTTTGGCAAGCCGTGCAATTGTAGCGTCTAAGTCGGCACACTAAGGACTTTGATCCCAATTCTTTGTCACCCCCTCCTTGTATTTAGGTGTCTAATGTGACAAGATGAAGGTTGGAATGCACAAAAACCAAATCCTTAGATTTTCTTACACTCAAATAGTTGTACTTAATCAAGTAATGAAGTGTACTCCAATTCGCTTGGTTGAAGAAGAACTCGCAACTTGTTGAATTTGCATACACCATTTAATATTTAATTTTATAAATACAAAATATAAATTATAAAATTATTTTATTATAATATATTAGCATACTAGCAGCATATGAAAAGTCAGAAAATTAAAATAAAAGATACATACTTGAGAGAATTTTAATTGCAAGAGGTTGCAAGTAAATAGAGCCTTGGCCATGTATGTACCACCATTTATGAGCATCTTTCTTGTACTTGTCTCAAAGAGCACAAACGTCATGATTTCTTGAAGATATGAAGTGGCCAAGGCAATGCTTTGGATATCTACATTTGGGAATATTCTTCTAAATGCAGTCATGTAGCTAGTAGCAACGTCTTCATCCCTATATGGTGGCACCCTCCTTGGTAAAAAAAGTGTCTCTTTGCTATAATACTTTGGGAACAAAGCAAATGCTAAGAGATGTAATGGTGTGGTCATCTTGTTCCAATGATCAACGATGATCTTTTGCACACTTTTGGAAAATGTTTCCATTGGGTCATGTTTCTTGGCTTCTATTATGGTTCTTATTGTTTCAACCATGGAGTCCATGCTATCATAAATTTCACCTAAACATGGGTTGATGATGGACCTAGTGAAACTAAAAGCATATTTCGCATGAGCCCAACACTCATCATCTAGGATTAATGCTTTGACTTTTTGGGCTCTCTCTATACTTGATTGCCTCCATACACTCCAAAGGTTGTTGATGACAATAGCACTCAATGCATCTTGCACCTTCACAGTTTAGATGATTGTGTGAGATGCAAATCGAGTTTTAACAACCTAACATGGTGTAAAAAAATATATTTCACATATCAACAATTAAAATTAAAAAATTAAAATATATGTTAAAAAAACAAGTTAAATTACTTTCAACAACTCCAATTTGGAGAAGGTCTTGGAGATGCCATGTGACATATGATGATTAGTCACAAACATTTGAATCTCCTCGGCCTTCATGTTGATTTTTCTGACCCACTCAATTTTTGTGCCAATCTTTTGCAATATCAAATTGAGTGAGTGAACCGCACATGTCCAAAAAATGTGACCATATTTACCCTCCACTATAGAATTGGCTGCCCTAATTTTTATTGTTGTTTGTTATGACTTGGACAACATTTAAAGGGCTCACCATTTCAATGGATTCTATGAGGATATTGACAATGAAAGTTGCATCTTTCACTTGCCTCTCACAATCCACTGCCTTAAAAAACATCGCCCCTTTAGGGGACACTGCAATGATATTGATAAATGGTCTATTTTTGCAATCTTTCCATCTATAGAAAATGATGGCATATTTGTTTCAGGCCATGTATCCTCGATTGCTCTCAATGAAGCCTCTATTGAAGCTTTCTCTTTCCCCAATAAGGTGGTTTACACGTAGGACTAACATAATGAGAATTGGCAATGGCCGTCACCATATCCCACCAATATTGTGATCTAACAAGGTTGAAAGGAAGCCTGTTGCCATAAATGCAACTAGAAATGCCCTCAGCTACAACCTCCCTCACTTCATTCTTGAAGGCCATTTTCCAATGGGCCTCTTTTATGCAAAATATTATCTTCTTTGAAAGATGGTGGCAATGGCATGAAAGAATGTGGGCCAGCCAGTTGTTATAAGCCACTAGGAGGTTTGTGCAAGTTTTTCTTGGCAATGGATGTACACTTTCCTTTGATCTATTACTTACCATGTTGGCATCCTCTTGCTCTTTAATATAAGCTATATTTGATGCTTTGCCAACCCTTTTTTATTTGGCCTAGGACAAACACTTATTTCCATTCAAGGAATAGTGTAGAAGTGAGCTTTCACTCAAGAGTACAAGCTCTTATACTCATTTCTGCATTGTTTACAATGCCAATGATAACCCCCACAACTAGGAAGTTGTTCAACATTGTTGTATGTCAATGACACCAAAAAGGTGACGATGCACCAAATTTAAATGAACTTTTTGCATTTGGGGCAATTGAACTAGAACTGCCAATCATTCTGTATGAACTTTAAAAAAAAGAACATTACAAATTAACAACCCTACAACTTATTAAAAAAGGGGCATTATAACCTCTTATTATGCATAAAAAGCTCTTATACTCATTTCCGCATTGTTTACAATGCCAATGATAACCCCCACAACTAGGAAGTTATTCAACATTGTCGTATGTCAATGTCACCAAAAAGGTGACGATGCACCAAATTTAAATGAACTTTTTGCATTTGGGGCAATTGAACTAGAACTACCAACCATTTTGTATGAACTTTAAAATAAAATAAAAGAACATTACAATTTAACAACCCTAACCCTACAACTTATTAAAAAAGGGGCATTATAACCTCTTGTTATGCATAAAAAGTTCAAAAAAATAAATTGATAAGTCTAGGAAAATCTCGAAAAATCTTCAAAAAAATTATTCAAAACTTGATTTTTTTTTAAAGATTCACTCACCTTTGATGGTTAAATTTATTTTGTGTAGTTATTTCTTCCTTGTTGGGGTAGGTTTAACTCTCCTATAGCTCTCACCTTTGAAAAAAATTGAATCGAGCTTCAAAACCCAACAATGGCAATTGTGAGGAAAAAAATACAATTCTAGTCTTTTGTGTTTTTCAAATGAGTTGAATAAAGTGTTATGCCCTCACTTTAGGGCAAACATATTGTTGGCCTTGCCATTGTACCAAAAGGATCAACGCTTCGACTTTTTGGGCTCTCTCTATACTTGATTGCCTCTATACACTCCAAAGATTGTTGATGACTATAGCACTCGATGCATCTTGCACCTTCACAAGTTGTCCTAAGATGATTGTGTGAGATGCAAATCAAGTTTTAACAACCTAACATGGTGTAAAAAAATACATTTCGTATATCAACAATTAAAATAAAGTTGGCCTTGCGATTATACCAAAAGGATCAATGCTTTGACTCTTTGGGCTCTCTATACTTGATTGCCTCCATACACTCCAAAGATTGTTGATGATTATAGCACTCAATGCATCTTGCACCTTCACAAATTGTCTTAAGATGATTCTGTGAGATGCAAATCAAGTTTTAACAACCTATCATGGTGTAAAAAAGTACATTTCACATATCAACAATTAAAACTAAAATTAAAATATTAAAATATATGTTATAAAATAAAAGTTAAATTACTTTCAACAACTCCAATTTGGAGGTGGTCTTGAAGATGCCATGTGACATATGATGATTAGTCACAAACATTTGAATCTCCTCAGCCTTCATGTAGATTTCTTTGACCCACTCAATTTTTGTGCCAATCTTTTGCAATATCAAATTGAGTGAGTGAATCCCGCATGTCCAAAAAATGTGACCATATTTACCCTCCACTATAGAATTGGCTGCCCTACGATTTTTATCGTTGTCTGTTATGAATTGGACAACATTTTTAGGGCTCACCATTTCAATGGATTCTACAAGGATATTTACAATGACAGTTGCATCGTTCACTTGCCTCTCACAATCCACTGCAATGATATTGATCAATGGTCTATTTTTGCAATCTTTCCATCTATAAAAAATGATGGCACATTTGTTTCGGGCCATGTTTCCTCGATTGCTCTCAATGAAGCCTCTATTGAAGCTTTTTCTTTCCCCAATAAGGTGGTTTGTACTTAGGACTAACATAATGAGAATTGGCAATGGTTGTCAACATATCCCACCAATAGTGTCATATAACAAGGTTGAAAGCAAGCCCATTGCCATAAATGCAACGATAAATGCCCTCATTTACAACCTCCCTCACTTCATTCTTGAAGGCCTTTTCCAATGGGCCTCTTTTATGCAAAATATTATCTTCTTTGAAAGATAGTGGCAATGGCATGAAAGAATGTGGACCAACTAGTTGTTATAAGCCACTAGGAGGTTTGTGCAAGTTTTTCTTGGCAAAATGATGTACACTTTCCTTTGATCTATTACTTACCATGTTGACATCCTCTTGCTCTTTAATATAAGCTATATTTGATGCTTTGACAACCCTTTTTTATTTGGCCTAGGTCAATCTCTTATTTCCATGCAAGGAATAGTGTAGAAGTGAGCTTCCACTTGAGTACAAGCTCCTATACTCATTTCCGCATTGTTCACAATGCTAATGATAACCCCCATAACTAGGAAGTTGTTCAACATTGTCGTATGTCACCAAAAAGGTGACGATGCACCAAATTTAAATGAACTTTTTGCATTTGGGGCAATTGAACTAGAACTACCAACCATTTTCTATAATCGTAAAACAAAAAAAAAAAAAACATTACAAATTAACAACCCTACAACTTATAAAAAAGGGGCAATATAACCTCTAATTTTGCATAAAAAGTTCAAAAAAATATTCAAAATTTACCAAAAAAATAAATTGAAAGATTCACTCACCTTTGATGGTTAAATCTTTTTTTGTGTGGTTATTTCTTCCTTGTTGGGGTAGGTTTAACTATCCTATAGCTCTCACCTTTGGAAAAAAAATGAATCGACCTTCAAAACCCAACAATGGTAACTTTGAGGAAAAAAATACAATTCTGGTCTTGTGTTTGTCAAATGAGTTGAATAAAGTGTTATGCCCTCACTTTAGGGCAAATATATTGTTGGCCTTGCCATTGTACCAAAAGGTCGACCTATCAATGTGCAATACAAGCGTCAGATAAGATCCATGGGAGGCGGTTCAACCATGTCACAAACCCCGAGCGCCGTACATGCACAACACAAGGAGACCAAGGGCGACACCTTGCAACAATCCCCTCCCCCCAACGCAAGCAAGGGGTTCCAACCCGTGACTCGAATCTGATACCAATTGTTGGCCTTTGCGTTACACCAAAAGGTCGACCTATCAATGCTGATACAAGCATCAGATAAGATCCATGACCGGCGATTAAACCATGTCACGAACCCCGAGCATTGCGCATGCACAACACAAGGAGACCAAGGGCAACACCTTGCAACATATATGCTTTTTGGTTAGTTTTTTTTAAATGATTTTAAAATGTTTTTTATTTTATTTTTGAGGGCCCTAGTGGTTGCAGGTCCCTTTGGGTTTGCTCGGGTACATTTTGGGTTCATCTAGGGTATTGCTTGGGAACCTTGGGCGAACCTGTAGGAAAATTGGGACTAGCCCGTACTCGGTAACATAGGTTCAATTTAAATTTTAGTAACTAATAAGTAGTAAGTTTCTAATTTTAGTTGACAAATTTAGTAGGTTTACAATTTACATTGTTGCAAATTTCAATTTAAAATTTAAAATTCATTATTTTAGTTTTGCAAATGAATAATGATCAAATTTTAAATTTATATTTTTATAACAGCAAGTTGCAATATTTTATTTTTAAATTTTAGTTCAAATTTTTCATTTTGTCAAATTAGGATTATAATTTTTTGTATATTCTCTACTTCTGTGCTTCGTGCGATCTGAAGGAAGGAAAACAAAAGTGAAATCCTTGCTTGACAAAGGTTAAGAACAAGGAATTCTATTTGTTTATTCTCTGCTTCTGCACTTTGTGCAACCTAAAGTAAGAAAAACAAAAAGAAAATTTGTGTCTTAATCCCTTGGATTATGCATAGTTTGAATTTTAATTTTAAAATTATAAACTTATAAATTTTATAATGTTTATTGCAATGTCCCTATAAGTATTGAGTTCTCACAACATGAGTGAGGATGAGTTTGAACCTCAAGATGTTGAAGAAGTTGAAACTGAATCCAATTGATGAAAGTACGAAAGTGGAGAGGGGTGAAACCACTAGTTCCATTGGGAGTGCAAATGTTCCTTGCCTTTCCAAAATATTGCAAAAATATGCTAAGGGTCCCTTTGATCCTAAGTCCCCTCTAAAATTATTTGCAACAAAGTTACAAGCAAAGTTTGGGGCAAGTGGGGGCACTAGGTTGTGGAAATGCCATTTTTGTAAGCGTGAATTTTAGGGCAACATTAATAGAGTTAATGCCCAACTCCTTCATATCTAAGGCAAAGGTGTAGAAGTATGTAAGTTGGCACAAGAAAATGCACTTACATTTGCTTTTTTGCCACTAAGGGCGAGGGCTCATCAAAGATAGGGTTCTACTTATACTACTTTGCAAAGGCTAGTTGCACACATTCTAATTTCTTCTATTTTAGGGGTAGCAAAGGCTAAAGGGAAATGTAGGGTGACAAGGGATGCTTCAAATCCTTCAATTGCACTTATTCGATGTGCAATTGAAGGATGAGGTAGTTGATGCCATTGGCAAATTCTTCTTTGCCAATGGCATTCCATTCCATGTGGCATGGCTTGCTCTCCTTATTGTAAGGAGGTTGTGGCATAGCAAGGGTAGGACCATCATATATGCCACTAGGGGAGACTAAATTGAGGACCACAATCTTGGATAATAACTATTCCAAGATTAATATTTTAATGGAGAAAATGAAAGAATCTTGGGTCATAGGAGGGGGGCAACGTAGTCATGGATGGGTGGATGGACATCAAGCATCATCCACTCATTAATATCAAGTTTACACGTATAGAGGGACCTTATTTTCTTAGGGTTGTTGATTGTTTAGGGCATCTCAAGGATGTTGATTTTTAGTTTCAGATCCTTAAAGATGCTATACAAGAGGTTAAGCCACAAAATGTGGTCCAAGTAGTGATAGATGCAGCCCATGTGTGCAAAGTTGTAGGGAAGTTAATCGAGGCAGCTTATAAACACATTTGGTGCTCTTTGTTGTGTGCATACCATGAATAATGCACTCAAGGACATGGGAAAAATTGATTGAATCAAACCAATTGTTAATGATGCTAGAGATGTGCATAAGTTTATCTACAACCACCATACTTCATATACACTCTTCAGGACCTTCTCTAAGAAGCTCTAAGAAGGAATTTTTGAAACCTGTAGAGACTAGATATGCATTGTATTTCATTCTCTTGGAGAGGATGCTTGAGTTGCAAGAGGCATTGCAACTAATGGTTATGATAGCAAAATGAAATTGGTGGCCTAAGTCCAAGACAAAGTAGGGGAAGAGAGTGAAGGATGTGGTGAAGAGTGATGTTTTTTGGGGTGATGCAAAATATATTGTCTCCATCATTATTCTAGTCTTTAGAGTGATTAGATATGGGGATGCCAATGCACCTAGCCTAGAGAGATGTACGAGTGCATTGATATTATGCTTGACCAAATGAAGGTTGTTGTGCGATAGAAGACTCCACATTGCAATTCTACAATGAACATATCGATCCAATCATTCATCACAAATGGGAGATGCTCAACACTCCCTTATACATGGCAGCTTATGCATTGAACTTGAAGTGGTACATGCAAAGGCTTGGTACAATTACACCTATATAAGATTTTAAAGTGAAGGCAGGGTTCATTAAGGCTATCAAAAAGATGTATGATTCTATAGAGGCTATCATTCATACTAAGTGGATAAAATTTGCCACTCTTAGGGTTTATTCTAAGGAGGCCAAGATAGATAGGAGCACCATGGTAGAGGAGGACCCAATTTTGTGGTGGACTATGCATGAGCCTACTTCTTTGACTACCTCTCTAGCCATTTGTTTGCTATCTCAAGTTTTTAGTTCTTTTGCTGTTAAGAGGAATTGGTCTACTTATAGTTTCATCCACTCCATTGAGAGGAACAAGCTTACTTCTAGGAGGCCATTGAAGCTTGTGGCTATATGTAGTGCCTTGCGTCTCATTGATCGCAATGCACTTATGTACAAGGAGAGTCCAACACCTTGATGGGATGTAGAGCTAGAAGGGCCAACGTAGGTTGATGATGATGTTACACAAACAGGGCTATTTTGTATTGGTTTGGAGGAGCTTGAGCATGTGGAGTCTAGTAGTTCTAGTGATGAGGAGTTTGGAGATGATTAGAGGCATCACTTCAAGCCATTTTGTCATTTTGAACATTTGTCATTGTAATCATGATTATGAAATTTTGAAAATAATATAAATTTTGAATTCAACATTTTCATTTTTAATGTTCAGTACAAAGTTCAAAATTCAAACGTTCAATGCTATGCTCCACGGGGTTTCGGGGATGGTGAGTACTCAGTACATCGGGACGAGTTTTTGGTACGGGGGTACTTTTGGGTCATTTTTTAGGGGACAACAAGGGACAACTGATAAAAAAATAGGGAAATTTTTAAAAATATAGAGAAATTTCAAATGTTCATAGCATAACATTGATAAAGCATTCATTCTAGACATTGTATAAGCTTATTACATATCATTAGACTTGAATTGAGATTTCACATGAGAAGCGACAAACAAATTAACAGAATTCAAATGCTTTTCATTATCAATGTGCATACATATCATATAAGAGTCTGATAATTATAACCAAAATGCCCAAAGGCTCAAAGTCTCAACTATGAAATGACATGATAAACATAAAACTAAGAAAATATATCGCTGTCCAGTGTCCCTAATCAGCATTGCCCTCGTTATCGAAGCTTATATGACACTTACATTAGGTCAAGTGTGATGGGGCATCCCTTGTGGGCCCGCCCATAACTTTTATTTTATAAAAAAAACTTTGACTTTTCTTTAAAAAACATTTTTTTCTTTGCTGGGCCATAGGGTACTGCTAGCCGTACCCAATATGGTTGAGGTACAGTTGGGCAGTACCGGGTATTGCTAGTAGTACCCAAGTCCCCTAAAATTTGGCCAAAAGTTCCTTGGAAGTTCCGAGTACTTGGAGGGCAAAAAGGGACGGCCAGGGTACGTTTCCTAGCCGATCACACGTCCTCGTTTCATACCCGGTACGGGAAACGGGCAAAAAGCATAGGGGACGCACCCCTGTGGAGCATAGGTTCAATGTAATCATTGTAATATGTTTACAACTTTATTGTTTAGTAGTTTACTAGTATGCCAAAGTTTCATTTGTAATTCTTATACTTCTTCCTTATACATCTTTTTATAACTAATTTTGAAGTACTATTTGAGCTGCCGCTATCCCCTCATTGCCCCCAAACTTAAGCCTTTGATCCCTTCATCCTTGAAAGCCATCCCCTCGTTCCCTTGTTAGGAAACTTTGTCGAACTATGTATATATACATGTGTGTGTGTGTGTGTGCGTGTGTGTGTGTATACATGTATTTTATACATACACACACACCTAAGTTGGTGAATTGTAATCAGGAATGAAGTGCATATGGTGTGCTGATACGGCAATTTTTTGTTATATATACTTAAGTTGCTGAATTGGAATCAGGTATGGGTAAGTGCAAACAATATGTTGATATGGCAATTTTTTTGGGGGGGTTGGGTACGTTTGTACAAAAAACATATAAAAATAATAAAAATATACATATTTGTAGTCTATTAATAGGAATTAAGTTCAAAATACCACATATCATGCATCTGGTAAACAAAATCATCATAAATAATACTAATGTGGAATATAGTATATACTGATTCAATATTAATTTTCAAAATTGAATGCCATAATAGATATTTATTGTTCAATATTAAAATAATACAATTAATATTTAGTGTCGTGTGTATCATTGTGAAGACCATAGTCATCATTGACATTAGATGATTCAAGTACACCTTAGGAGAACCACATGCAATCCCATTGCCACTCGTAGTAAAAGTATTTGATTATTCAACTGTTCAAAAAGTGAAGTTTGTGTAGCAGCAAAAATAATCAAGTCAGCTGGGTTTGGGTCTACATCCCTTAACTTCATTGCCCCTTGTACTCATTATGTTTTTCAATAAGAAGGCACAAGTTGGAATGCAACCAATCGGTTGTGCTTCACTAAGTGAATGTAAGAGTATGTACTTCAATTCCTTTAGATAAAGATGAACTAGCAAACCTATTGAGGCAAAGTGAGAGAATTAGAGTTATTAAATTGTAAGTCAAACTTCAAATTTGAAAATAATCATTAAAAGATCAAAAAACGTGTGATATAAATTAAAAAACTTGCAATAAAATTTTGATTGCAAGAGCTAGAAGGGGTGACAATTAATGGCCATTGAGGTAACATTAAGAGTGAGTATCCTTCCTATACTTGTTTCAAAGAGTGGAAACACTTTGACCAATGGAGGTTACAAAATCAACAAACTCACTCATAACTACATTCGCCATATTAGGATTAGAAAAGATTTTAGTGAGCACTTTCTATTTGCTTTGTTGACTTATGTAGCATGATATGGTATCTTCCTTGTTGGCATAGCAAGTATTTCATCTCTGTAATATTTAGGAGTCAATGCAAAAGCAAAGACGATATAGTGGGGTGGGTCATTTTGTTTTACAACTCAACACATTGTTTTCCCCTATTTGAAGAAAGTGCTTGCTCGTTTTCTTTTATTATGGACTTCATATCCTTAATCATTGAGTTGATGCCATCATATGCCTCTCCTAAACATGGCTTAGCCATGTCATTAAATCGGATCATACTCATGATGGGCTTGGGAAAACTAAGAAAATATTCCACACCATCCCACCAAGTGTTATTTAAGATCATTTGTTTTACATTTGCTTATCTCTGATTGTTAGATTGCCTCCATACTAACCAAGTTTGCTAATGACCATGCTAGAATATGCCCCTCCCACACTCTCATAAGGTGTCTCAAGACATTTGTGTTGGATGCGAATTTGGTCTTAGCAACCTATTCAAAATTAAAAATTAAAAAAGAAGAAAGCATACTTAAATTTTAAAAATTACTAAAGTGAAATCTAGAATTTAAAAATTGTATTGTTTCAATTACTTTTAACAGCTCTAATTACAAGAATGATTTGAAAATGGCCTTTGACATGTGGTGGTTTGTGATGTATATTTTGATCCCTTTTGGCCTCAACATAGACATGTTTGTTCCAATTTATTTTCTTGCCCAACTTTTGTAGCATGAGGTTGAGTGATGGACAATTCAAAGTGTCCAACACATACATGAAAATTATGTCTCAACCAAACATACTTGCTACTTTGCAATTCTTTGCATTGTTTGTTTTGATTTGTACAAAATTTTGATAATCCACTTCCTGAATGCTTGTATAAGGATGTTAGCAATAAATTGTGCTTGTTCATCTACCTCTCACATTCATGGCTTTCAAAAGCATTTCTCTTTTACAACATAATACAATCACATTGATTAATGACCTATTTTTGACATCCTTACATCCTTTGGAATTGGACACCCCTGTTTGTTTCCATGAATGCTTAATGGGAGCTAAAATGAAGTTTCTATATTTTTGACATCCTTTGGCAATAAGATGTGCACATTCCCATAACTTGGGCGCATGTACTCTTTTGAACACCATATCTTGTCAATATGATGACTGAATAACATTGAAGGATAAACCATTTGCATAGAAGCATTTTGCAATGGTTTGATTAGCAATCTCTCTAGCATCATTTTGAAATGTTCTCTTTAATGGCCCCATAATTCTCTTCATTCCTACTCAAAAACATGTGGCTCTTTACTACAACACTAGGGATGATACTACCAAATGAAAAAGCAAGGGGCCTTTGTGACCCTCTTTTTTTCTTAAAGGATGCCTTTTTTCTAAGAAAAACTCTTATATTTACTTCCTTTTGCTTTCTCATATATTCAGCTATTT
The DNA here is from genome assembly GCA_007115665.2 of Sequoiadendron giganteum. Taxonomy (NCBI): domain Eukaryota; kingdom Viridiplantae; phylum Streptophyta; class Pinopsida; order Cupressales; family Cupressaceae; genus Sequoiadendron; species Sequoiadendron giganteum. The sequence goes on along the minus strand of CM021102.1, from coordinate 251,185,935 downwards.
TATGAGTTGGCATAGGTACACCTTTCTCTCCAAGACAAGCTTTGATTCCCATGCTAGGAATGGCATGCAAATGGGCTTTCATTTGACTGTATGACATTGTACACCTTTGACCACACCCATTGCATATCCAAACATATGTTCCACCATCTAGAACCTGCTTTATCATTTCTACATGCCTCCACAAAGGTGATCTTGGGTTGATTTTGAAAGGGGGTTGACCAATGGGGCTCAAATTGGCTACCATTGTAATCCCTAAAGCAACCAAGTTCAGACAACAAGCATTGATCAATATGTTCAAGAATCCAAACAAATGAGTGAAATAGACTAATAGTTAATGGACTGATAATTTGCTAAGTTGCTGGTCTTGATACTAGTTCGGGTTCAGGTTTGAGGGTTTGGTTTAGGGGGTTCGGGTTCGCGGGTTTGGATAACACGTTCGGTCAATTTTTTTTTGGGTTGGGTTCATTTTGGGTTTGTCCATACAAAAACATATAAAAATACATACATATTTGCTGCAGTAATTAAGTTAAAAATACACCACATAGCATCTTATATTATATTATAAACAAAACCACCATATTAATAGTCAAATATTAGTCAAACTTGAATGTCATGATATGTATAAAAGTTTAAAAATAATAATGTCAAGTGTCAACAACCAGCCATCATTGATAAAAAATCATATGGGTCTTTAAAAATATTCATCAAACTCGAATGTCATGTTTGTTTCCTTTTATCCTATATGATTGAATATCTGTAAAATTTTATTTGGAAGGTACAAATGAAGACTTGTAAGAAAATAGCATTGAATGAGCAAATTAAATGTTTTTGCTCTTTCAGCAAAAGTACATGCAAATCAGCATTAAGAGTTGTCCAACACATTGAACACTTATCTAATTGTTGTCCAAGCTCAAGGGTCACATAAGAGTGCCACAAGCTGCTTAATTACATTTCACTGAACATCTGAGCATCTGATCTAGAGTTGAATTTCCAATAATGTCAAAGACATTATGTTTCCTGTGAAGATCTTCTAACCTTTTGAAAACTGTGAATCATAATTTTTCAACTTGGTATATATAATCTGCCTTCCATAAGCAATTTCCAAGCAACATCTCTAAAGCTTAATGCACAAAAATTAGCAGTAGTTAATTGTTCTATTGTGATGAATATGTTCTTTACAAGCAACTTTGCACTGCAAGTCCATTCTTGATTCTTTTCTCTAGCCAAAAGTTGTACCCAGACTTCAATTCAGTATATTGTCATGGAAAAATAATGACTTTTCTATGTCACATTTCATATAGTGTATAAGGAATTACAAAATAAAACTGCTGCCTGTCTTTACACAACTTTTTGGAGAAGGAAAAAGTCTCAAGTGGCTATCTGAGATTGAGTTTCTTGTTATTTGTCTGTTACACAGATGAGCTTAACCTAATTGAATTCCTCTATTACACTAAATAGCTTGATGAACTAAAGAGATGGCAAAGTAAGAGATCGAGCTGGGATCTTAAAGAAATACTAGTCTCCTGCCTCAAAATGGTTCACAGAGAACTATAACAAGTTTATGGCCTGTGGTTTAAATTTTTTTGATGAAGCATGTGGTTGCTTTTGAAATTATTTGGAAGATGTGGATTATTGATACAAATGTGAAAGATGGGATGAAGAAGGAAAGGAATGAGATTGGTCTTAACTGAAGACCTCCATTGAACTCATGGGCGACTGTCACAGATTTTTTCCCAACCGATCACAATTTAAATGCTCAAATTGTGTGTAATTGTATGTTATGCTGATTTTTAACTGTATTTGATTGGTTTTGACTTCATTGGGCATTTTTTTGGAGGAAACTGGATTTTGCACGTGTTCTGATTCTATGTTACTAGGTTATGCCGATTTTTATCTGTGCTCATGCCCTGTTTGCGGTGGCAGGGAGAGTGGATGAATGAAATGAGATGTTACAGCTATGTTATGTCCAAATCACTGTTCTTCCTTGTCTACTACATTATGAAATTGCACTTTTAAACAACTTGTGCCCTACTCTTTATTGGGTTTTTAAAAAAGAATTAAAAATTGTTGCCTTCCGATTTTAAACAAATGAATTGTGAATATAATATTTTTTCTTTTGCAAATCATGAATATTTTTATATATTTTAAATGTCATAAAATTTTAGATTTATGCGCATATTATATTTATATATTTTAATTACACACACACAAAACCATACTTGAACCTGAACCTGAACTGACAACTTACGTTTGATTGAACAAATTTATCTTGCCATTTTCACATTTGTTTGGAACATGACAACAGCCACTTGAACAACTGCTTCTTGCTTGGCTTGTCCAGACTGCAAGTTCAGACTTTGGCTCTTTCGGTTATGTGGTTGTTAACCCTAACCTCTCAAGTGAAAATGGACATTTGTGATCATTTTTTACATTAACCCCTATGCTGAATATTTGTGGCAAGTATTACATAGAAGGAATATGAACTAGTTTTAATGCTCAAATCACTTAACTATCGAAATGTTAATAAAGAGAACAGAGCTCAAAGAGCAACTGTGGTCCTTCAACAATTGAATATCAAAGCTATGTAAATAAAGACAAATAAAATTTGAAGTTCTGTTAAACAATTATATTTATTTATAAAAAATAATTTATAATTAAAAAAATATGCCCATCTATTAAATCATCATAAGGACCTGCAGCCCTTTAGTATAGCTTTGTTCGTAGCAGCAAGAGTCATTGACCATGTCTAATTGTTTTGGGACTTTGTACTTAATTTGTAGGTTGGACTTTGTATAAAATAGATGATAACTGAATTTCTTTTAACTATTAGTATCTAGCTATCATTTATGCAATATGCATTGTGCAATCCAATCCGATTGACAATATGCACATAAATGAAAAAATCTATATTCCACATTTATGGGCTAAACTTTCATTCTTATTTGCTCTCTATATCTCTATGCTATTAAAATGCTTTTAAATATAAAAAACACCAGGATTATCTTTTATTTTTTGGTTTGTGTTTTTCTATGTTTTTTGAAATCCGATTTTTTCCTGATTAAGTCCTGATTTTTTTTTAAAATCTTATTTTATTCGTTTGCCAATTTTTTTGTCAAAGGATTTTTGCTGCTATGGTTTCAAGTCCTAATTATTGACACATCTACAAAAAAGTACTTTAGTTGAAGAAAAGAATGCATAAGGTGACCACATTGCATAAAGTATTTTGGATAGTGTTAAATGGGGAAGAGACTCCTATTTTAGAAGGCTAATTGTCACTTTTTTGAGGTTCTTAGATTCAGGCTCCATGTGAACAGTGTATCCTACAAACCCTGTCACTGCACAATAGCATAACATTTTCTATCTGATTTCAAATTTTGCACTCTTCGTATTTAATATGGTTTTGTTTTTTTGGCATGCAGGGGAGAGGATGGCTTTGATCTGGACCTAGAGGACATTATGATTATGGAAGCAATCTGGCTCTCTCTCCAGGTATATCATCTGTTCTGTTAATGTTCCATATTATGTAGATATCCATTGGAATGTATCATCACAGGTAAGCAGTTTATGCAAAACAGCGTACAGTTTTGTTTACATTCACAAATGCAGGTGCCAGGTAGGCTTGTCCACTCCATGCATGCAGACATGTATAGAAGGGGGATGGAGCGAAATAAATTTTCCTTCTGGAAAAGATGATGTGGTGGTGAATACAACACCTTATGGCATTAAGCATAATTAAATTGTAATTTTCTGTTTACAGGAGCATGGTTCCAATAGAATCCCTGGACCTTCTTTATCTGGGTTTGAAAACACTGTTTCTAGAAGACTCGGTGAAGCCCCTAGACTGGTAGAGAGTCGTGGGTCTACCATTTCAAACACTATATTAGGCGATTCAAGAGAGGTGATTCCTAACAGCTCTGTTACAGGAGGACTTGCACTTGCAATTGCTGCACTTGCTGAAAGACAATTATTAAATGTCGACTCAATGGCTGTAAGGCAAAGATCACAAAGTCAACAAATTGATGGAGACCCCACTGAAACTGGCATGATAGAGAGTCAGGATGTTTCACAAGACAGTACATCTGGCCAGCAAGAGTTATCACCATCCAATATTTGTGAGCAAGCATGTGACCACCTAGAGACAGATGAGCATGAACAGCAGGTATTCCCTGAGGAACCTGTCAATAATAGTGAACTAGAGGATGAGAGGGAACCTGAGGCTCATGCTCCAGAGAATTGGATAGAAGTTTCCCCAGAAAGTGGACGTGCACTTTCACAGTGTTTAAGGGAAGGAAGCCGAAACTCAGTTTCAGACTGGATGTTTGACCACAGCTCTGAAGTTGTTGAAGTTGGGACTAGTTTTTCTAGTAGTATTCCGTCTGCTTCAGATCTACCTTGGGAAGCCTCTGATGTTCCTCAAAATGCTGATGTTTCTGCTGACCCACCTTCTCTCAGTGCACAGCCTTATGTGGTCCCGGAGAGTTATGAGGAACAGATGATGCTAGCATTGGCTATTTCACTTGCTGAGGCTCAAGCACGGTCATAAATTTATAGAAGCTTCTATTATGATCACCTGCATGCACATAGGATGGTGAGATGCCAACAATGTCCTTCAATCACGTCTATCAGTTCCAGTTTGCTTGCATTTTCTACGTCCTGTGGCAGCTACTGACTTGTCACTGACAGGACAGTTGCATTAGACTGCCTTGTCAATGACAAGCCGGTGTGGAATTGTTTTGTGAGAATGGTTTTGTCCATGCATTCTGAAGTTTTTATAAAAGCGGCTGTTCTGGGCTTAATGATTCAGGAACAAAACTGTAAAGTAAGGCTGTATGTAAAAGATGCTGCAAGACAGACTGTATAACTGGCTGGAGCATGTGTTGTGGATACTTGTAGTAGTTCTTGCATGTCTTGTACCTTGACTGTTGTGGTTTCTACAACTGCAAGGCGAAATGGATAAAACTTCCTTTGCAGATTGTTCTGGTTCAAATAGTGTAAATGAAGTCTCTGGTCTCTTAAGTTTTTTTGATTTGCATGAATTATGAATGCTTCCTGTTCAGAATTTACAAGCTTGCATGATGGAGCAAGTATTTTGTAAAGATTTTTTTCTGGCTGGGTTCCATCCACCAGTGTGGACGGTGCTAACTATTTTTCAAGTCCATGTAATTGATCTTGATAATTGGCAAGGTTCATGCAAATATTTATTGTAGCACTCTTCCTTCTCTAAAAATGTTGCCTTACAGTGTAAATCCTTTGTTTCAACGCTCTAAACACAGAGAACTTGTGTAATAGAGTGCAAACAGAATTAAAGAGGAAAGTAAATGGAGCTAATTTAAATAAAAAATCTAGTTCATTAGTTTGAATTTAAAATATTAAATTAACTCATTAGACCATGACTGATTAGAATTACAATGTTTGCACTGAATTAAAGAGAAAAGTGAATGGAGCTAATTTGAAAAAATCTAGCTTCTTATTTTTTATTTAAAATATTAAATCTACTCATTAGACCATGACTGATTGGAATTACAGTGTTTGCACTCAATAAAACAGACATGAAAGCTTTGATTATCGAAGTTCAAATTTTGATAGAAAGAACTAGTTTGAATAAAAGATTTAGTTCTTTGATTGAAAATATTAAACTACATGATGGAAACTATTATATTGATTAGATGTGACAAGCAAACATAGACAACATTTGATCGGCAGAATTAATTACTTGAAAGTCGGGGCTTGCTATTTAACTTGGACCTTGTTTGAATAATTTACTCGTTGGATATCAACCACTTCCACGAAATTAAGAGACTACGAAAGGACTGCCAAAAAGATACTTTGTAATACAACATGCAAGAAACGCCGATAAAAAGTACACGCAGAAGATATGACAGTATCTTATGGTGAACTCCAATATCAAACTCTATCCGTCGCTCGTTAAGGCAAGGTTTTGTAACATTGCAATGGAGATAGGATTTAAAATAGTCCTTGTCGCACCCACCTGTTTTTGTACTACCTCGGGAAATAAAAATTGTCAATGTTAAAGTTGCAATATAATGTGTCGTGCCGTAAAGTGCTCACAAGACAATAAATTGAGTCTTCTTCCTTATTCAAGCACCAATTTTAATTTGTTGCGACTTACAGTGCCCAGAAGAAATTTTTTAGTTTTTCAAGTTTGACAAGGGCTTGTAGGGCTCGGAAAAGCCATCAGCCATAGGTAAATACATGTGATGCACTACTTATTTTAATCAAAAGAAGTTAATACTCTAGACGATCTTTGCTTTTTTACACTCAATATGTATTTTTAATGATTGATTTGGCAAGCATTGTGCATCAAATTTTAAAATATCAATGTAGTAGACAGATTTTGAGTGCTTCAGTGCTAACATTAGACAGAGAGCTCTGATTTGATGTTGTAAAAAAGACTTGTCTAATAGTTTCTATGCTATGTTTTTTTTAATCATGACACATGTAGTAAATGTGATATTGGTACAGAATACCTTAACTATTATGTACTCTTTGAGTCACATTTGTAAAATTTACCTTTTTAATATAGGAATAACTTATTCATAATTTAATTATGTATTTCGTGATTCCTAGATTAGTTGCTGATTTGGTTGTTGATTTTAATTTATTTCAATAATAAATAATCATTTGTTTCGATTAATATTGATTAGGAAATGTCAATTTGTTTTGCAATATTATTAATTTTCAATTAAACTAAATTTAATATCAATCTGTTTTTCAATATTATTAATAAATTAAACTAAAATAAACTAAATTTAATGTCAATCTGTTTTTCAATATTATTAATTTTTAATAAATAAAATTAAAATTTAATGTTCTATTTTTAATATTAATAATTTAATTAAATAATTTAAAAACCCTATAAATTGTTAAAGAATGTTTGAGATATATTTTTTTATAATTTCACTTATCTAACATATGTATTCCTAGTCATTAATATTCTTTAATAATTATAAATAAATAAACAATTATTTTACATAAAAATTTAAGATAAATCAATTAAATAAGTATTCATATACACATATTTTAGGGTTAAGAGTTGGGAATGATAAACATGTTGAAATTAATATTAAAAAATTATATAATAAATGTAAGTACTTAGCTCTTCACTCAATGTGGAATGACTTTGTCTAGTATCCCAAGATGATTTGTTAATGTAAAAAATTAGGGTTTTGTCACATGATTAAGATAGAACCTATAGAAGTAATTTTTTGGTCCAGGTCATTTCCATGACTACGTAAATGATCTCGAGTATGGATCTAAAATAGGCTCACAAATATGATCTTTGTTAATTTTTAAATATTCACTTTTGGGTCACCTCAAAGTTCCTAGTTTAATCTTTACATAAAAACTTGGTTTGTGTGCTTGGAAGTTTGTACATGACAAAGATAATTCTCCTACGTTAAACCTTGGCAAGCATATCAAATCAATAGATTCAAAGAAGATCGAGGATAACAAGTAGTTAGGTAATATGCCATAGAATGATGATACAATGATATCATTAGACGATTCCTTTTAGGCTCTATGATGTGTGCTAGAATGTGTTCATTCAATGTTTTCATTTGATGATTCAAATGAATTAGGGTCAATTATTTTATATAACTTCCCAAGTATCAAACGAAATGTCTCGTCCATAAGTCATCATATAATAGTTAGGCGGAGGCAAAATAAGTAGGCCCCCTCTTTTTTAATGGAAAAAGGAATATGATTTTTAGAACAAAAAAGGTCATTTAAATGAGTGCAAAAGTGACCTATATCACTTCTATAATCTTGAATATTGTTCGAGATAAGAAATGGATAAGCTAAGAATCAATTCAAGACCTTGGAAATGAGTACAACATGGGAACAAAATAGGTTTGAGTTATGTGCCAGATTATAGCTAAAAATGTGTCACATATACACGTGTCATTACATAAAAGAATATCCTAGCTAATGTGAGTTCAAAATGAAGGGGAAACATGCAAGATATATGATTTTTAATATTACATTTTCTCCCACTTTGACATGCATTTGAATGACCATGAGAGTGAATGGAAAAGTAAAAAGTGCATGCAACCAATGGGAAAGAAAATATTCATATACCCATTAAAATATACATATAGAAGAAGACATTGCTTGAGTTCATGTTCCCTTGTGATAAGTGCCCCACTTGAAAATTATAAGCACATAATATAAAATCAAGTAGCATGGTCCGTAAAGCAATCAAAGTAAGCAAAAAAACAACCACTAAATATTTATTAAAAACGTAAATGTTATCACCTATTGATAACTATACTATAAACAAATACTAACCAAGACTTAATACCTATGAATTAGCCACAAACCAAAAAGATGGAATAATGTTATTCTATTCATTACATTATATATATATATATATATATATATATAATGCCTATTGGATGGAGGTGTCATGGTGACACACGTCCAAGAGGTCACAAATTATCTTCTAATCAAGTGAGATAGGTGTGGACCTTGATTAGAATTGATGAGATAGTGGTGGCACTTGAGTACATCAAATTAATGATGATACATGTAATTATTAGATACTTGGGTGAAAAAATAACTATCCTAAGTAAATTTAATAAAATAAATGAAATATTACACCATAGCATAGATTATCCTAGTTGAAATATAATTTACACCAACACCCCACCTTAAGTGTAACTTAGGTAAAAAAAAAGAGATCTTAACAACATTTGAGACCATGTTTTTGATAAAATAAGAAGCATTTACAAGGTGTTGTACCCTTCACACAAAAATCCTAGAGGGCCAAAAAGAAGCTAGTTCAACCCAAAACATGAACTAGGAGAAGAACAAACAGGAGCCACCAGGGCCCAGCAAAACAGTCCAAACAGGCCAGAAATAGAAACAACTGACAAACAGCTGTAGAAAAACAAACAAGGACTAGACAACCCCAGAACCTGAGGGGACCAATCCAACTCCCTTAACCCTAGGCCGCGAAGAAGTGGCAGATTTGGGGAGTCCCTTCTTCCTTTGCACAACCGACCAGGAAGACTCAAAATCGAAATCCACTAAGTGAGGTGAGAGGAGCAGATCTTCAACAACCACCCCAGGCAAGGAGCCACCACACAGTGAGGGAGATGACAACGTAGAAGAGGAGACATTAGCAATCAAAGGACCATCAAAGTCGTTCAACGAGGGACGAGAAGGTTCCGCTTGAACAACGAAAACAGTTGGAGGCAACAAAGGTTCCACAACAAGGATAGCCAGTAGAGGAGCCTAGGAAGACTTAGACACCTTGGGAGAAACAGCTAAGGGAGGGTCGCCCTCCTTCTCAGAGGAGCCATCCGAAGAGGGAGAACCAACCGTGAGATGGTTCAAGAGAGCATTCTTCCACCAAGTAGTAGTGCCCTTGTAGCGAGCAAGAGGGCAACTAGAGGCCAAATGAACAGTGGAAAAACACCTCCTACACCGAAAGGGGAGGCCCTCATAGTCCAACAGCTACATCCAAGGTCTGTCCTCCACCAATAAGACCACTTCACTATGGAGAGGTTTGGAGATGTCCAAATCAACTAAAATATGAGCCATCGTAGTATGCCCTAGATCCCGAGTCATAGAGTCCACCTTCAAAAAGTGTCCAATGGTGTTGCCAATAGCTTCATAACAAGAATCCTCCCAAAACCAAAGAGGGAGATTTGGCAATCGGACCCAAACTGTTCTGGTATTCAGCGGCTCAGTAAGAGGATTGAAAGAGCGAGACCAAGGCCTGATGGACAACGAATGAATACTCCACATCCACCCCCTGTCCAGCACACAGTCCCGCTCCACAGAGGAGGCAAAGGTAGCTAAGAAGAACCCCCTAGCGCAAGGATAGAGCTCAATCTTCCCAAAGACTATAGGCTTCCAAGAGACAAAAACCTAATCATAGAGATCGAGAAGAGAGGGCCATAAGCCATTAAACATGCAGACCACACCTTGTTTCAAATAGTAATCTTCATTTTCAGCAACTTCAGGTCCACAAACCACAACAGGGGAAGTACATGCATAGGGAAAAGGTCTAACCCTAGCCAGAGCAGGCATAGATTGAACACAATCCTTTGAAACAACCTTAGAAAAGGACTTCCAAAGGCAGTCTAAAGTGGTCCTAAGGCCAATAGAAGGGAGACCACCAAGAGTAGGAGTAGAAGGCGACACCACAAAGAGAACATGAGCAAAGGGGATGACCACACCCAAACCAAGATGTGCAACATCAACACAACCCCGTTGAACGCACACACTAGCCTGTAGGGTGCCAAACAACCACCCCTCCTCCCCCGCACAACAACCTCTCATTGAAACACCCCCCAGCCACTAGAGCAGAAGGAGGAACTTTCGACCCCTGCAGAGCCACGCCCACCCACGCGACGTTGCCAAGATTTTCCCGTTGAATGACCGAATGACTCTTGCCCAACAACATATTCAAAAATTATGACTGATGATGATGTTGAATTTACATTTGAGGCCATGTTAAGTACTCGGTGCACTAAAAAATAACCCCCCCCCCCCCAAATGAGAGAAATTATCCCCCAAAGGAAAGAGAGAGAACACCCATAAGAGTGAGTACGAAGCAAGAGAGGAGTAGGTAACCTCCTAATGTGCAGCCTTCTACACTAGAAATAGATAAACAATAGTAAATACTAAATAATATCAACTATTGTTGAGCAACACTTCTTCCCTTAAGAAGAGATAGTTCCAAAGGTCTACATTGAAGGTCTTTCTAATCCATGAAGGGATACAAGGGAAGAAAAATAGGTTTACAAACTTTGGAAAATATATTATTGGTCCATGTGTTAGTACTAAGATGTGTCAACATTTGATCAAGAGTCCTAGGCATAACTATAAAAGTGACATCATAAAGGCATGCATATTAGGAGAGAGATAAAGAGATAAAGAAGAAAATATCATAGATGTTGGAGTATTATCCCAAGAGAAGAAAACTGGGTCTTCAATGGTTTCTTCCATATCTCAAAGGTGAGACTTAACAAACATACACAATATATTTGTTACATGAATGGTTTTTCTAAAAATAACCATTGGATTCCTTTAGAGGGGTAACAATAAACTTTGTAGTAGTAGAAGCTAAAGGAATCTTGGTGCATGTGTCAATAACTTTAGTCAAATTAAAGCCTTGGTAGTTTAGATGACTATCATTTATCCCAAGATTTGCTCACATCAACTATGTGAGTATGAAGTTATGTAGAAGGGACATTAGGTGAAAAAAAAGGAGAAGGCTTAAAGTCTAGACTTGTGATTTAACTTTTTTACAACTATGTCATTACTCTGTAGTTCTCAAATTACCATAAATTCCAAAGAAATTTCAACACTCTTACCTCTACCATTGTGAGTGATCAATTAGATGGATGGGGGATTAGTTGACATAGAGGGTGCACAAAGAATATCATGATATATTCCTTCAACCATGTCAATAGACCATCCCCACATTAGAATTTGAGGCATACAACATGGCTCTAATAAGAAAAATAAATTATGTGACAAAGCCATGTGGTATGAAGTTTCTAAATCAAGAATCCATGTCCTTGTATTAGAAACTATAACAATTAAAAGTCTATATAGTATATTCTATCCTTTGAGACTGGTTTTTTCGTCTCATCTTTAATTCTTTTTGCTATGGTTGATATTCATAATATTTTTCTTCCAAACTCTACCAATTTTTCTCATCATCGTCATTGACAGCACAACGAAATTTGTGCAGAATCAGGAGAGGGGTATCTATTTTTTAAAATTTTGGATCACAACAATTCATTCCTATGTTCAAGCTACATGATCAGTTTATTTTTTATCACATCTAGGTCTAGTGTTTCTCAACGTTTGATCATATATAGATCTAGGTCTAGTGTTTCTCAACGCTTGATCATATATAGATCTAGGTTTGGTCATTGATATTGATCGAAGTAACTTCTTTTGTGTCATGTTCATATGGATTGGTTCTATGTATCAGTTAGAGCTCCAGCCAAGCAAGCTACATGTTGATAGCCCCTTAGCCTTTAGAGTCCTTGGCTTGCATCATGCTACCATTTCTAGCTGATGTTAGCTCCATATTAATAAACTATATATAAAGATCAAATTATATTCAATTAATTGATAATACAATGTATAATTCAACCCTCAAGTGTAACATACAAAAAATATTTCATTTAATATAGTCAATGCATTTTTGAGGAGGATCGCATATTTTTTAGATTATAGGAATCAAATATAAGAAATGAATTAAACATATTTGCATTTGTTATCTCCTTCATATATTGGGTTCTTGTGGAAACAATGGGGACCATAAACACCTTTTGAAACTAATTAATAAAACTTGTCAAAACTTCGCCTGCAAATCATTTGACACCCATCCATATGCATTAATGATATGTGAATCACATACACATAAATGTAAGAACATTTTATTGCACATAAAAAAATTATGTATGTATTAGTGGTCTTCTATTTCACATCCTTTGCCCTTGTACTAAACCCTTGCACAACCTTGTATAGTCTCTTTGTTGCACAAAATCAATCAATTTCACGCATTTAATCATTCTCTTACTTTTGTATCCTTGCACACATCATATGTGTGTCATCACATATCTTGCATGCCATTACATATACCAACATTTCCACTTTGTTTTTTTATTATAGGTAAAACAGGTTTTGAAGGGGCCTCAAAACCCTTTACAAGATAGACCGTTGCTTCAACAAATAATAAAAAAATAGAACAAGTAGCCAAAACCAGTAAACAACCAGCCAGAAAAAAGCAAAGGAAACAAAAACCAATTAGAGATTTTGAAGAATGTCCTCCGCTTCAAGGTCACTATCAATGATTTTCTGATGGAAATTCATGACTTCCACCACCTCTTCAACATGAACACCATCCTTAGCATTTAATTTGGTCTTGTTACGGGTTCTAGCAGAAGGCCCTGTCTCACTTGCCATCTTTTGTTGAGCATCAACACCAACCACCATGTCTTTCATTCCAGAATTATCCCCCAGTTATTTCCTTGCTTTCTTATTCAGCAGACACAAACCCTCGACTTCATTACACATAGCATGTTTACTGACCTCCAAAACCTTCTCCAGATTTTGATTGACACACTCCAAACCTCCTTCGAGGGCAACAATCTTTTGCTCATAGGAATTTTTCATATTGAGCATCTCATCAGCAACCATTTTAAGAGTGTCAAATAACTAATTCACCTCGAGTTGAACCTTGTTAACATGAGCGTGCACATTAGGTCCCTTAGAAGAAGAGGGCTCATCAGCATTATTATTCATAGCTCTAACCCGAACATTGGTGGAGTTCATCTCATGGAAAACCCATTTGAAAAGCTTGAACAAGGATAAGGAGCTCTCTTTCACCAAACCAAGATAATTAGGCATAATTTCCCTCCTGAAGTTGAACCCATCCTTGTCCACCGCATAATCCTCTTGGGAGTCACTGCTTGTAGTATCATTCTCCATGGTCTCCTTCCCTTTTTTATCAGAAACAACATCACCTTTAGCCATTTCCTTTTCCAACAATTGATCCTCAACACCCTTCAAATTGCCATCATGCTCCTACGACTCATCCATCCCTAGATTTGTAGGAATATTTCTCCTCTTCAACCCCTCTTTATTCTGCAACTTAGAAATAGGGGAGACCCCTAGTTGACCCCCGTTAGGTCACAATAGAAATTTCATAATAATATGAAAATATATAATCAATCATATGACAAATTTATGACACTTGTTTAGCTTGATTTTTTTTATACTTGATTTGGTTATTCCAATGAACGATTCATCAAGAAAGACCTACATTTTTTATGTTTTGTTTCCATGTGCTATACTATTAAAAGAAAAAAATTAATGTTGTGAATGATGTTACTATAGCTCTATAGCTGCCATGTACATCTTATATCCATTATACAATTATGTAGAAGCTTACATACAGACCCACATTAACTATAAGTATATATCAAATTTCATACCATTTTTTTATAAGTATTGTAACATTAAATTTTGATCACTTTTAACATAATTATCATGTTTTCGATGAATAATCAAGCATTAACAAATTTCAAAAATAGTTATTGAGATTTCAACCTGAATAACTTATGGAATTAACTGCACTTATATGATTAAACATATATATATTTCTATCTAGACCAACTTAATATGTTATCAAAATTCATATTTGTATTCAAACATATATATTGTTATAAAATTAACTAATTATGCGCTGTTAAAAAATACATATAAATTTTATCTTTAATTTCATATCGGCCTATCCCTTGAACTTCCTATAAGTGCAAATGCTCCTTACCTTAATAAAAAACTAACCAAAACCTTATCATATCTAATCTTATTAAAAAACTCATTTATCCTTAACAGATAATCCATAATTTTTTTAAGGGAAAAATCTATATTTGTCTAAATTTATTTTATTCCACTATTTAGCACTTATTATTAATTGGTTTGGTTTTTGAGATACAAATATTAGATAGTAAAAAATGTAGATAAAAATTGCAATTAATATGTTTCAATGTGTTGGATAATGATAAAAATTAATCAAAATCTTATCACATCTTATCTTATGAAAAACATAATCCTTAATTTCATTAAACTAAAAATCTAGATTTGTCTAAGTTTATTTCATTCCACTAAACTATATAAATTCCTTGTTACTTGAAGTTACTTTCAAATTTATCACAAATTCTTCTTTTCGTGTGCATTGAGGCCCTTGGTTTCGCTATTGCTATGGAATACTACTGTGTTTTAGGTAACCTTTGTTAGTATTGCAAATTTGGCTCTTTACTTCAAAAAGACATTAAGTATATAGGTAACCTTTTTTAGTGTTGCAAATTCGGCTATTTATTTCAAAAAGACATTAACTATGGAAATGGTGATTATGAGCATTTGGAATGGTACATAATTTAATTTATTTATAAAAAAATCTAATTATATGTAATTTTTTTTTGCCATTTTAACAATGTTTAAGATAGCAATAAATGTTATCTTAGTAATATCACTCATTGATGGGGAATGCTTCTAAAGTTTAAAATGAGTAAACTACAATGACCCACCTGGAAACAATTTATGCAAGTTAAACTTCATGGTGTCTCATGGTTGAATCTTAGTGTCGAAGACAAAACAATTTTGATCTCATTTTTTGTTAAAATGTTGTTTGAGATGTTAATATAAGATTTTAGCAATAATGTTAATTTGATTGAGGTTGAGGGAAATTAACTTATGATTATTGGGAGCATGACGATGAGGTCAATTATCCATCCATTTTTTAAAATATCTTTATAAAAAGATATACACATATATGGATTACACTTCCTTTTATACTCTAACTCTATATTACTTGTTATTGCAAACCAATTCTATATCAAACAAAAATCAATATTGAAAATTTCAATGGACATGACACCAAATATTGCTACAATGATGTCACTCATCTTGAAACTCACCACCTAGTGTTGTATCAATACCTATAAATTATGAATAAATAATTAGTATACATTTATAATGTTCTATAAATTTTATAATTAGTTCTTATAAATTCAATTACAATCTCCTCTCAAACATATTCTATATAAAATACAATTGAAATAACCATTGCACCTCCTTTCGATGCAAGTGTTAATCTTATCTCTTCTAAAAATCTTTTATTAAACTAAAAGAAACCACATTTCAATTTTTTATTTTTCCCACATATTTTGTTCTTTATGTTTTTAGTTGTTTATTTGGTACCTTCTAAATTTTGTATTGTTCTTAAAGCACCAACATTCTAAATTAATTCAAAATGTATTCTCCCATTTTCTCATGCATCCAAACAAAGAAACATGAAATGTTCGATCCATGCAAAAGAAGGTGAAATTCCATCATTCTCTGAACAAAATCATTTTATAGTTTTTGTTAATTTCTTATAATCCAACAATAGATTAATTGCACAATCAAATCACAAAAAAGAAATCTGATTTATAACAATTAATACAACTAAGTTAATTAACAACGGAAGCAAAAATAACAAGAAGCCAATCACAAATAGACAATAACACAGATATACCCAAGAAACCTAGTGTGGGGAAAAAATTGCAAATATTGGATCTTCTATTTAGCCTAACAACAAACTTTCCTTTCGAAAATAAAATATTGATTTACTACAACAATCTTACATATATAGCCTCATCTGTTTTAAATCAACGTGCAAAAAAAGAAACTTTCCTTACATTACTCAGCTTTAAATCACACATAAAATCACTCTCGGTCTTATCTCAACCTCACAAACCAAAAACATTCTATTAATGAATAAAAATCCTACTGTTGTTGACAATCCAACTTGAATTGCTTTAAAGCATATCCAACTTGAGTTGCTTTAAAACAACTCCACACTCAACCTTTCGAGCTATTGAAAATCAACAGTCCCTCTTAGTGAGGAAGGTGTTTTGCACAACACCCAACTTATCCCTGAAGAATTCAAACTTACTCTTCATCAAGGCCTTGGTCAGGATATCTGCTATCTGTTCGCCTGTAAGAACCTATTGGAGCTTTACTGTCCCCTTCTCCACACAATCTTTGATGAAGTGGTACTTGATCTCAATGTGCTTTGACTTGTCATGAAACACTGGATTCTCAAAGAGTTTGACTTGTCATGAAACACTGGATTCTCAAAGAGTTTGATACAACTTTGTTTATCACAATAAATGACTGTAGGATCTAGGTCCTAATCCAAGAGCCCAGCTAGAAGTTTTATTTATTTGAAAGTTATTTTATATTTATTAAAAAAAAAATCTATGTGGTTGAAGGCTAATAATAATATCAATCATAAGTTGTACTCTTTATAATTGAACCTTGTATAAATTAAAAAAAAAAACACATCATAAATTAACTTTGATAATTATTTTAAACAACAATTATATCAAATTGTTTACAATTAGAGAGGGATATAAATAGAAAAAAATTAAATAAATTTATTTTAAAATATTAATTTCAAAATAGTTCAACACAACTTTTTCAAATGAAAGGTATTTATATTACCATTTAAACTAAACACAATGTTAAATGTTTATACTAATTTTAAATGATAGTAATTTTTAATATTATTTTATTATTATCTCACGCACTTTCACCATTACGACCTTTTTCCATCAACGTATTTATCAACATAACTAGGGGAGAGGGGCCAATAGTTGCACGACCTCCAATTGTTGTGATAGCACTTATGATTATTATATCGAGTCTTACCACATATTTATACTATATATTGTCAACAATTAGTCCACATGTAAATCAAAAAATAACCAAATGTTGGTCAAGATGGACCCATATTGAACACATATGAACCTATGCATGTTATATAAAAAAAACATAAATATATTCATTAACAAGTGAAATAAATATTTTTTTGTTTCAAATAAAATATCATAACTATCCACTATAAGTTTGTCATTTATAAAATAAGACGCTCATTTAAATAAGTATGGTTGTTATAGTGAAAAAATATTGTTCTTATATGTACAGTTTTTGGGGTAGCAATGTATATACATTGGATTATTTCATATCAGAAATATAAAAGGTGGGCATAGTAAATACCTTGTATTTTCCTATGAAATATGAAAGATTGTCAAAAAGAAGGTGAGCACAGTAAATACCTTGTATTTTCCTATGAAATATGAAGGATTGTCAAAAACTTTTAGTGTTCAACAATTGGTCCATTTGTGTTAGATATAAGTTGTATTTTAAATAATAATGTGTTGTTCTTATAACAATAAATAGTTTTTTTGGTTCACTAATTGATCCATTTGTGTTGGATATAAAGGTTAAAGATAACAAGATCAATGGTTACCAAAAGGTATTGTGATTATTTAAGTTGCATATAAGTTATATTTAAATAAGAATATGACATTTTGCTAACAACAAATGATATTTTAGGGATACCATGATCAAGTTTTGGTTGAATCTTTAAAAAGTTAATTTTCAGACGCTTCTCACTGGGTGAGGATGTGACAAGTTGCATGATTAGTCACACTTCCAAACTTTAATTATAGATAAACAAAAGATCAATTCACATAAAAAATAAAATGAAATGCTACCACAGTCCATACAACTGCTCACAAAGTAAACTCACACAACTAATCATATAACCCAGTGCTTTGAAGTATGCATAGAACAAGATGGAAATTTGATATCACAAACGAATGTGATCCGAAATTTGATGTAAAAAACTTTATGCAATCTAATCCAAAAATCAACAAAATAAACGATATGAATTGTAGAAATTTGATATCATTAAAATGGAAATGGCTTTTCTGAAGGAAATCCAAACAAACACACAAACAGAAATAAGAATGTGGAAGAACTATATAAACCTGTAACACAGCATTGAATCAGAAAGCTTAACATTAACTAGAAAATATCATCTTTAACAATATCACTTGATTACATGATTTTTGAACCAGCCACAAATCTCCGAGGGAAACGATAATTAGAATCATGGACAATTCTCCGCGCCTTCACCCTTGCATTTGCCTTTTTTAGGCTTAGATGGAGCCGTTTCTGTAATCTCTGAGTTCGGATCTTCCTTTACTTTCTGAGATGCAGAAGCTTCTTCAACATCATGCTGAGCTACAGAAGCTTCTTTAACATCATGCTGAGCTGCAGAGGGAACTAAAGGAGGATCTTCAACATTAATATTTATTTCTGAAAGATGTTCCCAAACAGGATCTGGTGGTGCAGGGGCGCCAATGCATGGCCAGCACTTCTCTTCAATATAATCCCCCAGGCGCTCTGTAACAAAGCATCCTATAATCGCAGAAATAATACCTAAAACAACTATTACACACAAAACGATTATTACAGGAGTGAATGATCCGCTTGAATTGGAATCCTCCATGGACGAGTAACCCTGTGGAAAAGCCACCCTTGGCGGAGATAATAAATACGGCATCGACATTATGCTTCAGAACCTCTCAATAAATGACACAGCAATGTTACTCCATTGAAGATGAAGGAAGGATTTCCAGTCTTTATAGTGACAGAACCCGCCTTTTCCCTAATTTATCCGCGTGGGGTTTCATATTTCTGGTTCCGTGTTTTGGGACTTGCTGTATCACGGGCTATATCGTGAACTCGCCCAACGGTTTTATTCATTTGAGAATTGCATTATCACAGCATTTTATTTGTTATTTTAGAGGTTGATTTGTTTTTTATTTTTAAATAATAAATAATGTATTTATTTGTTTTTAATTTTATTAAATAATTTATTCTGGGTGTCAAATAAGATCTTTTAGAATCCCGGTTTTCATTTACGAGGTTATAAATGAAGATTTTTTTTCACTTTTCAAAAAATATTAATTTTTGTATGACAATTTGTCACATGAAAAAAGTTTACCAAGCACTATAGTTTATAGGGGACGGGATAGGACCATTCTTGCAATCTAAAAATAATAATTATTAATGCTCAGAGAGGACACTTTATATGACAATTATTAATGTCCTCAAAAATGGCAGGAAAGGGTGGAATGTAATGATCCGATTGTGTAAAAAAAAATATGATTGTTTATTTGGCAACCATTTACATGGCAAAATATGATTATTTAATAATAATAAACATAATATTTTCCAAATGAGCACCTTATAAGGGCGTGTCGCGCCAGCGCCACCCGTCACGTTAAAAAGTTTACCAGACGCACTGTAGTTTATAGGGGGTCGTGCTACCCAATTCCTGCAATCTAATTTAAAAATAAAAATAAAAATAAATGAGCACCTTATAATAATTATTCATGTCTACATATATGTAGTAAATAAAATAATTGCAAAGTAAAATAAAATATCTCATATCTCTTGACATTTTTTGAGATAGATTTATTTAAGATATCTATACAAGTATTAAAATCAATGGTTAAAAGTTATAAAGTAGGATGCAAGACTATTGAAATGATCTTAACCATCAAATTTTCTAAAATATTAAAAAAAATTAATATATGATAAAAAAAAAAAAAACAACTACATTCTTATCGGTTTCATTTTATTTTTAACTTTTTAGGTTTGATGTTACTTGTAATTTTTCATGTAGAAGTTAAAATTCTTAGCTTTAACAATTTTAACATGGTTTATTTTTATTTTTTATATTTGAAGCACCATTTTCATTTTTCAAATTTTAATTTATTTAATAATTCAATAATTTGATAATATTATAATAATTTTTTAATTTTTTAATTGAGTTTATCTTTCAATTAATGTTTTTGAAAAGTTAAGCAGTATTTAAGGGCGTCGTACCCTACACAAGGATTATCAGAGATAGCACATCGACAACACAGTAACCACAGAGAGGCAGCCAAAAAACAAAAACCCAACAGAGGCAACAACTAACTAGCATTATACCAGTTTTTAAATAGGAGGTGCACAACATCATCCCCTACCTAGTCTTTATTCTCCTGGCCATTATTACCCTCTAGCTCCTCCTTTAAAACAGTGGACAAGGTGCTAGTGACGAAATGACCAAACTTCATTGTAAAGCGGGTCAAACCACGAAGCCTATTGGTTGAGCTTGTCCATTTTCTTCTCCAAGGCATAGGGCTCCTCTCCAACATCCGTAGTCCCCAGAATCTCAATAGGCTCCTCAACTGGGGGATGCGAAGAGTGAGAGGCTGAGGTTTCTTTTGGTAACTTGTTGTCTTCCAGGGTAAATTGGGGCCCCTCCACATTCTCGTCCCCCTCTTCCTCAATTTCCTCGTCCTTATACTCTTTGCTATCAGTTCGCTCCTCCTCTGAATCCTCAATAACTTGTCTCTTTTTATTGTTTTTTGCTAGCCTCCCAGATCTCCTTATGGTGTTCTCACCACCAGTCATAACCGTGGTTTCAATAACCGTGTCTCCTTTTGAGTCTTTCCCAATAATGTTTTTTCCCTTTCCCTCTCTAACACACAGCTCCGACAAACAATTCCTGCCATCCTTTCCTTTTTTGGCCCTATTGGCCCTAAGACTTTGCAGGTGTGGACTTCAATTAATGTTAATATTGTTTATAATATATTAATTATATTTAATTAATATTTCAATTACAATAAATTAAGATTTTGGTTTTTATTTTATTTTATCATTTATTAACTTTAAATTTTTATTACTCATTATTATTATTTTTAAATTATTGTGTTTATTAATATTTGGATTTTGATATATTTTGACTTTGTATTTAGTTTATTCTATTTAAATTTTTTATTTATATTTAATTTTGAAATTTATTTTTATTATTTATGTCTTTTTATAAAATTATAAATAATAATTAAAATTATTAGAATTAATTTAATTTATAATTTTTTGTCTTATTAAAGTTTGATTATTGTATAATAATTTTATTTCAAATTTTTTAATTTTTATTTATATGATAAATGAATTTCAAACTTAAAATATAAATTAAAAGTTGTAAAGTGTGCAAGAGAGAAGATAATTTTTTATTAGTCATTTCATGTCAACAATCCAAAGATAGCACATGTCCTTAGGGATTTATGCTTAGGGTAGCCTGTCATTTGATTAAGGATATGATAATTCACCTTTATAACCTCTTTAGTGTACCCATTGCACACTTAAGGAGGAAAATAGATAGAGAGAGAGAGGAGGGAGAGG
This sequence comes from Sequoiadendron giganteum, assembly GCA_007115665.2. Classification (NCBI taxonomy): domain Eukaryota; kingdom Viridiplantae; phylum Streptophyta; class Pinopsida; order Cupressales; family Cupressaceae; genus Sequoiadendron; species Sequoiadendron giganteum. The sequence goes on along the minus strand of CM021102.1, from coordinate 251,164,311 downwards.
GAGATGGACATAAGATATAGAGGCAAATAAAGAAAAAATAGAAAGAAAAGAAGAGACAAAGAGAGGAGGGGAAATGAGACAAAGGAGGAGATATGTAGGTAGAGAGAGAGAGAGAGAGAGAGAGAGAGAGAGAGAGAGAGAGAGAAGCAAAGATAGAAATGCAAGGATAGAGAGAGAAGGGAAGATACAAAATGAGAGAAGAGAGAAACAAGATAGAGATAGAGATAGAGAGATAGAGAGAAAGAGAAATAGAGAGATATAGAGTGAGACAAAGAGATATAGAGAGATGAAAAGAGAGATAAAGATATGGAGATAGAGGTAGAGGTAGATATATAGAGGAATAGAGAGAGAGAGGAAAGGAGAGAAGAGAGATCTAGATAGATATAGTCACATAGAGAGGGAGATAGAGAGATAAAGAAATAAAGAGAAATAGGAGAATTTTTTTTATAAAAAATAGAGAGATAAAGAGGGAAAAGGGGAGAGAGGGAGGAGATAAATAGGGATAGAAAAAGAGAGTAAGGGAGAGAGAGATAGGGAGAGGGAAAGAGACAAAGAGGAAAATAAAGAAACATAGATAGAGGTAGAGAGAAGGGAAGACAAATATAGATAGAAATAGACTAGAGAGAGGAAGAGAGAGATCAAGAGATAATGAGAAACATAGAGATAGAGAGGGAGATAGAGATATAAATATCTCTCTTTCTCTTCCTATATATCTCTATATATATATCTCCACATTTGTACTCCTCTCTCTCTCTCTCTCTATATATATATATATATCCCTCTCTCTACCTCTCTCTATATATAACTTCATATATCTTTCTATCCCTTCGTAGATCTCCCTCTCTTTGTCTCCCCCTCTTTATATCTCTATTAATTATCTCTCCCTCTCTCTCAATATCCATCTCCATCTCTATCTCTATCTTCCTTTCTATCTCTCCCCTATATCTATCTCCTTACCTCTCCCTGCATCTCTCTCTCGCTTTACCCTATATCTTTCCTAATGTATATATCACTCTATCTCTCCATCTCTCTCTCTCTCTATCACTCTCTCTTTTTATATCTCTCTACTTCTTTATCCTCTCTCAATTTCTCTCCCTCTCTCTCTCCCTATATATATCCCTCTCTTTCTCTATCTTAATATCTCTCACTCACACGCACACTCCCTATTTCTCCCTCCCTATATTTATCTCTATATATTTCTCTCACTCTCTCACACATACTCTCCCTATTTTTCCCTCCCTATATCTTCCTCTCCCCCTCTCTTTCTCTATCTCTATTACTTATCTCTATCACTCCGTTATCTCTCTCTTCCCCCTCTATCTCTATCTTCACATCTCTCCCTCCCCCACACTCTTTATATCTCATTATCTCTATCTCTCTCACTTATTCACTCAATCTCTCCCTCCATCTCTCCTACTCTCTCTTTATATCCCTCTCTACCTCTCTATATATCACTTCCTATATCTTTATCTTGCTCTCTCCAACTCCCCCTCTTTCATTGCCTCGCTCTTTTGTCTCTATTTATCCCTCTCCCTCTTTGTCTCTCCTTTCATCTCTCCCTTTATATATTTATCTCTCTATATTTGTCTTTGATTCTCTGTATCTCACCCCCTCTATCTTTTCCAAGTTGTATTTATCTCTCCATCTCTCCTTTCTATCCCTATCTCTCCCTCTTTCTAACTCTATCTCCCCCTCTCTCCCTATCACTCCCTCTTTCTATATCTTTATACTTATCCTCTCTCCCATCTACTCTATGTTTCTCCTTCCTCTCCCTCCCTCTCTATATATTTATACATATCTCTCACTCTCATGCATACACTCACACTCCTTTTTTCTCCCTCCCTATCTCTACCTCTATCTCTTTACTTCTCTATCTCTATCTCTCCATATTTCTTCTTTCACCACTCCTTCTATCTCTATCTTATTATCTCTCCATGTCTCTCTACCCCTATATATTTCCATCTCTATATATCACTCCCTATATCTTTGTATTTATCTCTCCCTCTCTCATTCTCTCCATCTCTCTCCCTTTCTCTCCATCTCTATCTATTTGCATATTCCATCTCTATCTATCCCTCTATCCTCTCTCTCTATTTATCTCCCTCTCCTCTCCATATCCCTCTCCTCCATCTCCATCTCCATTTCCGTTTTCATTTCCATCCTATCTCTATCTCCTTACCCTCGTGTCTCTCTCTCTTGCTCTTCCCCCTATATCTCTCCCTCTCCCTCTCTCTCTCTCCCTATTTGAAGCATAACATGAGCCTATTGGTAATGGAGCTTGATTATCTTCCAGATTTAGTGGTTTTGTTTTAGTTGTGTAGATTCTTGTAAGTGGATGCATAATTGATTTGAAGTTGTCACTTTTACCATTGAAATTTGAGACCTTTGTTACACAAACAATGTCATTTTCTAAATGAACTACCAGTTAACCTCATGTATACTACAGAAATGTATGCAAAAAATAGACCAAAATTTTCCCTAATTTACCTTCCACACATCTTCGACATACCCATTGCACACCAAGGTGTGATTTCTAGTATTAAAAACTATAACAAAAAATTGTATTAAAATATTTTTACCAACCAACCTATTAATAAAATCAACCTTGCTAAACTCAATAAAAAATAACAATAAGAAAAAAATTTAAACAATAAAATATTAACAAATTTTTATTTAAGATTATATAACATTTTTTCTATTATAATATAAATAAATTAAAACATATTTTAAAAAGTAATCAATAAGTGATATTTTAAATGATAAATATAACTTTTTACTTTTATTAATTATATAAAATATTTTGTATCAATATTTCAAATTATTTTATAAGATGATAAAAATATCTTTTAAATACAATTTAAATATTTTATATAATAAATTTACAAAAATAGTAAATACCGAGTAAATTTTTCTAAAAAAAATTATTCAAATAATATTTATTAATTTTAAAATTTTTGACATTGTATTATGAATATTCTTTTAATTTTATATTAAAATTTAAAATTAATTTATAAATTAAAATATATTAAAAATTATATGCTCAATTTTTTACTTAGGCATCCACCAATAATTCAAATATTATTGACCTATCAAAACATAATCCATAAAGAATTGAATTATTAATTTAAAACTAAATTTCTACCATTAAATTTTAATATAAGATATTATTTTAAATAATAAGTTAATAAAGGTTTTTAAGTTTGCACATTCATTCTAGAGATTATTAAATAAAATTATGGATCAACTGTGAAATTTTATCTTCATAAGAAAATATTATTAAAAGTTAATATATATGTGACATTTAAACATATTTATTGTAGGGAGAGTTGGAAGAACGAATAATAAGGTTATTATTGGGACCTTCATCTTTGAAATTTTAATATGAAGATAGTATAAAATAGGTATTAAGGCTAACTAACTATAGGGCTCATTATTAGGAGTATAAAAATATACAAAGAATTGTACTTCAAAATATATATCGTGATTTCAATCTTGTTATCTCTATTTATTTATATTTCATCACATCATCTTATATCTTCCCCACTAGAGCTTGTGCTTTAATATGTGACCTTCATTCTTGTCCATCCTACCCATCTTTTGATATATAACTAGGGTTTCATTTTTTAGATATATGATATATCACTATTTTTTATGATTTTTAAATCTAAGTGATTTATAGTACATGTCTTTTTATTTTTCAACTATTCAAGATCCCAAATTTCTTTTGAGAAATAGTTTTGTTTAAACCCCAATGTGGCTACAAAATCTAATAATACTAAAGTCTTCACATTTGGGTAAAAGCACAAAGTTGTGTCATACTAGCTATGTTACATACTTCCACAACTTTTTTAACTAAAATTATTTGAAAAACTTGAAGTTTCAATAACTACTACTAATTAAATAACATTTTTTTTAAAATAAATACCTTTTAGATTCATAAGTGTAGTTTTCAAAAATATATTATTTTAATAGTTTATTTATTATTTATATTTTAATTTTTAATTTTACTAAAAGTAGGTTATCAACACAAAATATTAGGTTGATTACCATGCCAAGAACAAATACTAAAACTTATTAAAAAAAATTGAAAAAAATATGATGCACTAGATAAAAGAATCTATTTAAGATGGTATAATTTTTTTTTCTATTTTAGATAAATATTTAATATGAAAGTTGGCGTCAAATGGAAACAACTATTTCTTTTATTCATGCACATTTTAATATTTATTTAAAAATATATATTTATCAAAATTGGAAAAAATTATATTTATGCACTAAAGTTTCAAGTTATAAATAGAGACAAAAAATTTGAAAGAAAAAAATTAAAATTTACTATAAAAAGTTTTGCCTCTCATTCAACTTCATTTTTGAGCATTTTATGAGCAACTAAATTATAGTGTTAATTTATTAAAAACTAGTTTAAAATAATTTTTTAATTTTTTTTTAAAATACAAACGTAAAATATACTAAAAAATACATATTTTACTAGTTTACATCATTTCAAAATTCAAAACATATATTCCACTTTTTAGTGTTTCGAGTTTAAAAGTTGGATCAATGTTGGTCGTTTCCTTTATAAAGTGTGACACAACTTGGTGCTTTTACCCATTTACTAATATTGAGAATAGTGTGGATGATTATGATCATGATGTCCACATGAAGCAATAAATCTTTATAAATAATCTTGCTAATTTAGTAAATGTTGAAAGCTATATGCTACTAGCATACATGATTCATCCTTTGTTTATCAATAAGACACGTGGATTATAGGTATTATAAAATATTAAAATGCCAATATTGCTTCATCTATATCTTTTCTTAGTGTATCTACTCATTCCCTTTCTTCACCTATATGTGCTTCCATCATTGTTACTTTCCATAACTACCATTTTTACCACGATTGTTCCATCGTATAGCATTATCCCTTCTATCACTATTGTACCATCGATTATTTATTTATCCTTTCTCCATATTTCCCCTCTATGAAATACATCTTAATTATACACCTACTATCATACCCACATCCCACATGATGTTTTACACATGTACTCCTCTCTCATCCACCACTACCCAACCTATTATATCTACCACTCCTCTCAATTGTGGCATTCCTACTTTAAATATTCCTTATTTTGGATATAGGTCCATCCATGCCTATGCATGCCCTTCATTATGTTCCCTCCTCAATGCTTCTTTCTAAACCCATTACCTCCTCCCCATACTACACGCCATAATTAACCTTAACCTTCTCTTTTCACCCTTCCCTCCTCTAAACTAGATGCAATAATTCATATGATCGATCATGTAGAGAAAAAAGTGGATGCAAGACCAAATGGTCAAGATCATGGTGGATTTAAAGATGCTAGACATACACCATTATTATAAGTTATCATTACACATCCTTTACAATGGTATTTTTGCCACTCACTTTAAGATGTACAATGGAAAAGGTGGCCCAAATATAGACTTGAGATTTTTTATTGCAAAAAGTGTAGAATTTTTATATAAGGATAAATTATTGGCTAGGATATTTTCAAGAGCTCTAAAAGGTTATGCAAGTGAATAGAATTTTTTGAACCTTGTGGTTCTATTCATACATTTGATGATTCAAAATGAGTATTTTTGAGTTGTGTTAATATGGATCCTAGAGTTACTAATTTTTTATTTATTTGAGTGTGCCTAAAGATCAAATGAGTCCATTAATGATTATGACATGAGATTTCAATCCTTTTGTTTTGCAAGTGTCTCCCCTACTTTTAGGGAATTTTCCTACCTTTCCACATAACTTTTTTCACTCTTGGGATTTCTTATAGCTTATTTTCCTATTATGCATTTCTCTTATGTTTGCTTGAATGTCTACTGCTTTAGTTGTTCACTTTTCTTATTTTCTACTTTTATGATTTTAATGCATCTCATACATGCCTTATGATGCTTATCACATGATTATCACATGCTTATAATTTGTACCATACTTTGATCACATGCTTATGCTATCTTGACACTTATGAGCTTTATCATGGCATCATCTTATACATAGCTTGATCCTATATTTCTATACTATTTCTTATATCTAGTATTGCCTACATTATGATATCATGCTTTTAGGAGTTAGATACCTTCCCCATGCTAAAATAATATTTCATTATTATATCATGCTTCTATTACTATCTTTTAGATAAAGAGGTTTATTTTTGTTCCCACTCTCTATTGTACTATCATAACTTATCCTCACATTAGAAGGTATCATGTTTCCCTCTCTACCATTTCATACATATGTGTGATCATATTCCTACAATTATTTTATCACATTGGAGGCATTATATCATATCCTCTCCTATCATATATGCTTGCATACCCTATCATATACTTAAAACTACACCAAGAACACCATACCTTCCCAATACTATTTACAATATCCCAAGATTTGTTTTATTATTGATTCTTTACTAAATAATATAGATTGTGGAAACTTAATATCATTAATTGGTTCTCTACTATATTATTTATTACATAAGTACAAATTAATTTAATTTCCTTATCTAATATGATGTTAGAGCTTGGCTAAGCCTAGATATGATAGACCTCATTGTGTAATAGTGTGTTGGATCTGCAGACTAGTGAATCAACAGAAGATTGCTTGAGGCATCAATTGATCTACAAATAACTAATTTTGGTGTGGTTAAGAAGGTTTGTAGAAAATCCTTGAATTTTTATGGTCGTTGAGTCACAAAGCCATGTAGTCGTAAGTTCAACAATGTTTCAAAATAATATGCCCTCAAAATCGTAGAAGAAAAAAAAACTTTTCTTTTAGTTTTAACTTAAACTTTTAATTTCATAATATCTTCCCAAATATTTTTTTATTGTGTTTTCTTGTATTTGGAGCAAGAAATTTCTTTTTTTGGTCTCTCAAAATAGGTATAAAATGTTGCATTTTGTTCCAGATTTTAAAGGTAATTTATGCGAGTTGGATGGTAGTGATGTGTAATGTTTTTAGGTATTGGAATTTCCTTTAAAAAGGTGGGTGGTAAAAGTTAGATCTTTAAAGGTTATATAGGGTCAAATTGAAATATCAATACAAAAGAATTAAAAAAAATCTAATAGGATCAAGTTCAGACAACAAAAAACAATAAAGTCATTAAATAATGAAAGCTACATCGTTAGGGGGAGAATCACAATCATGTAGTTTACTTCATACATTAGTAAGAATGGAACCATAAATAATATTCCCAACCAATGAGAGCACCATCCTCTTCTTGATCTTCATAAGTAGATTATTAAGCTTGAACACAAGAAATTGTTAGAATTGAGCTAAGAAACTTTCCAAAAACTAGCTAGCCATGAGCATCACGCCCTTCTGAAGAGGCAAAAGATAGGCGAGAAGGATACAACCAGTCGTGGGCATCACAATCCCTAACTTATCGAGAAGGAAATTAAGAACCATGTGACTAGAAGCCATAATCTCTTCTAGAAAGTTGACTACACCTATGTCTATGCTCATGTGGAGGGGAATGGCATTGATGGGAGGTAGACAAAGATGGAACTCTAGAAACCAGAAAGGGGAGTTGCCTCAATAATAAAAAACATCTACAAATAAGTAACTTCAAATGAATTTATTTTTCCTTGCACCTAAATCTATATAATCGCATTGAAGCAATCATAGATTTAATAGTGTAAAGCAAAAAATAAATATCAACAATTTAGAGCTAGTAAAAATAGTATAATTTTAATCTTTCCAAATGCTAAAAAAATATTACCCTAAAAGCATGCCAAATTTGTTGTAAATTTGAAAGGGAGGCAAGTTCAATCTCACAACAAAAACCATCCACAAAAATGAGTGAAGCTTGAATGGCTTGAATAATTCATAAATCCAAATCGAGGCTTCTTAATATTTCAAAAAGAACTAGAAAATATGCTTGATTGTCTCAATTTGTCCACAAAATGGGCAACAAGGAGAAAAGACTTCTTATCTCACTTAGATCATTTGAGAGTCTTTACTCCAATAAAAATGAGCTAGTTTTGGTCCTAGCTATTCTTATCTCTCTATTTGAGATTGTTTGGCTAGCTATTCTTGGATCAAAACTAGCTCATTTTTCTTGGTGTAAAGACTCCCAATGACCTAGAGAGGATTGGAGGTGCTAATAAAGATTTAATTAAGCCAACATAGAGAGTTGAGTCCCATCGGCCATATATATCCCTTATGGGGTTTGTAGAACTATAAAATGGTGTATCCGTATACCATTTATAATCCTTCTACTAGGGCTTGAAATTCATAACCCCAATCTTATGAGTGATGTGGAGAGGAATGATGTCAATAAATAAATTTGATAAGTCTCTTGGTCCTAGTTTGATAACCAAATTTTCATTTTAGCCCTAGGGCAAGTTAAGAAATTATTGTTGACTTTATTTAACATATCTAATAGAGGTTTTATCCCTTTTTTATAAAAATTCAAAAATTATACCAAGGATAATTTAGCAACTGGCTAGATATTTTTATTTCAAAATAATATGACCTCAAAAGCATGAAAGAGAAAAAAAAAACTTTTCTTTTAATTTAATTTTGAACTTTTGACATCATACTATTAAGCCAAAGATTTTGTGGTTGTGTTTTCTTATATTTGGAGCGAGAAAATATATTTTTGGGTCTCTCAAAATGGATATAAAATGTTGTATTATATTCTTGATTTTAAAGGTGACTTATGCAATTTTGATGGTAGTTATGTATAATTTATTTAGGTATTGGGATTTGTTTCAAAGGAGTTATAAGCTCAAATTTTATATATTAAAAAATAATATATATTTTTAAAAAGATAGGTGGTAAAGGTAGACCTTCAAAGTCTACATAGGGTCAATCTAAAATATCAAAGATAAAATCACAAAAGGAATCTAATAGAGTTAATTCTAAACAACAAGAAATAACAAATCCACTAAACATAAAGAGCTACATCATTAGGGGGAGAATCACAATCATTTGGTTTAATCCATACATTAGAAAGAATAGAACCATCCATAATTGATTTCGAACTAGTGAGAGAATCCTCCTCTTCTTGATCTACATTTGTAGATTACTAAGCATGAACAAGAAGAATTGCTAGATCTAGGCAAAGAAACTTGTCAGAAACCAACTATCCCCGAGCACCGAGCACCAAACCCTTGTGAAGAGGAAAATAGTAGGTGAGAAGGTTGAAACCAACCTTGTGTATCATGATCCTTGGATTATCAAGGTGGAAATTGAGATCCATGTGGCTAGGAGCCATGATCTCTTCTAGCAAGTTGATTACACCCACATCTATGCCCACATGGAGGGGAATGACCTTGACGGGAGGTAGGTGAAGATGGAACTCTAGAAACTAGATAAGGGGAATTTCCTCAATGATCCAAAAGCACCTACATATGAGAAAATATAATTGTAATTGTTTTCACTTACACCTACATATGAGAAAATCTAATTGTAATTGTTTTCACTTGCACCTAAATCTATATAATCACATTGGAGTAAATAAATGCTTTAGTGTAAAGGGAAAAATAAATATCAATAACACAACTAGGAAAATAGTATAATTTCTCTCTTTCCAAAAGCTAAAAATAATTTCCACCATAAAATCATGCCAAATTTGGGTAAATTATAAAGGGAGAAAAATCCAATCTCATAGAAAAACCATATTCCACAAAAATGAGTAAAGCATGAATGGCTTGAAGAAGTTATGAATTCAAGTCTAGGCTTCCTATGCTTTCAAACAAAAATAAAAATATTCTTGAGAGTCTCAATTTGTCCCCAAAATGGGAAATAGGTAGTAAGGACTCCCAAATGATCCAACCAAGATTCAATAAAAATTCCTTGATATATAATACACCAAGAAAAATGTGCTAGTTTTGGTTCAATAATGTTAATCAAACAATCTAGAATTTGTAGTGCCAAGAACCTAAAGAGGATAGGAGGTTCCATTAAATATTCAATTAAGCCAACATGGAGATATGATGGATTGACAATATAAATCCCTTATGTGGTTTGTAGTTATAAAATGACATATCTAAATACCATTTATAATCCCTCACCAAGGCTTGAAATTCATAACCCCAATTTTGTGAATCGTGTGAAGAGGAATGGCATCAGTATTTTTTTGGTAAGTATCCTGGTCATGATTTGACAATAAAATTTTCATCTTGGCCTTAGGCCAAGTTGGTGAATTTATTGAATTTGAATCTAGTAGAGGATTTATCCCTCTTTTGTAAGACTTTAAAACACGTGCTAAGTAGGATTTAGCTAGAGGTTGGTCCTGGCAAGAAAGAAGTATAGACCACCAAATAGACTATTGATTAATAGAGAATCCATTGTGGAAGTCATTATCAGCCCAAAAAATATAAGGCTTGATGGATTCTCAATCTTTCCAAATACTTTTGATAACAAATGTGTCATGTATATGAATAGGCTTCTTCATAATGAGGAGAGTAGGAAGCGCAAGGTCTTTCCAAGCCAAACACACAAAGGGAACTCAAGATGAAATACAATATCATATGAGAACCTTCTAGACATCCTTTCCTTCCAAGACCCTAATAATCCACTTAGCACAAAGAGCTAAACCTTGAAATTGAATTCAAAGTAGGCCTAAACACCTAAAACCATGATAAAGATAACAAAATTCCCAAGCCATGTGATGAAATTATTTGTTACCATTAAAAGAGGCCTAAATAAAATATCTAAGAAGTTTCTCAATGTTCAAATAGGAAGCCTTAGAAGGAACCCAATAAGAAGAAGAAAGCACATAAGTAATAGCCAAAAAATTAGAGTATACCTAAAATTTACCATCCAAGGAGAGGCGCTTTGTGATCTAGTAGACCTATTTTTTTCAATTTGAGAAATAGAATTTTGTCATAAGGTAGTTGGAGAGGCTTGAAAGGTGAAGAGAATTCCAAAAAATTAGAAAACCTTGAGCCATGATAAATTCATTTTCAACCAAAAGAATCTAACCAAATGAGCTTAGGGAGGAAATATTGCCTACAACATTGAGTCTCCTATTATTGAATACTTGAAAATTTACAAAAAATGTCAAGGAAATGAAGGGAATATTTAACATTTTCCTATTCATAACTAGAGTAAGAAAAATGTCATTAGGAAAGTGGTCATTAATGAGATAGTAGATGAATTAGGAAATGCAATGTCATTGAATAACTTATAGGAGAATACATGGGACAAATGATAACCAAATACTTTAGTACAAAGCACATAAAGTGCAAGGTATAAAGGGAATAATTTGTTAGAATTGTGAAAAAACATGAGCCATAGGATCAAACAACGAACAAAGACATCTTCCATGCAAGAGATCTGCAAAAAATATGTGCAATATTCCTCAACAAGAAAAAGCTACAAAAGAACCTCAAGAGACTTCAAGGAAAATAAAAATCCTCAAAGGTTGAGAGTTCGAGAGAAAATCTCCAAAGTGAGTAAATCTTAGAGAGATAATACAATTAGGGTTAAGTGCTTTATAGGAGCAACCCTAATAATTTCTCACTTCAATTAACATAGAAAAGTACTTAGTTAACTTAATAAAGAAATCCTAATTTTATCTTAAGTGCATGAGAATAAATTAGACTAATAGTTAATTAATTATTAGCTAATGAATGATTACTCTAACACCCCCCTTAAGATGAACTTAGGGAGTATCTAAAAACCCTAAAAAGAGAATGCAAGATGGGTCACGACAAATAAGGCTTGGTGAGGTTCCCATGTACAAACAAAATATCTCTCACAACTAGAGAAAAAGGAGAAAACCATAGTGGGAGAAAACTCCTCTCCAAAAGAGAGAAAGGAAAATGAAGGACTGAAAAAGCCTCCAAGTCAAGGTTTGAAGGATTGCGAAGCCTCCAACTGAAACAATGTCCCAAAAGATAGGAACATATAGAACATCACTGAAGCATAAAGAAGCTATAGATCGACGTCAAAAGATGACTAATATAGTGTTGAAATTAAGAATCTCCATAAACAAGAATGCAAGAGTGTCCATATGGTAAATGATCCATCTCACTAAAATGCATATAACCATTCGTTGATGTATGTTACATCTGACATTACATAAGAATAAGAACTGGATACATAGATCACTCCAAACCGCAAAACCAAAGAAGGATTAGCACCAATAGTAGAAACCCCCCCATAATGTTGAAAAGGGAGAGCTAAGATAGGTACACACTAAAAATTTGTGAAACCAAGAAGTTCATGTAGGATAAACAACCTACAAATAAAAGGGTGTGCAAACTAAGGCACACATACATGAGGAAAGAATCACTAGGATTCATTGTTGTCATGGAAGGAACACTCACTTGACAAAGGTATGATGGCAAACCAAAGGTAAACATCAATCCCCCATGGCACTTTATATCATAGTGCAAGTACAAAATTCACAATAGGATGTGCAAAATCCTAAAAAAATATACACCAAAATGGCACTTTATCTCAATGCATCTACAAAAGAGAATGTGCATAAAAAAAATTCTACAATGCCAAAATAGGATAGATTACTGGAAATGCATATAGAACCTCCAAAAATGAGTCATCCCATGCAAACGAAATTTTTTCAAGAGCTAAGACATCCAAGTAATTCACCAAAGTGTGAAAACACAAAAAATGGAATAAAATGTACTTGGAGAAAAATCTAGAAAAGTTAATGGATGGCTTTGAAGAGCTTTGAAAGATGGTTCCAACGTACTAGAATTGTGAAAAATGGAGAAACTAGTCAAAAGTTACAAGCTCAAGACTAAAAACAACACCTCTGACTTCAACAGGATATAGAATGCACCAGAAGAAAACAAAAATGAGAAAAAATATAGATTGATTAGATAGCTCTCATAACCAGCTTTCTGACGATATCTTGTTTTCCCAATTTCAATACCCAAATGAAAAGTTATGCCTATTTTACAAAAAAAAATTAGCCCCTCCAGAGGCTGGGCACTGGTTGCCCATATGACCCTGTGGTGCAGATTTTTTTTTGTTTTTTTTTATTTTTAATTTTAATTTTCTTTAAAAAAAAAAAAGCAAAAACAACAAAGAACATTTCAAATTTACTCTTGTAACCCTAGTTGAAGAAAAAACCTCATAAATCGAGAAGGGATTCATTGAATCCATGCTCTAATACCATGATAGAATTGTGAAAAACCACGAGTCGTAGGATCAAACAATGAACAACAACACCTTCCATGCAAGATATCTACAAAAAATATTTGCAATATTCCTCAACAAGAAAAAGCTACAAAAGAACCTCAAGAGACTTCAAGGAAAACAAAAGTCCTCAAAGGTTGAGAGTTCTGATTACTCTAACATACTTGGTAGATAAACTAAAATAGCTTAAAATAATTGGGTTGCTTGCCATGAATGGTGATGCAAACTTAGAGCCATTTGCAAAGAGCATCTTAACAAACTACACAAAATGAGATCCAAAACCCAATGCCTAAAGCATGGAAAGAATAAAATGTCATTTTATATTATCATATGCCTTGAAAAAATAAAATTTGAGAAAAAGTGAAAGTTTTTGGGAGTATCGGTTATCCAAAGAAGTCTAAGGATGTTCCAGAGCAGTTCAGAGGTGAAAGAACTGAGAAAAATCAAAAATCTATTTTTTTGAATTCTTCGGTATTTTCTAGGTTCTAGTAAATTGTAGTTTCAGAGGTCTTCGAAGTGGAATTTGGGATTGAAACTATCTTTGGTCTCTGAAATTAAATTGTGAAGCATTTGATTTAAAAGATTGAAATTATATCTCTTGGATACCTTTCCAATGGTGTAAACAATTTTGAATTTCGAGCACCGAGTAGAAAACTACATGCCTACCAAGTTGGGGTATGTAATTTCATAGTTTTTTGAAAATTTGTAGTTTTATTATTTGTTTTATTCTTGAAAACTATTCATTTCAAATTTCTTGGAGTCTGGAGACTATTGGGATTCTAAATGATTGTATAAAACTCATGTTTGGATAAGATAATGGAACTTTTGGATGAAAACACTCTTTTTATGAGTTGTGCAATTATCCATTTATTTAAAATACTTACAGGTTTTCGCTTACATTTTATTGTAATTTGAATTCTCTGTTTAATTTAGATCAATCAGGCCCATTCTATTCCTTCCCAACTAACAATAATGTTATTAAGGATGTACCATGACTTCATGAAACTAGTTTTCTTAAGGTAGACAAGAGTAGAAAGAAGAGAATGTAACTTGATAATATTATTCTTTGGTAATGGTTTTATAAGAGACATTCAACAAGATGATGAGGTGCTAGTTGTAGATATCCTCTAGGTCACCATATTTAGGTATAAAATTAATATTTTCTTTACTAATTAAGTTCCTTAAAGAGTTACAAACTTTATGAAGGTTTATAGACATAGTATCCCAAAAATATTTATAAAACTAATAGGGGAATCCAACCAAGCTAAGATATTTATCAATTGACATAGTGAACACACTCTTATGTAGATTGTTGATGGGTTTTTTTGTACTTCTCAACACAGTCATAACACAATTGATCTATCTCTCTTGAAAGATAATAATCTGCAAACAAGTTTCAAAAAACTACCCCAAGGTCTCTCGGGTGCCAGGTCATGACAATGCATAAATAGCTAAGTGTTGATATATGGTCTACTGGTGATCACAAGGGGCCTTTATGGCTCACAAAGAATGAAATTTATAGGGTATGTTATGAAGTTTTAGAAATCTGGAAATGGATATGTTATTATTGTAAATTTAGAACAAAAATTTGAAACTCAATTTAATCATTAGATTTAACAGTATGGCGATGTTGAATCCCTAAGCTTAAATCAGATTTAAAAGAAAATTCAAAATATGTAAGGGTTTAGAGAGTTATTCTAATTCTAACAACTATGAACAATAGCAACAATATCAAGTATTACAGTAGACAGACTCCCCAAACCAAGTTTTTCTTAATCAAGAGTTCTCTATAGTGTCACAAAAGCAGTACCATCTTCTAAGGTTAACTTCAGATTTTAGACAGTAACATGAATATATAAAGCACACATATACAATTGAACTTAAGTGCATTGAATGAATGAGCTCATACTAGCTTTACACAGTAATCTATCATCAATAGAATACCAAAAGCATGAGTTAGAAGTGCATCAAATACCATAATACATAGACACCATTAAAGTTGTTCACTAACTAACAAGCTGAAAATGAAACTTAAACAGTAAATAAGCTGAACTGAAATGAAATATGGAGGTTGAATCATGCAAACATTTAGAGAAACATGATGAAACACCAAACTTCAATGCTTTCTTTTATATATTGCTTCAAAATTACATTATACAACAACTCATCTCTCTCTTTGAAAATGAGAGGATGCCCCTATTTATAGTTCTCATAACCCAAATGAAGGGCTAGGATTGATTTACAATTAATGGCCCAGATTTAATACAGCTTAGGGTTTTCACAATGTCTAATACAAATGCAATATTTTACGATATAAAATTGGCAACTATTTTGTCTTTACTCTATTTTATCTTCTAGCCAATTTGTCTTGTAGCTTATTTTGTCTTTTCGATACTTTTGTCTTGTAGCTAGAAACTATAAATATTTCTCTTCTATTATCTCATTTCGAGCCTCTTTTTGCACAACAATGTATTGAACAAACTTCTGCATAACCACCAAGAGCTTGGCATGCTCCGAGAAATCAGATTTATTGATATTGAAGAAAATTCTATTGAATTCTTCCATTAATTTTGTATGTTGTTTCACACATGTATCCCCTACCTGAATGATTTTTTTTTATCGCGTAAAGGCTTGTGTAGCAAACTCCATGAAGCCTATAGTCAAGACTTCACCGGTCCTTTATTTCATTTTCCTATGTAATTTGTGTTTTTAGATTCATGATCCAACTCTTGGGTTGGGATCTTGGCTCCTATCAATAATTCCAAGACTTCATCGCATTCAGACATGTCAATAACGTGAGAAAAAACAACATCCAAATCGATCATCAACCTTTCCAAAACTTATTTTCTTAACTCAAAGTTAAATAACCAGGCCTCAAGCAGCCAGTGATCCTCTTTGGGTAGAACCAATTTCGTCTCCTAGACCTATGTAGATAGCTTCATAATGCACTTTAATTTGGGGCATGTCATCTTGTAAAGATTAGGAAAATATTTACATGCCTCTGCCTCCCTCTCAATTTCATTTTTCATAAGAAGAAAATGATTATGCATTTGGATTCCATAATGAATGGCCTTGTCACCTATGTTGGTCACCCTTTTGAACCAGTCTGAGGTAGACTTGGTCCATGTCGTCATATTTTCCATTTTATTGATTTCTTCTTTGGATAACAGGGCAAGCCCTAGGGACTCCATCGAAATTTCTTCTCCAAAGGTAGCCCATTGTTGAATGAAGGCATTTAATTATGCTACTTGTGCTTTCAATTCCTCCTTCATAGCATGGTCTTTATCAATTTGGTTAAGAATGCTAATGAAAAATCCCTAGAATTCATCAATATTTTGTGCTCAAGAAGTGAGGCCTAGATTGATAGTTGTTACTTGATAATCTCAGGCCTAAATGGTCCCTGCATCCTTATCTATCACAGGAGTTGCTACTTGGATATACGAGATCTTGATGTATCCGTAGTAATATGAGATCTTATCTTTGGCTTCTTCTTTTCTTGTGTCTTAATGTGAGGTTGAGCCAATATGGCCTCCAAGCGATCCTTAGGATCTGGAAGTACTGGAGACTTGGACTTCAATTGTTTCTCAAGCCATGAGGGGATCTTCATTTTTTGGTCAAGGGATGTAGTGTTGAATTCATTTTTTGTACCCCCTTGATCCTTTGGAATTTCTTCCTCCTCACGCCTAGGAGAATCTTCAACGTTCATATCTTCTTCATCTTGCTCCTCTTCCATTATGGCTTCCCCTTTTTCAGGCTCAGGTTTTTCTTTTTGGGGGGACTCCATGGTTCTCTACTCAACATTTTTTCTTGTGTTGTCTCTTTATTAACATCATGCTCAATCTCAACTTATCGAGTGAGCTCATCCTCCTTTTCACCATCACTTTTCTTCTCTTTATCTCCATTTTCCTCTAGAATAATCTCTTCATTTGGTTGGCCCTCATCTTGGCTAGTTTCTTGAAGTTCATCATCTTTCTTAACATTTTGTCATTGCATTATGTTGGCCTCTGGGTCATTCTTTTCTTCCTTGGAGTAGTGCTCCTTTGGACTTTCTTCTTTATCATCATGCTCATTTTGTTCATCTTCAGGCTCCTTATCAGAATTCTCCACATCATAATACTTGTCGAGCCCACTCCAATATCCATCTTCGGGTGTTTGTTGCCACTCTTCATCTGAAGCAATTTCATCCAAATCAACAATTTCTAGGCCCTTGTCGGCATCCTCAAAGTAATCATCACTATCTAAATCTACGAGCTCTTCAACTATATCAGTTGTCTCCTTGAGATGCTCTTCACTTCTTCTCTCTATTTCTTCATATGTCTACATGGTTGCCTCCATTTTTGGTGGCTCAGTAGGGGGTGGAGGGACAAGTAGTAAAGCAGCGAGTTGGGCCATGAAATTTTTTGCCTCGGAAGTCAAAATAGTCTCTAAGAATAGCAAGGAATATTTTGAAAATAAGCAACAAAAAATTTTGGCAACGAAATAGGCGCTATTGGGATAGTAGGCATAGAAGGTGGTAGGGTGGATAAAGTAGGCAATGGAGGCAGGAGCAGCAAAGAAGTAGATAGAGGAGAAGAGGTCGAGGAGGAGGAATCGACCACGACCACAAGAGCGTTCAAAGAAGAAGAGGTGAGGTGAACAGAGATGTCCACAACGGGTGGGGATGACATGGGCAATGGTGGTGGAGTCGAATAATATGGTGTAGCAGTAGCAGACAAAAGTGGGGAGTGGTACGTGGAGGTGATTGTGGTCCTCTTTCATCTAGTGGTGAGGACTCTTCTTGTATAGTTTGCACATCAAGAACAAAGGTTACTATCTTTTTAGAATTTTAGGTGGCCTCTACCCTTCCACCACTTTTCTAGAGTAAACCTTTTGTTTGGGTTGCCGCTCTAGCACATCCTTTCTTTTCTTCAACTTGGTGACTGGTGGGGACGTTGGAGCTTCCCTCGAAGAACTTGCACCAGACCCACTCTATGTTTCGCTTTCAATATCATCTTCTAACTCCTTATATGTCAATTCAACACCCTGTTGTTGCAATTGAGCTATTTGGCTATCTAACCATTTCTTGGTCTATTTCTCTATTGGGCGTGTTAGTGTATCCAAATCTGTAACTTCTGGCTCTATCTAGTCAATTATTGGCAATGGCACTTTAGCAACAACATTGTAGCCCTCGTCAAGATTATTATCATCCTCAACCACTTGGTCAAGAAGTAGAAATAAATTGATGGATTCCACAAACTTTGTGTTCTTCTTCATGTAGCATCACCTTCTGACTTCATGGTTGTCATCATAATTTTCCCAAAATTCTTCAATGTGGGCCTTGTGGGGATGCTGCCTCCCAGCCTAATTTTTCAATTTTCCCAAAGGTTCTAGGCTTCCTCACTCTGTATGCAACTCAAGGTT
The DNA here is from genome assembly GCA_007115665.2 of Sequoiadendron giganteum. Lineage (NCBI taxonomy): Eukaryota > Viridiplantae > Streptophyta > Pinopsida > Cupressales > Cupressaceae > Sequoiadendron > Sequoiadendron giganteum. Next base: position 251,145,761 of record CM021102.1, on the reverse strand, counting down.
GTATTCTACAATTTATTTCTCTGAATACTCTATGCAAGGGGTAGCAGGACACGAGAACATTCCTTGACCAAATACTATAGGGTACGAGACCCCAACATGGTTCTTTTCTTGCAATAAGGAGTGGGAAGTTTTTAATTGTCTAGTAAGCTCTAACGAGATTATTCTATCACTAGGGTACCTAGGCAGACAGTACGAGAACCTTGAGAACCCTTCAACTATTATATAAGTAAACTTGAGGAACTGGATGAACCAATACTCAAAATTCTTGACCAATACTTTTGCATAGTGGGACAACCTTCTGTTGTAATAATTTTATAGTGTCCACACAATGTGAATGATAAATGTATCATTTACCTACCTATAATCCTTCTTATAGTTCTCGTATTACAATTGTGGGTAACAATCATAGACTAGGTTTTGTCCCTTCTTCATTCTCAGCTCACCAACACAACATATCCCCTTGTAGGGAAAATTAGCTGCGAAAAGATACACAATGTAAGAATTCATATAGAACTTAGTTTTATTTACTGCAACAAATTGATTGTGAATGTTGTCGTAGATTATCTTGGCCTAGTGGAATTTTGTATCACCTCATAGGATCTTCTCCACAAAGTACCACATCCACTCCTCAAAGTGAGGTGAGGTAGGGAGTCCCATCACTCGGCTCAGAAGTGTCATGAAGTCATTGACTTCCTCCATGAAGTCACTCCTATAAAGCTTTTGAGGTAAATTATTTGCACTTCCATGACGCTCGATCATCCATGTCTAACTTATGGTTCTCTTGCATCCCATGGGGTCTTCCTTCCATACATTATGAGCATATTCCCTCCCTATTTCTTCCATCTTGTCAAATAGAGGGATCCCAAATGTTATCTCGATCGACATAGGAATCAAATCATCCATCACTCTCCCATCCACATTAACTATACTCCTTTTTTGTGAATGGTAACACTCCCTACATCTAAAGATCAATTCAGGGCTGACCAAGGCTGGAGGGAAACCTGTTGCCTTTGTAACTCCACTTTTCTTTAATCTCCAGGCTTCCTTGGTCTTTGGGCTGACCAAAACCCGTTGTCTGAATTCATCTATGTTTATGTGACTCAAATCAGTATTAGTAACCTTATCCCATTGCAAGTGGATCTTTGAGGCACAATCCAGCTCATGGAAATCGTACTTCATTTTAGCCTTTTCCTTTTCCCCTTTCATTGCCTTTGTGCTTTTTTTAGCCTTGTTAGTCTTTTCAGTTGGTTCCATAAATCCTGCACAAAGAGCACATAGTAAATTATTTGATAAGTTAAGAAAGAGAAAAATGTTGGTTAGATCATGCTAAAATGTCGTTAAGTGCATCCATATACCTCAAACGATTCATTCCATTCCTTAAATTCCATCATTTTATTATCATTTGTGAGATTTGTAACTTTATAGGCTAGACAGTGTGGGCTTCCGCCATGTAGATTTCGTCGATGTTTATGTCATTAAAAATGGATTGGAGTGTAGAGTAACCCACAAACAACATCCCTCGATAATATTTCTACAAGGGAAAAACATTGAGCTATTTTAATGTGGAAATATTAAGTCATGTGGGAAATGCAAATTAAAACATATGTGATCATCATGTTTGGTCAAATTTTTCCCCTTGGCTTTTGCGGAAAAAACATGATGTGAAAGCTGTCACATGGAAATCCATTTGTTTTTTTCTATTAATAATGGCTTGTGATTGATGGTGTCATGTGGACATCGTCCCACATCACCAATTCCGCAATCCTTTAATACTTGGTGAATTTTGATTTGAGCCATTTTGGCACATGGAAAATGTAAATTGGGATTGTGTTAGGTTATTGTGCTTCAAATATTTTGTCATTTTCTAAATGTGGAAGGTTGGTGTGTGGATCCCACTATTGCGGGTGCCTTCAAATTTTAGGCAGTTGAGGGACGGCTTTGAGCTCATGGTGACCCGCAAGCGGCATCCCATATGGGAGAACCCACATTGATTTTAGAATTCAAGGTGTTGAGTTCAATTTGTTAAAGAGTTTATTTGGCACATGGGAAATGAAGTTGGAGTTGACTTCACAATTTGGGGAAACTATTGAGGTGATGTAGCAAAGGACGATGTGGAAGTTGTCGGGCTGGAAGCCATCGAGATTGATGTCATTGAGAGCATCCCACAATCGGAGTTCTACATGAGGAAACCCACATCAAGTTTCCAACTTTGAGTTTTCACTTGCCATTCAAAGGGTCAGTGTAATGATTTTGGAATCAGGGTTTATGTATCAAGTCTTGGCGTTAAATGTATGCGAGAATGGCTCACTTCAAAGCTATATGGAAAATTCGATGGTGGAATTCATAGCTTGGAAACTGCCTAAGTTTTGTCATTAAGGGAACAATCCCACATTTTGGCCCACGGAGAATGTGAAGGCAGATGCCATGTTCATTTATGTCGTTAAAAATGACATTTTAAAGGAATCCTTCCACAAAGGAAGTCTCATGATGATTTCACACTTAAAGGTTTTTGAGATTTAAGGTTCACTAACTATGAGCCAATGAAGTTCCAAATTTGAAGTGGTGGTGCTTGTTTAATCCAAGGATTCCTTTGAGAAAATTGATCAGGAGTATTTTAATTATAGTTTATGTGAGTTTATCCAAAACCCCACCATGAATTCAGTGACCTGACCAATCCTTAAATGGGTTAACCCTGAAACCCTAGTTATAAAGCTCTCAACGAATCTAAAATAACACAGAACAGGAAAAAGATTAAGATTCACACATGTTGTCACATGAACGGAGGAGAAGAATAATGCTTCAGTCATCAAATTCGCTCACACAGGCAGCAACTCATTCATCCCTTCAAATTTTGAATGTGAAAAGGTGAAAATGGCTCATCGAAATCCCCTATTTATAAACCTAACTGCCATTAATGCAGGCATTTAATGCAAGATTTTGAAAAATGCGCATGAGGATGGATGCAAGCAAACGTGATGCGGGAGTTGTGGGTCAAAAGGTTATGTGAAAAACAAGGGGTGGATGTTGTAGGGAATGACACCATGAAGATGAAATCTCATGGGAAATGACCCATAGTAAAACTCTCGCAAATGTCAAAGAAAGGCATGGCTCCTGCATAAGGGAAACCTGCATTAATATTTCTGCAACTTCCCCAACTTCCTGAAACTTTGAAAAATAGCATGAGCACTATGGTAATTAGCAATTTTGAAGACACTTTTGATCAATTGAGTTCAAAAGAAAGGGCTCAAAAGTGAAGTGAAAGCAAACCAACCCGGTGAACAGGCAAAGCAAAAAAGAAGAGGGGGTCCCCGATCCAAGCGGGGCGTGTGTACCAAAATGCACAACATAGATCATCCTTTGTGAGAGGTTGATCACAAAGAATAAATCAAGAGTTGAAAACATAATAATCACTACATTCAAGTATTATTGTAAAATAGTATTATGGTTAGGAGTACTTTTTGGGTAATAAAAACTTGTTCATAGTTTTGAAAAAAATCCTAGAGGCTAGTAAGAAGATCTGTTAAAATTTGGTGGCCACCCTTGATTTTTTAATGTCTTTAGATGTTTTAGGATCTCATAAGGCCTAAAATAAATCTGTAAAGACTTCAATTCTCTAATTTTAAGTCGGTGAATCTAAGATTTGATTTGGGCTCCACAACTTGAATGAAAATTTGTGACCTACTTCTGGCCATAGAGTTTGGTAGCATACAACTACATAGCTATATCAAATGGTTTTGCCTCCAAGGTAGTGGCCTCATATGAGAAATAGGGAAAATGAGTGAAATAGAACCCATAAAAGCAAATGAATTCAAATGTGAGTTTGACAAAATAAATCCACCAAGCAATCTAATCTATCTCATGCATAGTACATGGCTCTAGATTCCAAATATCTTGAATATGCACCAACCTATACTCGTTGGATGCTAAAAATATGTTTAGAAAAATTGAGTCTTTGTAGCCTTGTGTTTAGAAAGTTTCCACTCAATATAAAGCTACATTAGGAAGTGGTCTAAAAGGACAACACTTGACAAAGGCTTAATTGTCAAGGAAAATATCTAGCAAAAGAAAATAAACACTAGGATATCAACATGGCTCTATCAAGTCTCTTTTAGACCTTTTCAAACCCTACTTCAAGATAACTACATGTGTACCGAATTGTATGATCTTATTTATAGCCAAGTTTTGGATAAAAAAGCTCCAATTTACTTTGTACATAGTACTATTCCTCTCTATTGCCAATTTTCCATATCATAATCGAAGCTTCACATTTATCATAGGACATCTCAATAATGATACACATAGAACCCTGTTGAGGATAAGGATTTGGTTATGTCATCAAGATTAGCATCTAAGACAATAGTGCCTTAGTGATTTCAATTCAAAATCATAACAAAGACACAAACAACTATGCCATAAAGCGGAAGCAGGCACAGATGATCACCCATTGATCCTACTAAGGAAAGTAAATACAAAACAATAAACATATTCAACACAAACAGATAACCATGAAAGAAAAACATGATGACACACAGATATACATGGGGAAAACCATTTCGGGTAAAAAACCCCACACTCCAAAAGATCAAGCCATTGTATTATTCAGCAATAGAAAATAATTACAATACAATCTCAGGTTCACAGCCTATACAGGAGTCACATCTTGTTCATCTGGAGAGTAGCAGGCAACACAAAACCAAAACCTTCACATAGTTGCAATGTCATACATCTGACATACTATATAGATTCCCTTCAGCTCCTTAGAAATAACCGTCTCAACCAGCCTCATGGCCATCACAGTCCCAAGGCCACCACAAGTTCACATTGTTCAGAACCGAGAGGCAGAGTATTCACAGTTACAATGCCTTAGCATACTGCTCGAATACACTCCTAGCCTCTCTCTGTCAACGGCTCTCCTTCATCCTGTCACCTTTTGGTTTACATTAAAATGTATATCTCTAACCGAGCCATACATCGTATTCAATGTCCCAACCAATCATTGACCCTCAGGTTCATGCATTGAATAGCCAAGCACGCATCTGATCTACACAGATTGCATCGAGCCACCTAGGCAATAAGTCCATCACCTTAATCAGGTTCTATTTCCACAGCCTGCAATAACTATCAATACCTCTTTGATCTTTAGCCAACCAAATGCAGTCAACCTACCACGTGCCAACCTTTCATTCACCTGAATGAATTGACACCAAGTCCAACTCGATCAAACTCTGCCCCGAGCTCATATAAGCTCCTATCGCAACACCGTTGAGCTCAAGTCACTCAGCCGCAGTAAAGTGGTGAGCTCAACTAAGCTCACCCCGACCATATCCACGCTACCACTGAGTCCATCTGACCCATTCGCGGTGTGGCGGTTTGGCCATTCGAGCTCAACCTGATCTTGCTCTCGTTACCGCTACACTACTCGAGTCGACCTGCGGTATAGCGGTGAGCTCATTCGAGCTCACCAAAGACTTCACTGAGCCCTATCTCACCATCCCACCGTGCTACCATAGCCTTGTAGGATTTTCCTCGTGGTATGGCGGTGACCGGTCTTTGGGACCACTGTCGTTCAAACCGCACTACCGTGGGGGCCGACAGGCCACCCCACGGTAGAGCGGTAATCATCAACTAGACTGCCAACGATCTTATCGTGGTACCACGTTGAGACAACTCACCACCCACGGTATGGCAGTAACCACAATCACTAAATGCTAGCCATCGACCACAACCACTACAGCTTCCCTGAATACTGCCTATGGTAAGGCGATAACCGTTACGTTTGTCGCCCTTCAATCGCCAGTGGCTTACCGTGCCCACCACGGCTTAGTAAATAAGCCACGCAGTAGGGTGGTAACTGCCACACTATTCTGACGCTGCCTCTGCCACTCATCGTGCTATTGCACCACCACAGAGCCACCTTCGTGGTAAGGAGGTAAGCCTTCGCACCGCCAACCTGCCGCTAACCACACTACCTCACCACCATCAACCAACCTCTGTGGTAAGGAGGTAATAGTCATCCAGGTTGTCACCACTACACCGCGCCACCGCCAATCTAGAACAAGACTATCGCGGTAAGGCAGTAACACCACCCAACCGTCGAACAAGGTGACCTGCGGTATGGCAGTAAAGGCCCGAAACAGTGAGAAAATGCCTAAGTCTTCAAACGGGTCGACCAAAAATTTGAGGTAGAATTCCCAAGAAACCCAAGTGGTAATAGATATTTAATTTACAATCCCTCTCCAAAGGTAAAATTTATCAACAACATTGTTTGAGGCATAGACAGTATAACTCTAGAAATGAATGATTATTAATTTGAAAATATACCATAGCACTTGATTTGTATGGTCACTTCCCTAGAAAACTAATTGTTGAAGTCACATAGGAGAGAAAAATATTACAACTCCACCCTAACCCATTTCATGATTGCTACATAAAAAATGACTAGCAAGCTAAATAACATGGCAAATAGTAAAAAGCTAAAAACCAAAAATCTTAACTTCTTACTAATAGAGAATGTCTAGACATAGAAAAATTTGTTGAGTGTTATGCATTGAATAATCTCTTGGGAGATTTATTAGACCTTAAACATTTCATGATAGAAATTTCATAAACCAATGTGAAGGGTCATATCCTCACTATTTAGCTCATTGAGAGTTGATAGCTATTCTACAAAAACTTTTCTTTTGAATTAAAATTCCCTATTAGAAAGAAATTTTGAGTAGGTTTCATTTCTCTAGCACAAATTCACTTTCTCAAAAATGAATACGAGGGCTACAAGATCTCTATTGAATCACCAAAGGAGTTGAAGGGGAGTGAACAATAGTCTCCACCTAAGAAGATAAAACTATTTTTTCCAAAAACATCTTGATAATTTAGCTTAGTCGCCTTCCCAAAAACTCCTCATGGGAATGAACAATAGACTTACCTAAGTCCTAAGGTTTTTAAATCATACCACCTTCAGGTTTTGATGATGGCTACTAGTTCCATCCAAAGACTTAGGTAGAGCTCAACCATTATTAATCTTGGATTTATTACTAACTATAATTGACCATCCTTCCTCTTTTTTGCAGGAGGGTTATCAATAGCTAGTCGAGGGGTGGGTTTGATATGAGTCACGAAAGGATACTCTTAGATTTTTTGCTAAAAAAAACTATCAAATTATAGAAATTATTGGATAGGTTCAAATAGAGCACAAAATGGGTATGTCTCATTTGACCAAGTAGATATCTACCATCTCCATTAGATCCTCAGAAATATCAACCTCAACACAAACCATCTCCTAGGATCAAGATAAAAAGAACTCGATTATTTAAACATAAATGACATTTCCTAAAGAGAAGGTTATCTTGGTTATTAAATTCAAGAATGGTAAAGGTAAACCCAAGAAACTCCACCTAGACAAGGACATACAAATATTTATCATCAAGAGTAATGAATTGTCTAGTCCAGTGTGTGAAAAGAATCAAAGAGGAACAAACATACCAATGTACATACTTGAGAGTAGCCTATGTATGGCAGACTTCAACAAACTATAAAATTAAAAACCCTCGGTGAGGTTATATATGGCATCAAGTAAGATCCTATAATTCCAATGATTTGAAATGTAAAACAAAAAAAACAAGGATGCAAGTTCATATTTCAAAACAAGAAAAACTTGTAGATAGAGCTCACAAAAGAGATCAAAATAAAGCATAACATAAAACAATCAAAGAAAATGTTACCATAACCTCCATTGTGATTTGATTTTATCCTCAAGACTAGTTGGAATTTGGATGCTCCTTTGCTTGAAGATACTGATTTGACAACATGTACCTAGCATAAGTTACAATTGATATGGAATGAAGGATAGAATGCATGAATTCATAGACTTTTGAAAAAGGGAATGGATGATCAAGATTTTATTATGATATCAATTGTGGAGAATGGTTGAGATGAATTCCCGAGGATCAAGGAGAGGATGAAGGGTGGAGATGGAAGTTGTTAGATTGTGAATAGTGAAGATGAACTTACTAAATTTAGTAATTATTTGTGAGCATGAGGGAAATAAGGGATGTGTGCACACCTAAAAAGGCTATAATTTTGGGATGTGTTGAGAGAATAAGTGGACCATAAGGACAAGTGTTCGTAGGTGACTTGTATTCTTGGAATGTGTTGAGAGAATAATGGGACCATAAGGACAAGTGTTCTTGGGTGCCCTTGATTCTTGGAATGTGATGAGGGGATATAGTCTTAATTAAATAATATTATTATTTAATTATTTTAGCCATGTGAGAGATAGAAAATAGGTGGAATCTGGGATTTATTTATTTATTTATTTATTTATTATGAGGAGATGGTAAAGGTAATTAATTAAATAATATGATACTTTAGGTGAAGGGGACTAGAATAGGTGATGATATTGGTCGATTAGGACTAGGCGATGTGATTAGACCTAGGGAATATTTTAGGTGTCTACATATCCCACATGGGACCCAAGCCTTTGCCATCTATTCTTTGAGAATTCTTTCAAGGGGTGCTTCTCCATTAAATACCCTATCAATTTATAATTTTCAAGCTATCAACATGCACATCAAGCTTTAGAATAGGAATAACCACATCTAGAGGTGGTTCGATGTACTTACCTTGTAGAAAACCTTGGAAAAAAATCTCTTAGGATACTTGAGTCAAAGAGCCATTTATATGCATCATCAAACACTCAACTCTAGTAGCAAACACATATATATAGAAGGTTTAGGCCATTTATAATGGCCAAAAATGTCCATAGACATAGTAGCCTAGAAGGTGCCATAATAAAAACAAAAAACTAATACCAAATACTACTTCAAAAAGAAGTAGCGTGGCATCAAGGAGATGCATAATTGTACTAGAAAATCCAAGACTAAAATTGTAATAGAGTCCAAGTTATACTTTAAATAGTGACCATACACCTTATTAAATGAGAATTTTAAAGTGAGGTGTGTGGTGGCTTTTATTTAAGGGTTGTTTTTTTTAGCTTGAGTCTTTTAAGTAAGTGGATTATTAAGGTCACTATCAAATTAAAATAATATAAATATTTAATTGTGTGTGGTGGTGGGGGCATAATTTTTAGGCTTTAGCGATTATGTGCTTGGAGATTTTATTTTATTTTAATTATGTTGCCTCATTTGAAATCTCTAATATTATGGCTAGTGTAAAATAAAATGCTTCTAATTATGTGAATTGAAAACATGAGATAAAATTAATTCTACAAATTAGATTTTATGGTGATTAGAAACATAAGACAAACTTGTAAATATGAGAAACTATGAAAAGTGATATAAGATGGATATAAATGCATGTGAATATTTCTAAAGAAAAATAATCTAGGAATCAAACCTCATGTTCAAGGTTTTAAAGAAAAAAGTAAATATAGGAGACTTCGCAAACAATGAATTAAAGAACCAATAAATTACAATTTTGGATGTTAAAAGGCAATTGACCCATCTAAAAATAGAAGAAAAATAAATCATGAAGTATCACATGTTGCAAACACAGTTGTTGCACCAAAAGATCGACCTGTTAATGCTCGATACAATTGCGAGAGTTAATGAATCCAATGTAGGTGGTTAAGCCATGTCACAAACCCGAGCATGTGTTGCAAAACACAAGGATACCAAGGATGCACACCTTGCAACAATCCCCCTAGTGCAAGTGAGGGGTTTGAACCCGTGACCCAGGCTCGGATACCGATTGTTGCAAACATAGTTGGTGTTGCACTAAAAGATCGACTTGTTAATACCCAATACAACTGCAAGAGTTAATGAATCCACAAAAGGTGGTTAAGCTAGAGTGCTATGCTACATAGCACAAAGAGACCAAGGTCACACACCTTGAAACATCACATTGGAAAACTTAAAAAATAAGAGAAATCAATTAGTAATGATGGAGATAAAATATGAAGATTTATAAATTGTAGATTTTTTGTTGAAATTCTTCTAAATGAGTATCACAAATTCATATGCACATTAGAGATAACTTGAAATTTTGACAATATAAAATTGGATGAAGTGTATATGGGATTTTGTTAAATGAAGAAGATAGGCTAAAAATTTAATAGATTATTCTAGCAAGAATTTGCATGAATTTATGGCTAGAGAAATATGTGAATTACACTCAAATCAAATCATGTCAAAATCAAGGGAATCCACAAATAAATAATCATTGAAGATACAATTTTCAAAAATGGAAAAATCAATAGAAGAATTATAAGAATAATTTTTAAAAAGAAAAAATACATCACATGTTAAAACTATGGAGAATATGAGCACAAAAGTGATCAATTTTCTAAGGAATTATATGTAAGAAGATGAGGAAAGTTTAATTAAAGAAGATAACCAGGTTTTTTTTCAAAAATAAGGATATCATAATAAAATATATTGATAACCTCCTTAGTTTCTCAAGGAACATTCAAATAAAAATGGTACATTGGTTTAGGGGTTATAAAATATATGACCTATAATAAGAATTTATTTGGTTCCTCACAAAATTGAAAGGTGTAAGTATAATTTTTGGTGATTATAACTCACATTAAATTGAAGGAATATGTTAAATCCTAATGAAAGGATATGATGGTAAGAAATTGAAAATAATAGATATGAATCTTGTACCTATGTTCATAAAAATATTCTCTCAAAAATTCAAATAGCTCAACATGGTTATAAGGTGGAGTTCTATTCAAATAAGTGGTAATTATACGTTCAAATTGTGCCTATAAGAGTTGAGGGTGATGGAATATATAGTTTTTTAGTAGCTATAGATAACATAGCTTACAAAACTATAAGTTCCTACAAAAGTGATTTGTATATCATAAGTATGGTCACTTAAATTACCAAAGTTTTGTTGTATTTTTAAATATGGATATGGTTGAAAAACATCTTAAGATAAGATAAACATAAAAATGTGTATAGGATGCATGGTTAGAAAAAAACATATAGAGAAGTTTAAAAAGTCTAGAGGGAAAATAAATCTCTTGAACTTATCCACACTTATTTATGTAAGCTTATTAATCATATATGGGATAAATACATCTTAACATTCAATCATTATTTTTGGGGAAGGTTTGCATATACTTCCTTAATAAAAGGGATGATTTTTTTGGAAAACTTGAAGTCTTTAATGGATTTGTGTAAAAACAAAATGGAAATAGATCCAAGAGGATAATAATAGATAATGGTAGAGAATATATCAATAATATATTCAAGGATTTTTGTGAATATCATGGGATTAAGATAGAAATGAATAAAAAATATAACCCTCAACAAAAAGGTGTTGATGAAAGGAATAATATGACCTTAGTGGAGATGGAATGATGCATTCTATAATCCAAATATTTTTATTTTTTCTTTAACTTGAGGATATCAATGCAAAAAATCATGTCGTAAATAGAACTACAATTTTTTGTAAAATATCACTCTAGAGAAGAAGCCAAATTATTATTTTAAGTATTTTTTAATACTTTTATGTGGAGTATTTTCTCAGATACCTAATTATATTAGAGAAAGAGATTTGATAAGAAAAGTATTAAATGCATCTTCATTGGTAATGATGATCAAGAAATTTGATAAGAAAAGTAATAAATGCATCTTCATTGGTAATGACGATCAAAATAATGGATATGTGTTGTTTGATCCTAGTAAGAAGGACGTGTTTTTTATTAAATAGTAGGGAAAAGGGCCCTAAACATAGATACAGTAAGAACAACATAGACCAACACTAAAACATGCCCAAGGCCATGAAAAGGTACCACAGCTCAGAGGGCAACAAACTAAACTGAGAAACTAAAAAATAAGAACAACATAAAACATGAAAGGGTGCACACAGGCACAACAAAAACACCCAGCCTAAGAGCATGAACAAACAAAAATATAAATAGAAAGGGCTTTATGAAGCTTCTCTAATGCCTAATTAACTTGGTTCCACTAGGTATGTACATAGCTTAGAGGACCTAAGGATCCCTAACTAAACATTCCATTATTTACAAGAGGGTTGCATTAAATCATCAACCAAGGAGTCGTAAAACTTTGGATAGTGCTAGAAAATTATATGCATTCATAGATTTTGAACATCCTACATCAATGGATTATAGGTGAATAAACATATGCAAATATAGTAAAAGCCTGTAATCAGAATAAATTGCTAACTCATAAAATAGGGGAAAAGAATACAAGTAATCTACCTTATGCTACAAGTACTTAATACTTAAGACTGTAACTATTAACCATTAAACTACAATGTCCTAACTTAGCTAATCCTCTAGAGTATGAATCAGAACATTAAGCTACATAATCTCATTCATGAATTGTAAGACATCCATTCATAATCATATAACTAAAATCTAGTAATAAAGTTCAAAATGCATCAATCTACTAACTGAAATTAAAGTGGTTCAATAGTACCTCAAGTGGCCCTTTCTTGAGTTTATGCTTCCATAGGATTTTATCAAACACTCACTTACTCAAAAATTTATAATATCAAATCAATTCTCTTTTATTACATTCTAACATAGAACTATTACAAAAAATCTAATAGGAATATGTTGAAGATCTTTGTTTAATAATATACATTTTATATTCATAATGCTACTTCTAAAACTAAAGCTACTAGATCTCCTCCTCGATAGAAGATCCTACTATATAGGGTCTTGTGGAGGATTTCCATTATTCATGAACTGAAAACAAACTATAAAACAATTGTCAACTCTTCCTCAAGAATAGGAAGAGGATTGAGTTTTGAAACAAAAAATAATAACTACTTGAAATAGGAGGGTAAGTGCAGAAAGATGGGGGACCAAAAAGGGGTCTTAAGTGGCCACTTTTTTTCTAAAATCAAGAAATACTGACCTTGGATGAGAAATTGAGGATAGTTACACTCAAAATTTTAAAATGCAACAAAAACAATGTTCATAGTGCTTCGAGTCTACTTTCTAAACTATTATTTTTTTTAAATGGTAGAGATTATGGGGTTCAAAAAAGGGAGCCACAGAAATTGGTGTTGTTTTTGTCAAAAAAACATAACATAGCATCTTTTGTGGCTCCCTGAAAAGGTTAACTTTTTTTGGTATTTTTAAAATCACTTCGGTGAAAAATTAGCTGACAGAATATAGTTTATGCCCAATTTTTCTAATAATTTTTTTATGAATATTTATGTTTTACTAATTTTCTAAGTGGACACATCCTGAAAATCATAATTTTGGTCATGCTACCCCTATAATTTTTGAAAACTAATCTAAAATAAATAAAAATTAATGTGTAGAATGGATTCTAGTTTATAAAAATGTAATTTATTTGAAATTTTAATGAACGATTAAAAAATAAAGTAAAAAATACCAAACAGTAGTTTTGACAAAAAATGAACACACAAATAGAAAAAATTAAAGATGAAAGCCTTAACATTGTTAAAATGTGAAAAAAAAATTACACCGTTAAATAGCTAAGAGAGAGCCTAACATTACCTAGGTGTTTGATTTACTCAACCTTGAAACATGTGCAAACCTGACAGATAGCACAAACAAGATTATGTGAAATCCTATAGAATTATCAAAAACACGTCTTTGGATGTTGGGAAGGCACTCCAAGCCTTTGGGTTGGAAATCCAAAGAATATCTAAGCCTAAGGCTTGGGGATTCCCAAAGCAAGACATAATGTGAACATGCAACGCGCTTGCATTATGTTTTGTATTGAAATTTGTTCCTTATCAATGAATTTCAAAAAATGCACCAAAATGCATTACCAAAATGTGCCAAAAAGAATTTCCAAAATGTGAGCATGTTATAATGCACTTGCACTTTTTTCTATATTGAAAAAAATTCTACTCCTTTTTCTCTTTCTTCTTATTTTTTTCGGGGAAACTATATACATGAAATAAACATTTAAGTATAAGTTGACATTTACATATGGATATTTACTTTCTTATACTTAATTTAAGTTATTTTTCATGTATATAGTTTTAGGATGTTTGAGAGTGGTTTCAGATCTCTAGGAGTTATAATGCAAACTCTAGTTTTTGGAAGATCTTAAAAAAATTTAGACCTAGTCAAATTTTAGTAATTGGCATGTCAAATTTTAGTAATCAGGTCAAATTTCAATAATTGATAAGCTGTATCATATTTTTCTCTCTCATTATGTATCCCTTATGCTCTATACCTCTCTTACTCTCCCTTTCCCTCTCTAATTCTCTCTATCTCACCATTCTCTCTCACTCTCCCCCCTCTATACTTCTCTCCCTCTTTATATTTATCTCTTTGTCTCTCTCTATCTCACCTATGTCTCCCTCTCAACCTCTTTTCTTCTCTACTCTCTCTGACTAGATCTCTCTCACTCTTTCTTTGTCCCTCCCTATCTCTCCCTCTTTCTCTCTCACTCTCTCATCTCTATCTCACCATTCACTCTTCGTCTCTCACTTTCTCCATCTCTCTATCTCACCATTCTCTCTCTCTACTTCTATTTATCTTACCCCTCCCTCTTTACCTCTCCCTCCCTCCTATCTCTCCCACCCTCCCTCCTTTTCTATCTGTCTATCTCAAACTCTACTTCTCTTTATCTCACTTATCCCTCGCTACCTCTCCCTCCCTCCCACCTCCCTCTCTCTCTTTCTCATTCTCTCATTCCCTCTCTACTCTCTATCCCACCACTCTCTATCCACCTCACCCTCCCTACCTCCATCTCTCCATCCTTCCCTCTCTACTCTGTCTCTCACCTATCTCTCCTTCCCTCCCTCCCTACCTATCCTTCCCTCTCTACTTCTCTATATCTCCCCTCTCCCTCTCGCTACCTACCTCTCCCTCCATTACTCCCTAATCTCTCCACTTTATCTCACCATCACACCCCTCTATCTCCCTCCCTACTCTCTCTTTCCCTTCCTCCCCCTCTTTCTCTCTCATGCTCTCCTCTCTATCTAACCATTCTTTCTCTACATATCTTTATCTCACCTATCCCTCTTTACCTCTCCCTCGCTCCCATATCTCTCCCACCCCACCTCTCTATCTCTCTCTCTCACACACACACACTCACTCACCTCTATCTCCTCCCTAACTCTCCCTCCTTCCCCACTTTGATTCTCTCCTCTCTCTCTACTTATCTTTATCGTCCCTCTCCCTAACTCTCCCTCCATCACTCTCTATCTCACCTATGTCTCCCTCCCTCCCACTTTCTCTCTCTACTCTATCTCTCCTCTCTCTCACTCTCTCTCTCCCTCTCTTCCCCCCTCTCTTCCCCCCTCTTTCTCTCTCACTCCTCTCTATCTCACCTCCCTATATCTCTACCTCTCCTTCCATATCTACTTATCTTTATATCCCCTTTCCCTCTCTACATACCTCTCCCTCTATCAATCTCTTTATCTCTTTTTGTCTCTCTCTATCCCTGTCTCTCTCTCTCTCTCTCTCTCTCTCTCTCCCTCTCTCTCTCTCTCTCTCTCTCTCTCTCTCTCTCTCTCTCTCTCTCTCTCTCTCTCTCTCTCTCTCTCTCTCTCTCTCTCTCTCTCTTGATGAGTGCCCAAAATGACACTTTAATTGATCATTTTATGTTCTCAAAGACTTTAATATATTATTAATTAACTATGTTGGTGGTAGATTATATACTTATATGTTTGCTTTTTTTATCTTATATTTAACTAGAAAGAATATTTTGCATTAAATGTGTTGCTTTTAATAATGTTAATGATGAAATGACTATGCAATTTGAAATCTCTGTTGTCAAATTAGCATCCTATTCTTGAGGATTTTGTGCAGGTGATTAAATGCTTACTATATGAGATGGATTTGTTAAACTCTTTGTTTAATAACGTGGAATTAATTACGCTCATGAACACTCCAGCTAGATACTGACTCATCATGATTTCGAATTGACTTCCTTAGTCAGTTTGGAAACTTCTTGTTTCAGTTGTTATGAGGCAAAATTCTCTCAGATACTCTCAGTTATGCTTTAGTTTTAGTTTGCCACTTTGTATCTTGGCAGTTAGCGCCATGATTTTGAATTCAAATAAGGGATATTTCTATAAATATTCATCCTTAGATTTAGTCTGGAGTTAGTTAATCTTTCGCTTAACATTTTAATAGTTGTATTACACACTTTTGTTACACTCGCTTGTTTGGGCCAATTTGAGTGAAAATAAGAGTTGATTTGAATCCTGGTGTTAAAGGTACCACCAGAGGAAGAGAAGGGCCCACTCAACCAGAGGAGGTGACCTTGTGTTGTGTTCTTTGATTCATTTAATTTATGTTCAGTTTGTATCAAATGGAAAGTTAAGCATCTTAATTTCTATTTAGTCATTGTTAGTGACTGCATTTACTTACACTCTTAGATTAATTCACTATGTTTTAAGATAGCTCATAATGCTTCACTGTAGATTAGCATTCATTTGTTTACTATAGATTTAATTGTTGTTCATAGGAATTAGACTTAATAACTATTTTCAAATGCATGATGGTTTTAATGAAAGTGATAATGATGACTGACGTGATGATTAAACGGAACCTTATTTGGAATTTATTCATGGAAATTGGTGTTGTTGTTTTCTAGATTAATATTTATTTCCTTGCAAGCATAAAATAGACTTTCTTTTCAAGTAAATTTAAATTCTGAATTTTAGATTTGGAGTGAATTTAGTTATAGCTTAATTTTTCCATGAATCAATTACAATCAAGTCAAGTGGAGTCTGAACTAAGTCATTAGAGTCTGAATAAGAATTAGTTAAGGAATAAGTTATAGTTAGTCTTTAGAGACTAGTTCTTGAGTTCCACTCCTGAGAACTCCTGAAAGCTCCTGAAGGAATCAGACCGAAATCAAAATTCACTAGTTTATAATGCAAGACCCCCCCAATTCATGGAGACATCCTTATCACATACAGCTATAAGACACAGCCAGTTTGATAATTGAAAGATTAAATGATGCAAGAAGTGACACCAACAACCTTGCCCATCATTTATGGTGTTGTTGCCAGGGAATAATTAAAAGTTCTAGCTATTAAGTTTGGAGCCTTAGTGTTGATAAGGAAGACAGTTTAGTTTGTGGGTGAGATGAGCTAGAGACTATCTAGGAAGGTTTCTTCCATGAAATAATGATTTTGATCAAGACCAACAAATTCCACAACATCAAATTGAAAATCAAGAAGAGAATCAAGAACATTTTCAAGAAGAAGAAATGGGTGACCAACCAGGAAATGACCCCCACCAAATAGGACCTTTCCCTATCCCATTAATCTAAATAGATAACTTGATGAGCCTCTTATGAATAATATTTCACCCTCGGTTTTACCTACCTTTAGGGGGAAAAAAATTTACGACCCTGACCAATTTCTCTTTGAGTTTAAGGTTTTATGCTAGACCTATGATTATACAGCTAATAACTAGAAGCTAAAAATATTTCATTCTACCTTAAAGGATTCAATATTATGTTGGTTCATGGGTTTAGGTGCAAGGACAATCTTAACTTGGCATGAAATGGAAATTGAGTTTTTGGATAAATACCAAGATTACTGTCAAGTAAGAGATAGGACAGAGGAATTGTTCTGAATGAGACAAATGGAAGATGAAAGTCAAAAATATTATGCTGATAGATTTTAGTTTGTGCATAAAAGGTGTGGTAATGGGTTGGATAATGAGATTAGTAAGATATTTTTTTTCTGAACGGAATTGATGATGAGTCTAGAGAGTCTTTGAATCTTATGGGGATAGGAGACATCAATAAGCTTTCTTTAGAAGATATTATTGAAATATGCAAAAACTACTTTAGAACTAGAGTAGGGACTAGAGGCTCTCGAAGAAATAAATCTCTCACTCCTGATGTGTCTCAAGTAATGGAGGAAATTGCTAACTTGAAAACTGATTTAGTCCTTCATCTCCACATGCAAGGAGATAAGAAGACTACTGAGCCTTTAGCCATTTATTGTTCCAAATGTAGAGGGAAACATATTTTGAGAGAGATTCCATTGAATCAAGTTGATATATATGAAATCTATGAGAAACATCACGCAACAAGTTCTTGTAACCTCTTACTTGGAATTAAGAATCATCTGAATAAACCACTTGTGGTGGAGCAAGAACTTAATTATGTTGGGTAGAGATCTCAAAATACTAGATATAATGCTAATCAAGGGCAGTATGGTCCTAGAACTAATTGGAATTAGAACCCTTGGCCAAATGCAAACCAATGGATTCCTCCCTACCAACCACAACCACCACCTACATTCTGGGGTCAACCTGAATGGATGAATCCTTAGTGGAGCCAATCATAGTGACAATCAAATTAGCCACAATGGTAGCAAAATCAAACACAATTTCAACCATGGAAAAATCAAGGGTCGAGGCATTCCTGGACACAATCACCTCAATTAACCCATGGTTCTAATCTTGGTAATGAATGGGTAAACCAACTTCAGATGCCAGCACAACCTATTTCAAATTCAAAAAAAATTGTACTAATGCAAATCCGCCTACTCTAAACGCCATTGATGCTAATTATATTCAATTAAGGAACCATAATGTCCCATCCATTCCAAATGCTAAAGATCAGGAGGATGAGAAAGAGAAAAAAGAGTATTCAAAGGAGAACCAGAACTCTAATGATGAACAAAAATTTAATCAAGCACCTTATCCAAAGCGTTTGAAAACAAAACAAGTAGTTCCTGATAGCTCCCAAAAAAATTATATGAATATTGTGTTAGAGTAATTGGGTATTTACTTTATTAATTAAACAATATTTGTTTAATTACGTAAAATTCCCTTTTACCTCTTTTCACTTAAGCTAACATTAGGTGCATAATACTTAATTACTTTATTAATTATTATTGTGCAAACCTAAGGTTTTCCTTTTTAGGGTTTTCATCTATATGTAGTTGAAAACTATCTTTTGTATCATTATTCATTTTATATTTTCAGGTGAATATATTGCTCCACATTCTTGAGCATTTCTTTTGTTGCTTCTCTTTGCTTCTCCTTGTAACAGGTTATTTGCTTGCAGAGATCTTTGGGCTTCTGTGGTGTTGTATCTTCTCAACTTCAACATGGTATCAGAGCTTCAGATCTGCAGCTGCTTGTTCTTGTTTTGAAGATTTTTGGAGCTACAAGGGTTTGTTGCAAGCCGTTTTTTATTAGAGTCGTCATCATTTTTGCTTCAAAAATTTAGTTTTCACTCATTTGCAGGAAAAACAATTTCTGGGTTTTGTAGCCAGCGTCGAAATCTGAACTGGGTATCTTATAGATTTTGCATATCTTGCACAGATCTAGAAAAAAATCACTATTGAAAAAATGGCGTGCGTCATTTTTCTCCTGGTTGAAAGTTAAAAAAATATATTTTCTCATATTCTGCTTGTTGGATCAAGAAACGATTTCTAGGTTTTGTTTTTAGCATCAAAATATTTCCGGGTTTTTAATTTTGTCTACAAACAGTGAGTAGATTTTCCAAAAATCAAGTTAGAAATAAACGTTTTTTGTTAGAAAATTCATTTCCTGCAAGCTAAATTCAGTTTTTGAAAAATTCATAACTTTTGGCCACGGTGTCCGTTTTACGCAAACGAATAGGCGTTGGAAAGGTGTTATAGTGTTCTTTCTAGATCTACAGTCTATTTTATCAGAATATTTACTAGGTATTTTTTATTCAACTTTGTGTGTTTTTACACTTTGCTCAATTACTTGGTCATCTTGGCTCCTACATGGGGTTTGTTTGCGTTGGATGGGTTATGTTGATATACTTTATCATTGTTGATATACTTTTGGCCATGGTGTCCGTTTTACGCAAACGAATAGGCGCTGGAAAGGTGTTATAGTGCTCTTTCTAGATCTACAGTCTATTTTATCAGAATATTTACCAGGTATTTTTTATTCAACTTTGTGTGTTTTTACACTTTCCTCAATTACTTAGTCATCTTGGCTCCTACATGGGGTTTGTTTGTGTTGGATGGGTTATGTTGATATACTTTATTATTGTTGAGATCATTAGTCTCTGAATTTTTCATTTGAAGAGTTATCATGGGTTTCTCTACTCACCCTTCAATTGTTCTTCTGGAACGAGGTAATTATGAGTCATGGGCAAAGGGTATACTTACACATTGTAGGTGGCTTAATATTTTGTCTAATTTGTATGATCTCATACCTGAACCAGCAATTTTAAAGGGCAGATTAGCATGGGATATCATTAGAAATCACATTGCAGGAGTTATATTGTCTAGTGTTGATCATGACACTGTGTTGGTTATATCGGACATTGATTGTCCTCACCTACTTTGGACACATCTTTGGGAGATCTATAGAGACCCTATTCTATCTCCATTCCCAAAGAATCTTGCTTCATATTGTCTCATACCCATTGCTTGGCGAGAGAATACACCATTTGATCATGATACTTTAGAGGAGCTTGAGTATTTAGGCACCCTTACTTATTCTGATGGATCAGAGGTTTGTCTCATAGTTCCTACTCTTCAGACTGAGACTTCATCAGCATCTCTTGTTGTTCTTGATTCAATGCAGCAGGGAATCATACATCTTCCAGACATAGCTACTTTGGACTCTTATGTTGCAGACATATCTTTCTTGTTTGTTGAGTCCTATATTGCAAATTTGGAGGATTACTTTGAGGACATTCATCTCTTCTACCTTGACAGTCAGGTTATCACTGTTCGCCCACCATTATTTATGCATTCAGAGGTTGGATTTCAGTATTCTCCACATCAGTTTGAATTTGACATTATTTGTTTCCATTCAGACAGTGTGACTCTTCAGCATCCTATCATGGCACACATCTTGAGACAGATTGGTTCTTCCTTCTTCACAGGGTTTCTTCGATACAGGTCCATGGATCCGTTTCTTCCCAAGGGGAGGAATATCATTTGCCACTTCAGGATCTCCTTTTGGATTATACATTAGGCATCTACCATTGTGACAGGAGTTTTTTCATTGTAGGGGGGCCTTCTTCTTTCTTTCTATATCTCTTATGGAGATCATTGTACATGTACTTATATGATAGAAGTTGTCTATGGGGGGTATTATGTTATCCACCTCCTATCCTTCTTTCATTAGTGCATTGCATTTCTTCCTTGCATTCTATTTTGGGGAGGAGTTTTGTTCCCACTGGGTTTTCTCCTTTACCCCATTTCATTTAGTTTGCATTGATTTTGTACATGGGTACCTGATCTGGCCTTGTTGCCGGGACCCATTGCTTTTGCTTTCAATAGCTTCTTCTAGGTTTTAGCTTCTCCCTATGTCTATCTTAAGGGGGGGTGTTAGAGTAATTGGGTATTTACTTTATTAATTAAACAATATTTGTTTAATTACGTAAAGTTCCTTTTACCTCTTTTCACTTAAGCTAACATTAGGTGCATAATAATTAATTACTTTATTAATTATTATTGTGCAAGCCTAGGGTTTTCTTTTTAGGGTTTTCATCTATATGTAGTTGAAAACTATCTTTTGTATCATTATTCATTTTACATTTTCAGGTGAATACATTGCTCCACATTCTTGAGCATTTCCTTTGTTGCTTCTCTTTGCTTCTCCTTGTAACAGGTTATTTGCTTGCAGAGATCTTTGGGCTTTTGTGGTGTTGTATCTTCTCAACTCCAACATATGGTAGATTCTCAACTTCTTTATGAATTGAAAAGGATTAATATTGAGATATCATTATTACAGGCCATTAAAGACATACCAGAAATAAATCAGTTGGTCAAGTCCCTTTGTATGAAAACGTCAGGTAGCAAGAATAAATTACCTCCTACAATACAGATAGGGACCAAACTCATTGATGTTTTGTCAGGAAGATTACTCCCTCAAAAATATAATGATCCTGGTAGTCCTATGATAACTTTGAGTATTGGAGGAATTGAGATAACCAATGTGATAATTGTTTTGGGAGTAGCTATCAATGTTATCACATCAGACACTGTTGAAATATTAGGTATGACAAATGTTCAGCCCACAACAACTATTTTACAGTTGGTAGACCAATCTACTACCAAACCTAAAGGTGTTCTTGAAGATATCATGGTTACCATTGATACATGCGATTACCCAGATGACTTTCTAGTCCTTAAAGCTAGAAAGAAGGATTTTGGATATCCAATCATCTTAGGCAGACCATGGTTAGCCACTATAGCAGCATTGATAGATTGTAGATCAGGAAGTATGATCATTTTGAATGGTCAAAAATAGAAGGATTTTTCACTTTATCCTCCAACCCAACCATCAATTCAGCCTAATACTCAAATTTGGGTTGATGAAGATATGGAGTCGGAAGGAGATGGCATTGTAGAATTGGCCATAGTTACTTTAGTAGAACATGTTGATGAATGTGAAAAACAAGGTCTTAATCCTGAAAATATTGATCAAGCAAAGAAGGACTATCATGAAATATTACATCAGAAAAATTCACACCCATGTCCTCTGAATACACTTGTAGGGGACCCACTTGATTCTAAAAATGAGACCAAAGAAATTATGGTAGCAAGGGATAAGCCTCTCTTCATTAATTCATCCCTATCCTCCTCACAAGAAAAGGAATTAAAGCAGATCTTGGAAGATCATAATGAAGCATTATCTTGGGAATATAAAGATATGAGAGGAATTCACCCTTCTATTTGTACTCATCATATTTATACCGAAGATGTTAAGCCAGTAAGGCAAGGTCAAAGAAGGATCAATCCTATTCTTCGAGAGCTTGTTAAGAAAGAAATAGAAAAAGTGTTGAAAGTAGGTTTTATTTATCCAATATATGATAGTCAATGGGTTTCCCATTGGTTATTGTTCCCAATAAAAAATGGAAAATGGCATCTATGTGTGGATTATAGGGAATTAAACAAAGCCACTAAAAAGGATCATTTTCATTTGCCATTTATTAATCAGGTACTTGATAACTTAGCTGGTAGTAGTTATTTCTCTTTCTTAGATGGCTTTAGTGGGTGCAATCAGATCCAAGTGGCTCCTGAAGACCAAGATAATACTACTTTCACATGTCCTTGGGGTACGCATGCTTATACAATTCTACCATTTGGACTGTGCAATGCGCCAACCACTTCTCAAAGAGTTGTCCTGGCTATTTTTGTAGATTTAATTACCTCATGTGTGGAAGTATATATGGATGACTTCATAGTTCATGCACAAACATTTGAAGAAGCACTTGAAATTTTGAACAAGGTTTTGCAAATATGTAAGGATCATAGCTTATCTTTGAATCATGAAAAGGTTCCCTTATGATGACAGGAGGGATTGTTCTAAGAAACCACATTTCTAAACAGGGAATCAAAGTTGATCCCAAGAAAGTAGAAATCATTCAACAAATTGAGATCCCTAAAAGTCAAAATAGTGTTTGTAGTTTTCTTGGGCATGCTGGGTATTAGAGAAGATTTATTGAGGGGTCTAGTAAAATTGTTGAACCTTTGTTTACATTTCTCAAGAAAGATGTGGAATTTTTATGGATAAGTGATTGTCAAAAAGATTTTGAAACAATTAAACATGCTTTAACTACTTTTTCGATTATTAAAGGACTTATTTGAGAAGTTCCATTTTATATACATACTAATACGTCCAACTTTGCTATTAGTGCAATTTTGGGACAAAAAGATAAGAATGAAGCAATGCATGCTATCTACTATGTTAGTAAAAATTTGAATCCTACATAAAGGAATTACACAACTAAAAGGATTTCTTAGTCATAATATATGAAATTAATAAATTTAAGCATTATATTATAGGTTACAAAATATTCATTCACACAGATCATGTTGCTATTAGATATCTAATGAATAAGGTTGTAGTGGGTGGATGAATTATAAGATGGCTATTATTATTGCAAGAATTTGATGTGACCATAATAGATAAGCCTAGTAAAGATAATGTTGTTGTTGATTTCCTTTCGAGAATTGTTTTGCAGGGTGATCAGGAGCCAATAGATGAAAAAATTCTAGTTGAGAACTTGTTTGCAATATCAATCCATCCTCTACGTTTTGCTAACCTTGCAAATTATCTTGTAACAAGGAAGTGTCCATATCATTTTAATCCTAAGGAAAAAAGGATATTAATTCGTGAAAGTTCTAGATTCCAATGGATAAATGGAATGTTGTTTAAGATGTGTCTTGATCATGTTCTTCGCAGGTGTGTTTCTGAAATAGATGTGTATGATGTTGTACATGCTTGCCATCATGAGCCAAAAGGAGGACATTATTCAGTTATCAGAATGGTTCATAAGATCTTAGGAGCTGGTCATTTTTGGCCATCTATGACAAAGGATGTTTCATTCTTTGTTAAGCATTGTGATGAATACCAATGAATGGGAAGACCTACACCAACAATGGAGATGTCGTTGCAACCTCAAATAACTCTGGAACCATTCGAGAAATGGGGAAATGATTTTGAGGGACCTGTTGATTCACCTTCTAGAGGACAACATTATATTCTAGTTTGCATAGACTATGTCACAAAGTGGGCCGAAGTGAAAGCTTTTCCAACAGAAAGGGAAGATAAAGTAGTTGATTTTCTATACAAACATATTCTTAAGAGATTTGGTGCACCAAGGGAGATAGTGTCAGACCAAGGACCACAGTTTGTGTTTGCTATGATGGAAGATTTTATGCAAAGATATGATATGACACACAGAAAATCCACACCATATCATCCTTAGGTGAATGGGAAAGTAGAAATTACTAACCAGGAATTAGAAAATATTTTGACAAAGACTATTTCATTGAGAAAAACAAACTGGGCAGAAAGGTTAGATGAAGCAGTATGGGCTTACAATACAACCTAGAAAACTACTACAGGATTCTCTCCATATGAGCTAGTGTATGGGAAAAATCTAGTCATGCCTATTGAGTTCGAGTTGCAGACATTAAAAACAACATTGATGTTAGCATTGACTTGTCTAAAGCAAAGAAAAGTAGGATTCTACAGCTAAACCGATTGGATGAAATGAGAATGGAAGCTCTTCAACATACAAAAATAATTTAGAAGCAGAGAAAATAATGGCATGATAAGCACATTGTGAACAGACAATTCAAGAAAGGAGATTTGGAATTACTATTTGATTCGAGATTCTAAGAGTTTAAAGAGAAATTCCATACAAGAAGGTTGGGACCCTATGAAATTGATCAAGTTTTTGAAAATGGAGTTGTTCAACTGGTACCAATAGATGGAGAAAGAAGGGTTATGTTGGTTAATGGTCATCATCTGAAGATATATCACAAACCAGCATCAAGATAGGAATTTTTATCAGATTTACAGAATAGAATTGAACATTTTTTGGTGGAAGATATTTCTTCCATAGGAGAATGTGCTCCTGGATAATATTTTGAATAAAGGTATGAATAAATAAGGTAGATTGAAAACCATAAATGGTGGTTTACCTTATGAATAAAGGAGATAAATTGAAAACCAAAAATTGTGGTTTAACTCCCAAAAAGAAATGAAAAAATAAGAAAAAATAAGAAAAAGGAAAAAAAAAGGAAGGAATGGCTAAAAACTAGAAATGGCAGTGTTCCTGGATCAACTTTAGTTTACTCCTAAAGGCTCCTAATGACACCTAATGTTCCCACGGTTCTCAGTAATAAACTTTCTTGTTAATTTTGACTCTCTCTGATGAACTCATTAGAATCTTTGCCAACTGAGTTAATTTATACGCTCTGATTAACTTCTACATTAAATAAAAAGGTATGTATTTATTGTAGGTATTATTTTTGAAATATTAATTTCTTAGTTATTATGATGTGAAATTAAGTAAATGTTTTAAGCATAGAAATCTCCACCCAATAGTTATTAATGTTATAATAAATATGTATTAATCATTTCAAAATCTGATGGAGAGATAAGGATGTGACATTTAAATGACTTCCACAATAATTTCAAGTAATAATGAGATTTTCATATCAGTGCCAATAAATTTTCTTATGTCAGCACTGCCACCAACTTCGTGAATCATAATACAAAGTACAGGGTTGTTGTATGTGAATCGTTTAGAAGGAATAAAGAGGAATTAATAACAAATGATTTGACACAATGTGTGATTTTTGAAAATGTTGCATCTTAGTGAAGAGACATTCATTCTATATTTTTCTCAGTAATTTGTGGCTTCCATTTTCTCTGTTGAGTTGCAGAAGTGAGAAAAAATGGGGAATAAAAGAAATGCAGAGCCTAAAAATTTTAGTCTAGACCCTAAGATAGAGAGATTACTCAGAGAATTTGGGTGGCTCGATTTTATACAAATATATGAGGGTTTTAAGCTTGAATTAGTCAAAGAATTCATCAGAAATTTTCATGTTAATGTTACCAAAGTAAGAGGAGAAGTAATAGAGGTCAGTCATGTTATTATAAGTGAGTTGTTTGGTATTCTAGTTGAAGGGGAACTAGTAAAGAAAGGGCATATAATTTTTGAAGAGTTGGTTGTATCATTTCATGAAGAACTTGGAAGGTGGCCAAAAATTCAGTGGCATAAGGGAAGTTAAAGGGGAATTGCTTGCAACAGCCTGGAGGAGCCCTGAAAAATAGTTGTAATGTGGTTAATGAAATTCTTCACCTATCAAGGAAAATATGGCACAATCCTAGGGCCAGGAATGCGAATTCTAATGCATTTAAGGTATGGTAATACTAAACCTTTTACGAAAATTAACCTACCTGCCTTTCTAATTTCTCAAATTTCTTTTGTGATATCTAAAGTAAAATCTAGGGGTGCATCATCTATTAGATATCATAGTTTGATACATTTGATAATTAAGCACCATTTTATGAGAAAAGAGTCTAGTAGGGAAGGGTGGATGGAATTTTCGTCAACCCCCATTGTCAAATGTGAAAGAAAATCGAAGAACGGACCTGCAGCAAAAAGAGTAAAAGTTGAAAAAGGGGAATCTTCTGAGAAAGGATAGAAAAAGAAAAAGAGAAAGCTACAGGAAAATTTTAGGGTAACTTGTAGTGCTTTTAAAAGGAAAAAGTGGGAGTTGTAAGAAGAAAACCCTAGTGTTGTTGACACCCATATTCCAAGTCTTGACAATTTTCCAAAACAAACCCCTGAAGCTCATCAGGACACTTTGGGAAGCCATGAAGAAGTTCAAACCCCTATGAATTCTCTTGAACAAGTCATTAGTCATCCTAAAGCCCCAATTCCATCTCCAAAGAGAACCCTTATTATAGAATCCCATGGATCACCTCATGAGAGACATTAGATCCTCATGTTCCAAAAGAAGATAGCCCTGCTGAAGGGTCCAATAATCAAATGGAGGGAAAAGAATCTTCTGATGAGTTTGAAGATGAGGAGGTTGAATCTTCTCCTCCACATTTGTTGGTTTTTGAAAGAAGGAAGGGTAAAGAGCCAATGGATAAACAAGAAAAATCTCCTCAAATGGAGGAAGAAGAAGAGATAGCTAGGGCAATGGTAATGTCAAGAATACAAGTAGAATTAGAGGAAGAGAAAAGATGAATTCAATTTCTTGAAGAGAAACTAAAAAGGAAAGAAGAGGAATTGCAGCAACCTATAAATAAGACATAACAAATAGAAAAAGAAATTATTTTGCAAGGACAATTGAATAAAATAGAAAAGGACTTATAACAAGCTAATGCACAGGCATTAGCCTGAGAAGAGGAGACAACAAGGTTAAGTGCAGTGGAAATAGGAAGATTGAAGGCAGAATTACAAAAAAAAGAGGAACAATTAAAATAACAATCAAGTAAATTACATTGTCATGAGGCTTCCACCTCATCTACTCCAAGGAGATGCCTTTCTCTAATGGAACTAAAACTTAAACAAGAAAATAATCAGTTGAGAAGTCAGAATCAACAATTAGAGAAAGAAAGAGATGAAGCAAATGAAAGATTTCAGCAAGTTGTAGAACTGTCCTCTGCAATATTGTCAATGAGAAAGCCTTCGTGGTTATATGCATTATTTTTGAGAGAAATATTTCTCCAATAGAAAATCAATCAACTAGTTCTAAAGAGAAAAATTGATTATGATGATGACAATGAATTTCTTAAAGAATTTTACAACAGTCATCCAACTATTCAGAACCAGATGTGTGAATATTTCTGGCATGGTTTTCTCCTTGGTCATTTCCCTCAATATTTTCTAATTGTTTTTATAGGAGTGTTACAAATCAGATCTTTTGTATCATTGTTGCATAATCAAGCTGAATGGGAGAATCAGGCAGCTCAATACAAAGATGCATAGATGAAATTAGGAATGCTTATGAGAGATGAGACTCCTTGGTCAAGAACTTTCAGAGCCAG
Organism: Sequoiadendron giganteum; assembly: GCA_007115665.2. NCBI lineage: Eukaryota > Viridiplantae > Streptophyta > Pinopsida > Cupressales > Cupressaceae > Sequoiadendron > Sequoiadendron giganteum. The sequence goes on along the minus strand of CM021102.1, from coordinate 251,117,560 downwards.
ATTTAGGTATTTTGTGATGTCACAAAATGTAGCACCAACTTACAGGAGGAATATGTCTAAGAGAATTCATGTTTTCAAAAAGATTCAGGATCACCTTCCATATAGAGCTTTAATTGCAGCAAGAGATAGGTTTCACAATATTCCAACAACATTAAGAAGAAGAGAACCCATCTCTCCAAGAAACATCACCTGGAGTCTCACTAGAGTGATAAATTTGATAGATGTCATCGAGGAGTAGCAAGACAACTAGACTGGGATGAGATTTAGACCACCCTTGATCATAATGCATGCACCTACATTTGATGCATCACCACAGTTCATAGGGGAGAGTTTGAGAGAATGGATGGAAGAAATTGAAAGACTAAATGGATATGCTCATCCCAGGAGCTACTTGGAATGTATGTTGCAGTATGGTGATTTGGTTGACGTAGTTACTTGGATGGTGAGGAAAAACAGGAATTTTCCAAATCCTCGACCATGAGGACATGGTTGATAGTAGGAGGGGGAGAAATGATGAGTGCCTAAAATGACACTTTAATTGATCATTTTTTGTTCTCAAAGACTTTACTATATTATTAATTAACTATGCAGGTGGTAGATTATATACTTATATGTTTTCTTGGTTTATCTTATATTTAACTAATTGGAGTATATATTAAAAATAATATTTTGCATTAAATGTGTTGCTTTTAATAATGTTAATGATGAAATGACTATGCAATTTGAAATCTTTGTTGTCATATTACCATCATATTCTTGAGGATTTTGTTCAAGTTATTAAATTCTTAATGTATGAGATGGATTTGTTAAACTCTTTGTTTAACAATGTGGAATCAATTGTGCTCTTGAACACTCTAGCTGGATACTGACTCATCATGATTTTGAATTAACTTCCTTAGTCAATTTGGAAAATTCTTGTTTCAGTTGTTATGAGGCTAAATTATCTCTGATGTTAGGAAAATTGGATCATATTAGAAAGAAATATCTAAGAACAACAGTGCCTTCGGTGATTTTAATTTATTTAAATTTCCTCAAAGACATGACTATTATGCCATAAAGCGAAAACTAGCACAGTTGATTTTCCACATTAAACCTTTTGAGAAAAGCACATGCAAACATTACCAGATTCAGCACTGTGCACAGATTCAAATTACATAATCAACCAACATGAAAGACAAACATAAATGAACACACAGATTTAGATGGGGAAAACCCTTTTGAGTAAAACACCCCACACTCCACAAGATCAAGCCATTGTATTATTTAGTAACAAATAGAGTTACAATAAAATTGCAGGCTCATAGCCTTTACAAGAGTTACATCTTATTTCATCTGGAGAATATAGGCAACACCATTCATCAGAATCCTCGTATTTTTATAGTACTCTCACACAACACACAATACAAATTCATTTCATCTCACCAGTCCACTCACTCAGCCAGTCTTTTGACCAGCACAGACTCACGACCTCTTAGGTTCACATTCTTCTTTGTTTTGTCTCACACCAACATTCTCCTTGTTATAATTCTATGTACAACATACAGTTCAAACACTCGCTATTTGAAACTACCATGTCAAACCCCTTTTCTTTCCCCAAGCCATCGATCTATTTATTTCTTGTACACATGGTTTGTTCAGTTTCCCTGCAGTCCAACCATCAAAAAATAGTTTCCATATCGAAGAGGCAACTGCTCCATTCACTTCACAACGACGATGTTAAGCGAGCAAGTCACTGCTCCATCATACAACTCAATAGTCTACAATGGTCAACCTCCATTCATTATCACATCCATCAGCAAGACAGACACTATCGATAACAAACTAGAAAGTGCAATCGACAGATCAATTTTCCCCAATGTCCCAAGAGAACCATCACGACCACGAACTTCAACAAGAGTCACATTGAAGACCAATTGGAACAAACCATCGAAAAGAACAACACTATCAGACAAGAATCATAAATTTCCACCGAGATCCCAAGTCATCTTGATGACCTTCAGCTCATTGCAGTTTAGAACCTTTCATTGGCAAGACTCACACTAATCCCAATCCATCGGTCGAACTTTAACCATCGAATGAGAATCTTAAAGTTGGGCTAAATTCATACTTCATATCGATGAAGAACCATCGAAAAGACTTACACCGACCACATCCCATCGGTCGAACTTCTACTATCGGTCCAAACTTCCCAAGTCTGACTGAAGACCAAAGTTAGCCCGACCACCTATTCATCAGCAAGACTCATACTGATGAAGTACATCAACATGACCAATACCATCAAACCAATCCTGAGAACTCATCTCGATAGACCATGTCACACCAACCAAGCACCTTCGGCTAAACTCACAACGAACAGATCATATCAACCAGAGATCCACTATTGGTAAGATGCATTTTGAAGTCTCGTGTTAGCCCGACCATCTATTCATTGGCAAGACGTACACTGATTTAGACCTATCGGCCAGACTAACACAGTCGGTTTAACATTCGCAGGTCTACCCAAAGACCAATTTCATCCTGACGCAGTTCACTTCGGCAAGAGTCTTCGCGACAAAACTCTTTGGCTAGACCAGAAGCACCAGAGTAACATTCACAAGTCATCTCGATGACCAATGCCACCTCGATCCAAACATTGGCCAGATTCATACCGAAACTCATCCATGCTACTTCTCATACATTCCTCAGATCAGCAAGAGTCTCACCGATGAACCTCATCGACCAGATAACTACTGTCGATATGAAATAGGGAACTCACGTCGATAATTCAAGTCACTATGATAGTTCTCTTCAGCAAGACTGATCACATGTCACACCAATTTGAACACTTCATGCCTTCAGGACTAAACAACTCGTCGGTAGGATATCTCAGGTGTCTCAGCAATTTTCTCTTATAGGAGGTTCAAGTCAACAAGATTGAGGCACATGTTTCCAACATCTGATACTCTTAGTTATGTTTTAGTTTTAGTTTTCCATTTTGTATCTTCACGGTTAGCACCATGATTTTGAATTCAAATAAGGGATATTTGTGTAAATATCCATCCTTAGAATTAGTCTGGAGTTAGTTAATCTTTTGCTTAACTTTGTAATAATTGTATTACACACTTTTGTTACACTCACCTATTTGGGCCAATTTGAATGCAAATAAGGAGTTGATTTGAATCCCCATGTTAAAGGTCCCACCAGAGGAAGAGGAAGGCCCGCTCAACCAAAGGAGGTGACCTTGTGTTGTGTTCTTTGATTCACTTAATTTTTGTTCAGTTTGTATCAATTGGAAAGTTAAGCATCTTAATTTTTGTTTAATCATTGTTAGTGATTTCATTTAATTACACTCTTAGGTTAATTCACTATGTTTTATGATAGCTCATAATTCTTCACTGTAGATTAGCATTCATTTTTTTACTATAGATTTAATTGTTTTTCATAGGAATTAGACTTAATAACTATTTTCAAATGCATGATGATTTTAATGAAATTGATAATTATGAATGACGTGAGGATTAAACCAAAGCTTATTTAGAATTTATTCATGGAAAATAGTGTTGCTATTTTTTAGATTAATATTTATTTCCTTGCAAGTGCAAAATAGACTTTCTTTTCAAGTAAATTTAAATTTTGAATTTTAGATTTAGATTAAATTTAGTTATAGCTTAATTTTTCCATGCATCAATTACAATCAAGTCAAGTGGAGTTTGAACTAATTTATTAGAGTTTGAATAAGCATTAGTTAAGGAATAAGTTAGAGTTAGTCTTTAGAGATTAGTTGTTGAGTTCCACTCTTGAGAGCTCCTGAAAGCTCTTGAAGGAGTCAGATCAAAATTAAAATTCATTGTGTACAGTGCAAAATCCCCCCAATCCATGGAGACATCCTTATCACATATAGCTCTAAGACACACCCAGTTTGATAATTGAAAGATTAAATGATACAAGTGACACCAATGACCTTTCTCATCATCTCTCTCTCTCTCTCTCTCTCTCTCTCTCTCTCTCTCTCTCTCTCTCTCTCTCTCTCTCTCTCTCTCATGTTCAGAGTTGAGCGTATACCTAGCTAATTATATAAGGTATAAATATTAGGTAGGATATCAGGTATAGGGTTGATGGTATTGGGTTTTGGGTTTTGGGTTTTGGATTTAGGGTACAAGGTTGAATGTGGGTTTTAGGGTTGAATTATAAGGTTGAGGGTATAAGGTTAATTGTATAGGGTATAGGGATTAGGGTTTAAGATATTGGGTATAGGATTTAGGTTATAAGGTATAGGGTTTAGGGTATAAGCATAGGGTTGAGGGATAATGTTCAAGTTTAGGGTATAAGGTTGAGGCTGTAGGGATTAGGGTTTAAGGGATAGGTTTCAAGGTTGAGGGATAGTGTTCAGGGTTGAGGGTGTAGGGTTAAGTGTATAGGGTATAGGGATTATGGTTTAGGATATTCGGTATAGGGTTAAGATTAATTGTATAGGGTATAGGGATTATAGTTGGGGATATTTGGTATAGGGTTTATAGTGTAGGGTTTAGGGTATAAGGTATAGGGTTAAGGGTTGAGAGTGTAGGGTTTAGGGTTTAGGGTTTAAGTATAGGGTTAAGGGATAATGTTTAGGGTTTAGGGTATAAGGTTGAGGTTATAGGATATAGGGATGAGGGTTGAGGGTGTAGGGTTTAGGGTTTAAGGTATATGTTTGAGGTTTGAGGGATAGTGTTTAGGTTTGAGGGCATAGGGTTAAGTCTATAGAGTATAGGGATTAGGGTTTAGGATATTAGGTAAAGGGTTGAGGGTATTAGGTTTAGGGTTGAGGGTTTAGGGTACAAGGTTGAATGTAGGTTTTATGATTTAAGTATAGGTTCGAGGGTTGAGGTTTGAGGGTATTAGGTTAAGTGTATAGGGTATAGGGATTAGGGTTTAAGATACTAGGTATAGGGTTTAGGGTATAAGGTATAGGGTTAAGGGTTGAGAGTGTAGGGTTTAGGGTTTAAGTATAGAGTTAAGGTTTGAGAGTGTAGGGTTTAGGGTTTAAGTATAGGGTTGAGGGATAATGTTCAAAGTTTAGGGTATATGGTATAGGGATGAGGGTTGAGGGTGTAGGGTTTAGAGTTTAAGGTATAGGTTTGAGGGTTGAGTGATAGTGTTCAGGGTTGAGGGTATAGGGTTAAGTATGTAGGGTATAGGGATTAGGGTTTAGGATATTCAATATAGGGTTGAGGATTTAGGGTACAAGGTTAAATTTAGGGTTTAGGGTTTATGTATAGGATTGAGGGTTGAGGGTTGAGGGTATAAGGTTAAGTTTACAAGGTATAGGTATTAGGGTTTAAGATATTAGGTATAGGGTTTAAGGTGTAGGGTTTAGGGTATAAGGTATAGGGTTAAGGGTTGAGAGTGTAGGGTTTAAGGTTTAAGTATAGGGTTGAGGGATGATGTTAAGGGTTTAGGGTATAAGTTTGAGTGTATCTAGGGTTTAGGGTGTAAGGTATATATTTGAGGGTTGAGGGATAGTTTTCAAGGTTGAGGGTATAGGTTTAAGTGTATTAGGTATAAGGATTAGGGTTTAGAATATTGGGTATAGGGTTGAGGGTATTGGGTTTAGGATTGAGGGTTTAGGGTTTAGATTACAACAAGGTCAAATGAAGAGTTTAGGGTTTAATTTTAGGGTTGAGGGATAATGCTCAGGGTTTGGGTTATAAGGTTGAGGGTATAGGGTATAGTGGTGAGGTTTGAGGGTGTAGGGTTTAGGGTTTAAGGTATAGGGTTGAGGGTTGAGGGATAGTGTTCAGGGTTGAGGTCATAGGGTTAATTGTATAGGGTATAAGGTTGAGGGTATACGGTATAGGGATGAGGTTTGAGAGTGTAGGGATTATAATTTAATCAATAGGTTTGAGGGTTGAGGGATAGTGTTCGGGGTTGAGGGTATAGTGTTAAGTGTATAAGGTATAGGGATTAGTGTTTAGGATATTTGGTATTAGGTTTAGGGTTGATGTTATAGGGTACAAGGTTGAATGTATGGTTGAGGGTTCAAGTATAGGGTTGAGGGTTGAGGGTATAAGGTTAAGTGTATAGGGTATAGGGATTAGGGTTTAGGATATTGGGTATAATATTGAGGGTGTATGGTTTAGGGTATAAGTTATAGGGTTAAGGGTTAAGGGTTGAGAGTGTGGGGTTTAGGGTTTAATTATAGGGTTAAGGTATAATTTTTCAGGGTTTAGGTTATAAGGTTGAGGGTATAAGGTATAGGGTTTAGGGATGAGGGTTGAGGGTGTAGGGTTTAGGGTATAGGTTTGAGGGTTGAGGGATAGTGTTCAGGGGTGAGAGTATAGAGTTAAGTATATAGGGTATAAAGATTAGGGTTTAGGATATTGGGTGTAGGGTTAAGGGTATTCGGTTTAGGGTTGAGGGTTTATGTTACAAGGTTAAATGTACGTTCTAGGGTTTAAGTATAGGGTTGAGGGTTGAGGTTTGAGGGTATTAGGTTAATTGTATAGAGTATAGGGATTAGGTTTTAGGATATTTAGTTTAGGGTTTAGGGTGTACGGTTTATGGTATAAGGTATAGGTTAAGGGTTGAGAGTGTAGGGTTTAGCGTTTAAGGTTTAAGTATAGGGCCAAGGGGTAATGTGTAGGGTTTAGGTTATAAGGTTGAGGGTATAGGGTATAGGGATGAAGGTTGAGGGTGTAGGGTTTAGGGTTTAAGGTATAGGTTTCAAGGTTGAGGATATAGGGTTAAGTATGTAGGGTATAGGGATATTGGGTATAGAGTTGAGGGTTTAGGGTTTAGGGCACAAGGTTGAATGTAGGGTTTAGGATTTAAGTATAGGGTTCAGGGTTGAGAGTGTAGGGTTTAGGGTTTAAGTATAGGGTTAAGGGATAATGTTCAATGTTTAGGGTATAAGGTTGAGGGTATAGGGTATAGGGATGATGGTCAAGGGTGTAGGGTTTATGGTTTAAGGTATAGGTTTGAGGGTTGAGGGATAATGTTTAGGGTTGAGGGTATAGGGTTAAGTAAATAGGGTAAAGGGATTAAGGTTTAGGATATTAGGTATAGGGTTGAGGGTTTAGGGTACATGGTTGAATGTAGGTTTTAGGATTTAAGTATAAGGTTGAGGCTTGAGAGTGTAGGGTTTAGGGTTTAAGTATAGGGTTAAGGGATAATGTTCAATGTTTAGGGTATAAGGTTGAGGGTATAGGGATGAGGGTCGAGGGTGTAGGGTTTAGGGCTTAAGGTATAGGTTTGAGGGTTGAGGGATAATGTTCACGGTTGAGGGTATAGGGTTAAGTATATAGGGTATAGGGATTAAGGTTTAGGATATTAGGTATAGGGTTGAGGGTTGAGGGTTTAGGGTACAATGTCGAATGTAGGTTTTAGGATTAAGGCTTAAGTTTTGATGGTATTAGGTTAAGTGTATAGGGTATATGTATTATGGTTTAAGATATTGGGTATAGGGTTTAGGGTGTAGGTTTTAGGGTATAAGGTATAGGGTTAAGGATTGAGAGTGTAGGATTTAGGGTTTAAGTATAGGGTTGAGGGATAATGTTCAGGGTTTAGGGTATAATGTTGAGTGTATAGGGTATAGGGATGAGGATTGAGGGTGTAGGGTTTAGGGTATAAGGTATAGGGTTGAGGGATAGTTTTCAAGGTTGAGGGTATAGGGTTAAGTGTATTGTGTATAAGGATTGGGGTTTAGAATATTGGGTTAGGGTTGAGGGTATTGGGTTTAGGATTAAGGGTTTATGGTTTAGATTACAACAAGGTTGAGTGTAGAATTTAGGTTTTAGGGATAATTTTCAGGGTTTAATTTATAAGGTTGAGGGTATAGGGTATAGTGGAAAGGGTTGAGGGTGTAGGTATTAGGGTTTAAGGTATAGGGTAGAGGTTATGGTGTTAACTGTATAGGGTATAAGGTTGAGGGTATATGGTATAGGGATGAGGTTTGAGGGTTTAGGGAATATTTTTTAATCAATAGGTTTGAGGGTATAGGTTTATATGTATAAGGTATAGGGATTAGTGTTTAGGATATTTGGTATAGGGTTGAGGGTATTGGGTTTAGGGTTGAGGTTTTAGGGTACAAGGTTGAATTTAGGTTTGAGGGTTTAAGTATAGGGTTGAGGGTTGAGGGTATGAGGATAAGTATATAGGGTATAGGGATAAGGGTTTAAGATATTGGGTATGAGATTTAGGGTGTAGGATTTAGGGTATAAGGTATAAGGTTAAGGGTTGAGAGTGTAGGTTTTAGCGTTTAAGTATAGGGTTAAGGTATAATGTTCAAGGTTTAGGGTATAAGGTTGAGAGTATAGGGTATAGGGATGAGGGTTGAGGGTGTAGGGTTTAAGGTATAGGTTTGAGGGTTGAGGGATAGTGTTCAAGGTTAAGGGTACATAGTTAAGTATATAGGGTATAAGGATTAGGGTTTAGGATATTGGGTATAGGGTTGAGGGTTTATAGTACAAGGTTAAATTTATGTTCTAGGGTTTAAGTATAGGGTTGAGGTTTGAGGTTTGATGGTATTAGGTTAAGTGTATAGGGTATAGGGATTAGGTTTAGATATTGGGTATAGGGTTTAGGGTATAAGGTATCAGTTAAGGGTTGAGAGTGTAGGGTTTAGGGTTTAAGTATAGGGTTGAGGGATAATGTTCAGGCTTTATGGTATAAGGTTGAAGGTATAGGGTATAGGGATGAGGTTTGAGGGTGTAGGGTGTAGGGTTTTGGGTTTAAGGTATAGGTTTCAGGGTTGAGGGTATATGGTTAAGTATGTAGGGTATAGGGTTGAGGGTTTAGGGTTTAGGGTTTAGGATTTAAGTATAGGGTTCAGGGCTGAGAGTGTAAGGTTTAGGGTATAAGTATGGGTTAAGGGATAATTTTTAGGGTTTAGGGTATAAGGTTGAGGGTATAGGGTATAGGTATGAGGGTTGAGGGTGTAGGGTTTAGGGTTTAGGGTTTAAGGTGTAGGTTTGAGGATTGAGGGATAATATTCAGGGTTGAGGGTATAGGGTTAAGTATATAGGGTATAGGGATTAGGTTTAGGACATTGGGTTTAGGGTTGAGGGTATTGGGTTTAGGGTTGAGGTTTTAGGTTACACTATTAAATGTAGGTTTTAGGGTTTAAGTATAGGGTTGAGGGTTGAGGTTTGAGGGTATTAGGTTAAGTGTATAGGGTATAGGTATTAGGGTTTAAGATATTAGGTATAGGGTTTAGGGTGTAGGGTTTAGGGTATAAGGTATAGGGTTAAGGGTTGAGAGTGTAGGATTTAGGGTTTAAGTATAGAGTTAAGGGATAATGTTCAAGGTTTAGGATATAAGGTTGAGGTTATAGGGTATAGGTGTAACATACCCATTGTTCTACTCAAAATTTTTACTATGTTAAACCTCAAGTAAATAAACTATGATTCCAACACTTAAGCTATATTTTTTTTCCTTTTAAATATAAGGATAATATACACATTTGAAATAAACATCATTCCAAACTTTCCCATTGCATTATAACAAAGTATTACAACTTTCCAATGTATTGATTTCATATTACATAATTCCATAACATTTCACATTTACAATTTTCCATAAAAATAGATACATACATGGCTCTTATGAGCTTACTAGCAATAGAAATATGAACGATCTAGGTGCCCTCCATCAAATCTTGGTAGCCAAGTAATGAGGAGAAGCATCACTGAAGAAATTTTCCACCAACCATGGACTTATTTTTATCCCTCGCACATCTACCTAATTGGTAAGATGGCCCTCCCTTCGATGAAGAGATTGGTTTAATAATCTCATAATAATAATGACCTTCACTAAGCTTGGTTTTGTGTCTTACATATCTCGATCTATCACACAATGGATACAACCTACACATATGACATTCCCTGCCTAGTATGCAAACTCGGATCATATTTAATTGATAGTGTTAATAGTGGCAATTAACACTGCTTTGGCCAAAGTATTCATCACCCCCAATTTAGGATGGATGTCACACGCTCACCCACCTTCCTAGCTTGATTTGTATTGACCATTAATATCCTAATATGCACAGGCTATCCCCTTTCACCATGGATTACTCTAACCCCGGGAATAACCTATTAACCTCTGCATTTATTATGACACTTCTACTTAAGTACTCAAAGTAACTCTATAACTCAACTTCACCAATAAAACATTATCTATATAAGCTTAACTTAATATAGTGCATAATATTAATACAACACCCATTCCATAATATGGATTTTATACATACATTCAAACAATAGCATTCCCAAGACTAGCCTTATCAAGAATCTTTCATACCTATCTAAAGAAAATAACCAATTCATAATAAATCAACTAAACATACTTTTATATACAATAAATACAAGTCATATAATATTTTCAAAACGTAAAATGCACAATGGAGTAAAAATTTGCATGTCTATATGTGCAAATTTTCAAATGATCAAACTGGATTCCTAGCTTAGCCTTCACAAAATCATCTTGCAACTTCTCAACTTTCTCTCTCTTACTCTCTTCAAAAATTCTCTCAAAACCTCTCACAAACTCTCAAAACTTAGAAAAAAATAGAATATCAACTCAAAAAATTAGCAGCAAGAACACATAATGTGTTCCATATGATGGAGATTGCTCCTCTATTTATAAAAAAACTTGAGCAACTCTTGGCTAAAAACAATCTCACAAATTATATTCCACTTCTCAAGCAAAAGGATCAACTTGGCAAGTAGAAAGAAAGGTGGAAGATTCTCAAAAAATGACTCAAAATAAATGCATAGCTATCCACTAGACAATAGGTTATTCACTCAAAAATGCAAGGTTTAAAAGGCTCCACAAATCAACTTATCTTAGCCAACATTAATTTTGACTTATTCCCTCATTCCATCTCTACCTTATACACTAGAGATTAAACTCGAAATAGATTTTTAAATGCAAGCTAAGTTCATATTTTGGCACCACATATTATCATGCACCCCTATTCTGGTGTTTGGCGGTTTGAAGACAAGGTCAAAATATGATTTACATGTTTATATTCCTCTTTGCATTCACAGCATTGAGTAAGTCTTAATTTTACAACTCATATACTTGGATCTCTCTCTCTTTTCCTATTCGCTTTATCTTATGCACAAAACTTTAAATTAGTATACAAGGTTATTTAAATCTATGTGTTTCCTTCTAAATGTTATGCATATCTCATGTATATTGCGCTTTAAGTTATAAGATATACATTCCGCTATAGTATACCAAGCGCTATATAAAAACTTCCAACGCTATTAAAATGATACATATATTTAAAATATATATATATATATATATCTCAACTTATATGATTATAACATGTGTTATTTGATGTTTGAATACGTATACACATATTTTCATATTCCACATAATAATAAGCATACATACATATATGCATATGTACGTATGTATATATATTAATATATTCATATGTACATTTCCATTAACGTAATTACATACTCACATATTAATATATATACATACATATATATTATTTCCTCCTTAAAACACATATATCCACAATCCCATTGATCGAAATATATACATGAAGTGTATATATATACATATATATGTCACTTCCATCCAATCGGCATTCCCATGCACATGGGTAACCTGTCCATGAGCATGTATAGATATGTCTATCTACATATAATTATGCATGTATTTGCTCATGTGTATGAGTTTATCATAGACACGTACATACATACACATATATATATTTTATGTATATATATCATCGATTAAATATAAACACATAAAGAAGAACTCACACATAACAAAGAGACTTAAACACTTTTAACCAAATCAAGAACATTCAAAAATATAACCATAACCTCTTCTAAATCATGCACAAACAAGACTAAAGGTAACTTACCATTTCTCAACTATCGACTTGACTTGACCAAAATAGAAGTGAGTGTGTGAAAGCTCAATTAGGTTTATTAAGGGTTACCAGACCAAGTTTTTCTCTTGAGTGATACTTCCCCTCTCTTTTGGAGGCTTGAACCTATTCTTGCATCCATCTTAGTACATTGCAACAGTAGTTAGACGAAAACAATACATTCATTTGCATCATATATATTTCATAGTCAAAATAATTATAAAAACATCAATGGAATCAAAACATTTATTCATCATATTTCCAAGATACATAAAGCATAAATATATTCATTTAAAGCATTTTTACCCAACTAGGTAAAATTAAATAAGTAGTAACACAACAGGGTGTAATATATCCCCCCTTGTGAATCATCATCCCTGATGGTCTTCAGTAGCGGACATAGACATAATCTATAAATATAAACATAATAGATTTGTTTTTCAAAAATTCTCAAAAGCATGCAAGACATGAGGAAACTTTTGCTTCATCTCAACATAGTCTTCCCAAGTGGCAGAATCTTATGCATATTGGTCCCACTGGACTTTGCATTACAGAACCTCTCTATTACGTGAGTGAAGCTTACATGTTCCAAGCACTTTGAGAGGCTCGATTGTTACCACTCTGGGGTCATGTGCCTATAAATCATTCCAATTAATAACATGGTTATCCCTTGGTATATACTTCTTAAGGTATAGGACATGAAACACATTGTGCATCCTAGCAAGAGTTGGTAGCAACACAATTCGATATGCAATAGGGTTTACTTCCTCAAAAACCTTGAAAGGACCTACGTAGCGTGGAGCTAGTTTGGATGACTTTCCAAACTTGATCGAATTATTTTGAGGTTTTACTCTCTATAACACATTTTCTCCTACTACAAAATTTATGGGTACCCACTTAGAATCTGAATAACTTTTTTGCCTATCATTGGCTTCTGCTAGCCTCTTCTTAATAATTTCAACTTGATTCTCCATTTCTAATAACATCTTTGGCCCAAGACTTATCCTACCCTCTAGCTTATCCCAACTTATAGGAGTTTGACATTTTCTACCATACAATGCTTTGAATGAAGCCATCTTGATTTTTGAATGATAAGAATTGTTATATGCAAATTCAACCAATGGTAAGTAATCTTCCCACGTGTATTTTTGATCCATGCAATACATCCTCAGTAGATATTCAAGCACTTGGTTCACCCTTTTAGTTTTCCCATCCATTTCTGGATGATACGTTGAACTTATGTTCAATTGAGTCCCAAGTGAGGAGAACAAGGTTTTCCAAAACCTAGATGTCAAACGAGCATCCCTATCTGAGATAATCTTCTCAAGAATCCCATGCAATCTAAACACCTCTTGTATAAATTTATGAACTATGACAAGAGCTCCATCAATTAAATTCCTTGGAATAAAATGTGCTACCTTGGTAAGCTTATCCACTACCACTAAAATGGAATTGTGATTATTTCTTGGCATAGGTATTCCTTGCACAAAGTCCATGCTAATGACTTGCCACTTACTTTTGGGAACATCATGAGGATACAAAAGACCTACAAGGTGATGATATTTTTTTAACCCTTTGACACTCTAATCATTTGGCAACAAATCTTACATCCCCCTTCATTCCCTTCCAAAAATACAATGGCTTCACAACAACCAACATCTTAGTCACACCAAGATGTCAAGAGTATGGTGCATTGTGAACTTCTTTCCATACCGAGTTTCTTAACTCCTCTGATTTAGGTACATAAACTCTCCCTTAAACTTGAGTAATCCATTAGGTTCAAAGTGAAATCCTTCGTACATTTCATCTTTTGGATTATCCGAGAGTGCTTTCTTGACTTGTTTGTAATATTCATCACCCTTGGATTTCTACAACACCTGGCCCTTAAAGTTGGTTTGAATTGATACCATTGAGGTGATATTCCTCCTATGGTTTAGGGCATCAACAACCTGATTCTCTTTTCCCTTGATGTAGTTGATGTTAAAGTCATAGTTAGATATCAGCTCCAACCACTTCCTTTTTTGTGCATTTGGATTGGGTTTTGTAAAAAAATAATTTAGAATGTGGTGATTAGTCTTCAATTCAAAAGGCTTTCCCAATAGATAGTGTCTATGCATTTTCAATGCATGGAAAATAGTTGCTAACTCCAAATCATGTGATGCATAATTTTGTTCGTAGGGCTTCAACTTCCTTGACTCATATGTTATGACTCGCCCTTCTTGCATCAAAAATCCTTCTAAACCTTCACCCGATGGATCTGTGATGACAGTAAAGTCACCTTCTGGATTAGGTACCTTCAATATCGGTGTGGTAGTCAACATGTCCTTGATTAGGTTAAATGTCGATTGACATTTTTCTGACCACTCAAACTTCTTCCCTTTCCTTTGCAATGAAGTAATAGGAAAATCTATCCTAGAAAAGTTTGCAACAAACTTCTGATAGTAACCAACCAAACCCATAAAACTTCTAACCTTTGGTACATTCTTTGGTACTAGCCACTCAAGTACTACTTTTATTTTAGTTGGATCAACTACAATCCCATCAACTAAAATTATGTGACCCAGATACTACACTTCCTTTTGAAAGAAGGTACACTTAAATATTTTTCCATATAGCTTATGCTCTCTTAACCATTGGAGAATAGTCTCTAATTTTTTACAATGCTCCTCTTCATTCATGGAATAGATTAAGATATCATCCAAGAAACCCCATAAAAACCTATCCAATTAGTCCCTAAATACATTGTTCATTAGGTTCATGCATTACAGGTGAATTCGTAAGTCCAAAGGGTAGGACCGTGAACTCATAATGACAGTATCTAGTCCTGAAATCAGTTTTGAAACTATCTTCATCTTTGATCCTCAATTGATGATAACCTGATCTTAGATCAATCTTCAAAAACATTATCCATCCTCGCATCTAATAAAAAAGATCATCGATACATGGCAACAAGTACTTATTCTTTATCATAGCTTTGTTAAGAATCTGATAATCTATACCTAAGCGCAATGTACCATCCTTCTTCACGAAGATCACTAGCGCTCCCCAAGGTGAAACACTAGGTCTTATCAGCCCCTTGGACAACAACTCCTCCAGCTATACTTTAAGCTCCATTAATTTTGTTGTGGTCATCCTATACGACACTATGGATATAGGTTCTGACCCTAGTACTAAGTTGATGGAGAAATTCAACACTCTCTTGGGAGGCAATCCAAGTAGTTCTAGAAATACATCCAAACATTTTTGTAAGATGGGATATTTCTCCATATCCATCTCTCCAGATTCCACCATTTCACCTTCTTCAATATCTTGGGAGTCTTGTGGTTCATAATATACAACATCATCTTGAGAAATGAACTCTTTACATACCTCAAGTTTCTCCATTTTAACTGCGAAGAGTTGACAACCTTTATTTTTCGCCCTATGCAACTACACGGTGGAGATTTATCATAGCTTGATTTATCTAGGTGTTCCTTGCAATGTCACCCAATTACCTAGATTTTCCAAACACTCTACTATTTTAGCATGATAATCTACTTTGGCTCTATGTTTCCATAGATAATTCATTTCTAATATGACATCATAAGAATCCAAGGGAGCTATGTATGAGTTTACTTCTATTGAGAAACTTGGAAGTTCAACCCTTGCCTCAAATAAACATTGATCCACTATTTCTCTTGTTTGGTTTGCATACTCTACAACCCAAGACTTTTCCATAAAACCAACCTTTCTATAAATTTATTATCTATTTTAGATGAAACAAAAAAAATTATGGCTCCAATATCAATAAGAATGGAAATAGGTATACCAAAGAAAGTACCTGGAATTTCCACCTAAGTGATCTAGTAATCTTCTAATTGATTGTCCAATGTTGCATGGATTCTCTGTTGAAATGCAACCCATTGAGGAGGAAGTTGGTTACCATGCAATTGTGATCCTGATGGTTTGTTGGGACATTGATTAGAAAAATGATCCCCACCACATGTAAAGCATCCTCTCAATGGTCCCCTCTTTTTTGTTGGCCTTTCAAAATTACTACCATTCCCTCCAACTTTATTATAGTTATCGATATTGTTGTTGTTGAATTTGTTTCCTCGATGATCCTTCCTTGGCTCATTTTGATTATTGTGGGGTCCCATATCCCCTTGCCTTTGAAATTCCTACCCATCATTAAAATTCTTTGGAGCTTGATTAAATTGAGGCCCACCGAACTTCTTTTGATTCCTCTCTTGGTAGTTCGAGCTGGATTTAAGATTTTTCTCTTGCTTGATTTTATTCTCATGTACTAGGTCCATAGTGGCCTAACCATGTGCATCCACCTCACAACCTATTTGGCCATTCAGACCCATAATAAACTTCCTAATACAAAATCGCTCATCTTTTTGGTACATTGGTACGTACCTCAAGAGATGAGTGGACTTCTCCTTGCATTCATTCACCATAGAATCTCCTTGCTTCAAATTCTAGAAATTAGTGAGCTTTTGATTGAAGAAGAGTTGGGGTAGCCACTTCTTTCAAAAAATATCAACAAATTCATTCTAGGTCAGCTTTAAAGAACTGATACCAAGTTCCATCTTCTTATTCATCCACCAATTAGAGGCTTCATCTTCTAACTGGAAGGCTCCCCAAACGGCTTAAGTGATCTTAGAATGGTTCCTTATTTCAAAGTACTTCTCCATTTGAATTAACCAAGCCTCACCCTCATCTTTGCTAGTGCTTCCTTCAAATTTCAGAGGGGTAATCTTTCTCATGTCCCTAGATAACTCAGTTGCCAAATGTTTCCTTTTGGTTCCCTAAAAATATGATTGACCTATCACTCTCTTGATCACTAGTTTGAGTTCAATTGTGGTAATTCTCTCCTTCTTAATTTTTGGGAACTTCTTCTTCTTCCTCTCTTTCTTTTCCCCTCACTTCTTGTTCAAGGTTTCTTATCCTTTCTCTTGTTTCATCCATGATTTTGAGAATGTGGTCCAACTTAGCTTCGGCATTGTCTAGACCTTTTCCAACTTCTTGACTTCCTCCAAGGTTGGTTCTTGTCCTAACCATTGTTTTAAGTAAAATTTATACCTGGAGATTCATCTTTAATTATATCCTATCATGGTTTACTTTATGTGTTGAAAACATTCCAAAAGAGAAAATATTCACACATAAGAAATTTCATTGAGGATTTCATACACAAGTTTGATAAAAACATTACTTTTCATTTATTCATAAGGATTTCAATATCCTCCCATTTACATTGAATGGCTATTTAACTATTCAAGAGGAGAGTATCCATCAAATTCACTCTTAGATACATAACTATGTGAGGTGTAACCCTCCATTTTTTTCTCAAATATATCATCAAAAGGGTAATAACCCTTAGATTTATCTTTAGATACATAGTTTTAGGGAACATATCCCTTTGATTTGCCACTTGAGACTATAACAATAATTTCAGCCATAGGTAAAACTCGAGGGTCCTTAAAGATTAAAGTAGGACTAACACTACATTCTGAGGTCATATCCCTAGATAGTGATAACGAGTCTGACTTGGCCAAAGAAACAAAAGTTAGCTGGTTGAATTTGGCAGCCTCTCTCATCCTTCTTTTCTCTTGACTGATTCATGAAAGAGTGTGACTAAAATTCCCGGTATCACTTAGCCAGATGGCATTGTAATGATTGATTCCCTCAATAGTTCGAACAAGGTCTTCCTTTTCCTTCTTGGCCCTCAAGTAGCATTTGTTCCCAATTATTGACTTCCTTGCATTCATCTTGAGATGAACCATCATGTCACAAGAGTTTCCAAATATTAGACATATAATTTTGGAGGGGAAAACATAGCAAGCACATAGGTTCTAGAGATAAACCTAGAAGCTCTGATACCACATGTAACATGCCCATTGTTCTACTCAAAAAAATTACTATGTTTTAACCTCAAGTAAATAAACTATGATGCCAACACTTAAGCTATAAATTTTTTCTTTTCAAAATATAAGGATAATATGCATATTTTAAATAAACATCACTCTAAACTTTTCCATTGCATTATAACAAAGTATTACAACTTTCCAATGTATTGATTTCATACTACATAATTCCATAATAACATTTCACATTTACAATTTTTCATAGAAATAGATACATACATGGCTCCTATAAGCTTACTGGAAAAATAAATAGGAATGGTCCAGGTGCCCTCCATCAAATCTTGGTCACCAAATAATGAGGAGAAGCATCACTCAAGTGCTTTTCTTCCAACCATGGACTTATTATGGTCCCTCACACATCTACCTAACTAGTAAGATGGCCCTCCCTTCGAAAAAGAGATTGATTTTGTAAACTCATAATAATAATGACCTTCCCTAAGCTCGGTTTTGTGTCCTACACATCTAGATTTGTCACACAGTGGCTACAACCTACACATATGACATTCCTTGCCTAGTATGTAAACCTAGCTCACAATGAACTAACAATGTAAATAGTGGCAACTTACACTACTTTGGGCAAAGTATTCATCACCCCAATTTAGGATGGACGTCACACACTCACCCACCTTCCTAGCTCAATTTTTATTGACCATCCATATCCTATGCATAGGCTATCCCCTTTCACCATGGATTGCTCTAACCCCATGAATAACCTATTAACCTCTACATTTATTATGACACTTCTACTTAAGTATTCAAAGTAACTCTATAACTCAACTTCACAAATAAAGCATTATCTATATAATCTTAACTTAATATAGTTCATAATATTAATACAAAACCCATTCCATAATATGGATTTTATACATGCATTCAAACAATAGTATTCCCAAGACTAGCCTTATCAAGAATATTTCATACTTATCTAAAGAAGATAACCAATTCATAATAACTCTAGGGCCAAAGTAACCCTTCTAATCTCAGGGATGAGAATGGTTGTGGATTTTAATCATTCTTTGAAAAATGTCCAATTTTCTCTCTCTATTGACCTTGTCATACCCCTTGAAGTCTCATGATGTGTATACGAGAGTTGGATTGTCAAGTTATTATCTAAGAGCCCTCTTTATTATAAAATTGCTTGAGTAGAAAATCACTAAGAAAGGATTTATCGAACCATATATGGTTTAAGCAAAAATTAAGAGTATGTATATATATATTTGCATATGTACATATGTGAGGGGCTCGTAATAATATATAATAGTTAACTATTCTGATGTTTGAATGAAAGCATAGTGGAATCCCTTCTAGATGAGATTTTCAATGTGCATTGAGAGGAAGACATTTATGTTAATGATGGAAGGAAATGTTTAATTTGTAACCAATGGAAATATTAAACCATTAAATAGAAATAATGGATTCCTTCTTTCCAAGTATTATGGTATAAAGATGCCTTCTTTTGTAGCATTGTCTACATGAGATTATTTTAAAGACCATTAAAATGGGAGATTGGATAGTCAATAATTGTTGTGACTTATCTATTAGTAGCTCCATGAATAAACAATTTTGCAAGGTAGTCAAGTAGAAATTGAAATTAGACCATTAGGATCTAACTAAATTCTTAAGTCAGCTAATCTTCTCTTTTAAATATGGAATTTGATGCCTTCCGAAAATAAAGTGGTATGCATATAGAAGGGATATTTCTACTTAAAGAACATATACACATATGTATATATAGTTAGAAGGCCATATATGTGTACATGCATAAATTCTCCATTTATTCATATACACATACATGTGATATACCTTATTTTTATCAACTTAATGCTTTACTCGAGCGATGTTGATTGATTTCATTGTATGAAGGAAAGAAATAAGGTTTTGGGATGTTACCTTATATGTATGTGTATTTATGATTTTGCATGAACAATGGTAGATTTTCATGAAAATCATGCATTATGAACCATCGTCCATGTAGAAAATGTTGGATTGCATGATTCAATTTCTAAGAAGGATCATTCTAAAAATAGAATGCTTATGAACCTTATATATGTAAACGAAATGTTGTTGGATGCATGTCTTGATGTCCTTGAAGATTCATTCTAGAAATGGAATGATTGTTGGGCAGAATTTTGACTATGTTTCTCCATGTAAGAAAGGTAATGCTTGCTCATAATTTTCATCAAACATGTTTCCTCATGATAGTTGGATAGGAGGTAACGTGGTATGGAATTACTTTACTTAAGAATGTATACTCATATATATACCCATATATATGTATATACATACATACATGAGCTATACCTTCTTTATGTATTATTACATATTATATTCACTTCCATGCTAGTACTTGCATGTTCTTAGATTTGATCCAATTCATATATTCTTATGAAAATATTTTTGGATGATTTGCATGCAAGTAGTCATGTTATCTTGATAAAAAATTAGTACTTGCAAAGATTACTTGTTAAAGAAATGATGGACTTAGCAACATTAATAGTAATCTAACATGAAGTATTTATGATTGTTTTTGTATGAGCACAAACGTCAAGTATGATGTATTTTTTGGTGCAAATTATGTAATGATCATGTTATGATTTAATATTAAAATTTATTTACTTTCATGTTTGTACTTGCATGCTCAAATATTAGAACCTCTACCTTTCTTGATATGCACAAATAAAAGGATTATTGAAAAGGGATTTCTTGCATGCTGACAAACTAGTTACCTAGATTTGCATACTTATACTTGCAAAGATTTATTAATTGCTTAAGAGATGTTGGACTAAGAAATTTTGATGGTAAACTAATATATTACACTCATGATTGACTTTGTATGTGCACTGAAGAATTTTGGGGAAGTGTTTCACTTCGTGGTAGGGCGGAAATGTGCTCCCACAATTTTCTCACCCTCAAGATGGTCGAAGAAGTCCAAGGTCAAAGGGATCCTATGAGGAAGGCATAAGTGTTAAGTATATTGTATAGTTTTTTTAATGACCAAGAGGTCTATTGTAACGAAAATATTCCCATATGAATTTTCCTTATAAACGACACATATACTTTATATTAATATTTCAATATAATTCTTTATATTTTTCTTGTGCATTGGACACATGTCATCCTTGTATGTGTGATGATGTGTAAATTTATTTTTTATTAAAGATTAATTTATGGAGGTTATTACACACTTTTAACCCAAATCAAGAACATTCACAAATATAACCATAACCTCTTCTAATTCATGCACAAATAAGACTAAAGGTAACTTACCATTTCCCAACTATTGACTCAAATTGACCAAACTAGAAGTGCATGTGTAAAAGCTTAGTTAGGCTTATTAAGGGTTATTTTTGGACCAAGTTCTTCTCTTGGGTGATACTACCCCTCTCTTCTAGAGGCTTGAATTTGTTTCTGCATCCAACTTAGTACATTGCAATAGTAGTTAGCCGAAGACAATACATTCATTTGCATCATATATATTTCATAGCCAAAATCATTATAAAAACATAAAATAGAATAAAAACATTTATTTATAATTTTTCCAAGATACATAAAGCATAAATATATTCATTTAAAGCATTTTTACCCAACTAGGTAAAAGTAAATAAGTAGTAACACAATAGGGTGTAACAATATGTAATAACCCATCCTAAATTATTACTTAATTAACATTATTGTATTCGACACATGAATATATTCCAAATTAAAAATACATAACTAGTGGCTAAAGTCAATCATAGCTACACATGTCCATTTAAAATGAGTCAATGATTCATATATTCACTTCAAAATTCAAATTACAATATCAGGTTTGACTTGGCTCCTAAGGCCACAAAGTCATTACATTGTACACTTTACATCAAATACATGAATGTACTACATCAAGTTACATATTAGACTGGGATATTCTTGTGAACAACTAAAGTTCTTCTTTGACACTCACCTCCATTGGTGAACAAGAACATGGTTGAAGTGCTTTACCGCCCAACCACGAAGCTTACGCTTCCTCAGAATAATTTAAACTTGAAGAATGCTCGACCCTACATAGAAAGTTTAGCAAGAGAACAATCTGCAATGTGGAATCTAGTGTGTTCCCATACATCAACATGAAATTTCTATCTACAAGTTAGAAAAGAAAGTGCAAGATCTATGCTAAGAATGGTAGAGAGTGTTATCATAGAGTTCATACATACAAATGAACTATATTGCTTGGCCAAGCATAATAAATGTGTGGAAACAACAACAAACAATAGGTTCTAGTAAAGAAAACCTATACTCTTTGAACTCCATTTCGACACTCGTCCTGAAAGGTAACTTTCTACTATACATCTCATAACAGCTATCTACCCTCTAGCAGCATCTACCCTGAGATGCTCTAGTCAACTAAGGTATCACTGTTTCGTTCAAGTATTAGAATATTATTTCACATATATCTTCAAAAGAAGAATTGGATTGTTTATTTAATCTCTAATACAAAAAATAGATTTATGAGTCAATAGAGTAATTCAACAATCAGTCATATCATTCTTATGACTATTATATACTTTTCATCAAAAGCATTTTCCATTTAAAAATGAACTAAGAATAAAACAAGGTATGTCACAAGTATGTGCATGTATATAGACGAATTCTATGTGCATACACATATATGTGCCCACTTATATTTAGAATTTGTGTATGCGTTCTGAAATAATCATCAATTTAGATTGCAATCATAAAATAGTATTCCATTTGACATTTCTTTTATCAAAAATAAAGAATCAGAACATATCTATGTTAACAGTTTCTCACATACTATTATTACATTTCACAACTATGATACTCTAACATTGTTTTTTACATATGAACATTCTTCGTTTAAATAAAATAAGTATTGTTTCCTACTAAACAGTTATAAGACAAGTTGTTTACATAAGAAAATTCATTGTTTACAACTATTCAAAACTATTCCAACTAAATGGTTTAATGAGAAAATGTATTCTCAGCTACAAAGATTAATTAACAACAAAACAATTTTGTTTACAAAATATTATTCACTATTTACATCATTACAATACTGTTTAAGACTAAACAGTTACATTCAATGACAAAAAAACATTGTTCTCCAACAAAACACTCATTGTTTGCAATTACTTATTGTTGTTCCAAGATGTTTAGAAGCTAAATGGAAACATTACATTTAATTGTTCACTATTTTAAAATAGAACCGGTTTTCCACAATGAACTGAAAATGAACAACGATGTTTTTCCAATGACAAATATTATCTAAAGCTTCTCATTTGTAAATTTTCATGCAAGCCAAAAGATTTTTCTAACAAATCAAATAGCCCAATTTTGCACATGAAAATAAAATGTCCAATATTCAAATCTTGAACACTTCCATCACTGAAATTTGATGAGCAATTTTAATTTTAAAAAGAAACTAAGTATGACATGTATGTCAATGAAGAACTTGAGAAAATATTATGGTCAAGAGAATGGCACAAAAGTTTCAAGTTTTAAACAATGCTCATGCCTATTCAGGCTACAACAAAATAATCTTAAGTTGCTTTGGATTCAACCAATCTCATAGGTCAAGTGATTTCTTTCTTAGCATCACAATTTATATTCGAAATTTCCCTTATGGGCATACTGGTTTATACCATGCATGCAGTAATATTCAACATGCAGACTTATGTCTGTACCATTTACACATTCAGGAATCAGCTCATCAATCTTCTAGATTGACCCAAGCAAGGCTTGGTGAATCTCAAATTTAGATTCATTCCATTGTTCCTATCGAACGAGGTCAAATTCACATAAAATAACAATATACATTCATATGCAAAGCTCTAAAATCATTTGATAAAGCCCCTTTTTGTTATCGACCCATTCAATAACTTGTATTAGTAAATATACAAATGAAAAACAAAATAAAAGGAATTCAAGCCCTCCCACAGGATCATTATTTGATCCCTTTCAAAGAAAAATGTTTAAAAACAACACAATAAATCGTAATGTATTCCGATAGCCTTCATAAGGCTAAGCATCATCATACAGAATAGAGAGGATGGCCGACCTATTTAAGGTTGTCGGGCCTCAACCTAGCTCTACAAATGGCCATGAAGGCTCTAAAATTTTATGTTTTCCATACTAAGTAGTTCGTAGTCCATGCGACCTCCACAAGGTGGTTGACAAAACTTAATACATTCATCTCAAGGCCGATTTAAACACATAACAACGACTCAAATTTTACTATGTTATGAAAACACTCGATTAAAATGAAGAAAATACTTCAAGCATGATTTAATAATGGTAATAATAACAAGTCGATTACCAAAGGAAATTGAATTACCTCTAATTCAAGATTTTAATTTGTTTCCCTCAAATTTTTCCCCTATCTTAAGTCCTTCTGCTTTTTGCCTTCAAACCCCCAATTTCTTCTCTTCTCTCTACTTTTTCGCCTGGATATCCTTCAAAATGGAAACAACACTGTCTTTTGCATGTTTCTGGGCATTGGAATTATTACTTGTCATCGACCACTACTTGGACAAATATTTTTCATTAAACCTATGACAATCCACGTCCTTCGTGGGATGCCTTGGTGATTTCTCATTGATTTTAAATAGTCTAGTTTAGAATATATCGGTTATCGAATTTGAATTCGATATAAATTTTGAATATGTGTACATATATATGTATATGTATGTATATCTCTATATATTTATAAATGATTTCATTCATATTTTCCATGTTTTCAAATTATATATATATATATGTATATATGTATGTATGTATGTATGTATTCACATTTATTTACATAGATGTATATATATATATATATACATTCTTATGAAAATTGTTTGTTTGGAAGATATTTAAAGTTCTGTATGCTATTATTTAAATTAAGAAAGGAACGTTTTAATCTCATCTCAAGCTTCCATATACGTAAACTAAAATAATTTATTTTCACTAATTTTTCACATAATGAAATATCTTAAATATTTTTTAAAATTCTTTACAATACTTACTT
Source organism: Sequoiadendron giganteum (assembly GCA_007115665.2). Lineage (NCBI taxonomy): Eukaryota > Viridiplantae > Streptophyta > Pinopsida > Cupressales > Cupressaceae > Sequoiadendron > Sequoiadendron giganteum. The sequence goes on along the minus strand of CM021102.1, from coordinate 251,092,788 downwards.
TTGTTTTCTTCAAAACACGGAGTTTGAGTAGACAATTTAATTTGCAAGCCATTCATTTTCAATCACTGAAACAACTCAAGTCATGAAATTACGTTCTTCTATATATGAAAAATAGTTCAAATGCAAATCATCATGCCATTTGTGGTGTGTGCACCTAGATTCCAAATAGCTTACCATTCAATCTGGCTAAACATTCCTACTTCAACCATGTTCTCATCCTTCAACCTGTCACCCTATAACTGCACACACTTGCACTTGCAAATTTATCAGTAACATTCAATTCTTGGTAACATATAAAATAATTTTCAAAAGTTCACAAAGTCAACATCAGTCAGCTTCTTTCATTGATCTTTTGAAAATTCCAATTTTTCCATTTAATATTTATTGAATTTATTCAATAATTCAATTTACCATATTATAAAATTGGGTTATGACATCCTTCCCCTCTTGGAAGAGACATCGTCCCGATGTATAGTAAGTCAAAATAAAAGATCATATCAAATTTGAACATACATGTTTATTTCAACATCACATCAAAATTATGTATATATGTCTATTTCAACATCTCATTAAAATATATATGTCTATTTCAACATCACATAGGAATATATATGTCTATTTTAACATCACATCAGAATATGTATATATATATATATATATATATATATTTAAACATCACATCAAAATTTAAAGCATGAAATATCATAGTATCTCAATCCAAAATTCTCAAGCAAAATTATTGAAGTTTCTTTCTCAAGAAATCAAATGTGGAAAGGAGAATTCTATTTCTTCTGCATCCTCCCAAGTAGCACTATCCTCTAAGTACTAGTCCCACTAGACCTTAAACTAAGTAATATCTCTACTTCGCAACTTAACATTGCATCTATCCAGGATTCTAATGGGCTCCACTAGCATCACTCCTGGATCATGTACCTACAAGGATTGCCAATCAAGCACGTGAGTCACATCAGGATGATATGGATTAAGCAAGGAAATATGAAACAAATTATGAAGTCAAGCTAGAGTACGTGGTAGAGCTAGTCTATAAGCAACTGGGTTAATTACTTCCAAGACTTCAAACGGTCCCACATATCTTGGGGCCAACTTGGAAGACTTTCTAAAAGAAATAGAACTTTTATGAGGTTTAACTCTCAAGAAAACTTTATCCCCAATTATAAACTTTCTAAGAGTTTGATTATTGTTGACATAACTCTTTTGTCGGTCTACCACCTCCTTCAATATACTCTTAATGACTCTCATTTGTTCTTCCATTTCTTTAATCATTTTAGGTCCTACTATGATCCTATCCTCCAATTTATCCCAACAGATGGGGGTACGACACTTCCGCCCATACAAGGATTCAAATGGTGCAATTCCTAAGGATGTATGATGATATTTGTTGTAAGAAAACTCTACCAAAGGCAATTATTCTTCCCACCTATACTGTTGGTCCATATAATACATTCAGAGGATGTCTTCGACTACCTATTTCACCCTCTTTGTTTGCTCATCAGTCCGAGGATGATAAGTTCAGCTAAAATTTAATTTGGTCCTCAATGTAGCATTCAAGGTCATCCAAATCCTTGAGATCATATGTGTGTCCCTATTAGAAATGATAGTCTCTGGCACTCCATGTAAGTGAAAGATCTCTTGGACAAATTTCTTAGCCAGGGTCAACAATCTATCCATAAGGTTTCCTAGAATGAAGTGTGTAACCTTAGTCATCTTATCAATCATGACCAAGATAACATCATGCTTGTTCTTGCTCAATGACAACCCCTGCACAAAATCCATATTGATCACCTATCACTTATACTCAGGTATGTCATGAGGATACAATAACCTGATTGGATGTTCATGCTCAGCCTTAACTCGATGGCACTCCAAGCATCTGGCTATGTACTCCACTACATCCTTCTTGATTTTAGGCCAAAAATACAGAGTCTTCAATTCCGTGATCATCTTGGATACTCCAGGGTGTCTTGAATAAGGTGCATTGTGAACTTCTAAAACCTTCCTCAGCTCTTCAGATTCATGAATATACATCCTTCTCTAATATCTCAAAATACCATCTGGTTTGATCTCATACCCATCAAACCGATGATCTAAAGGATTTACTACTAGGGTGCTCTTCACTTTCTCATAGTGCTCATCCCCTAGAGGATTCTAAATCACCTGTTGTCTCAAGTTAGACCTTGTTGATATCATGGTTTCCAGATGTCTTCATCTACTAAGAGCATCGACCACTCTATTCTCTTTCCCTTTTATATATTCAATTCCAAATTCATACTCGCTAAGGAATTCAAACCACCTTCCCTGTTGCGCATTAAGGTTTGGTTGGGTAAATATGTATCTCAATCCCAAGTGGTCTATCTTGAGTTCAAATATATTTCCCAAAAGATAATGCCTCCACATTTATAAGGCATGAACTATGGTCGTCGATTCCAAATCATGAGGCGTGTAGTTCAATTCGTGTTGCTTGAGCTTCCTTGATTCATATGCTACCACTTGTCCATATTGCATTAATACTACTCCCAATCCCTCTCTTGATGTATTTGTGATTACTGTAAATCTCCCATTAGGATCAAGGATAGTTAGCACTATTATTTTTGTGAGCCTCTCTTTTAGGAGTTGGAATACCTACTCATATTTCTCGGTCCATTCAAACCTCATTCCCTTCCTTTGGAGTGAGGTAATAGGAGATGCAATATAGGAGAATCCTTGCACAAACTTCCTATAGTATCCTACAAGGCCCATAAAGCTATGAACTTCTAACACATTCTGAGGCACTAGACATTCCATGATCGCCTTGATCTTCTTGGGGTCTACGAAGACTCCTTTAGCTAAGATGGTATGTCCCAAATAGTGCATTCTATCTTGATAGAATGAATACTTGAATAGTTTCCCAAAGAGTTTCCTTTCTCTCAATCATTGAAAAACTATCCTCAAATGTCTATCATGCTCTTTGATAGTCCTTGAGTAGACTAGAATGTCATCAATGAAAATCAGAACAAATTCATCCAAGCAGTCTTTGAATACACTATTCATGAGGTTCATAAAGGTTGTTGGTGCATTAGTTAAACCAAAAGGTACTGCTATGAACTCATAATGTCCATACTGAGTTCTAAATGCAGTCTTTGAAATATCTTCTTCCTTAATTCTTAATTGATGGCACCCTGACCTAAGATCAATTTTGGAGAACATAGTCGCTCCCTTCATTTGATCAAACAATTCATCAATCCTCGCAAGTGGATACCAGTTCCTGATGGTCACCTTGTTCAACATCTGGTATTCTATACACAGACTCTTTTTCACAAAAATAATCGGTGCTCCCCAAGGAGACACACTAGGTCTTATAAGTCCCTTATCCATCAATTCCATTAACTAGGCCTTCAACTCATAGAGTTATGTGGTGGTCATCCGATAAGGTGCCTTGGATTGAGGCTCAGCTCCTGGAACCAGGTCGATAGAAAAATTAAATTCCCGCTTCAGAGGCAACTTCGTAACTTCATCAAGGAATATGTATTGGAACTCCTTGAGAATAGGATAGTCATATAAATACAGTTTCTTGCTATCATAATTATTGACATTCACTACATAAATTGCACACCCCTTCCAACGAGCCTTCTTGAGCTACATCGTAGAAATATATCTAAGCTCTGAGGGTCTTTGCATTCCACAAACCTCAACTGGGTTTCCATAATCATCCAAACAGTTGACCACCTTATCCTCATAGTTCACTATATCCTTATGCTTAGTTAACCAATTTATTCCCAAAATTACATCATATGAGCCTAAAGGTGCCACCTACAAGTTGACCTGAGTTTGAAAGGTTGGAAGCTCTAACTCACTACAAAAGAGACAGGTATCCACCCTCCTCTTTGCTCGATTGCCATGCTAGAATGTCCATGAATTTTCCATGTATCCAAGTTTAATGGGTATCTTGGATATTATAGGATCTATAAAATATTCAGTAGCTCCAGTATCAATTAATATAGAGACAGATTGGCCATAGAGCTTAAGTGTCAGCTAAATTGGCAAATCCTGATATTTTACCTGCTTGTTGTTCACTACAGCATGAATTTGGTGATGTTGAGTCTATTGGTAGCTTCCTTCCTTTCGTGAATTTGACCACTAAGGATAATTTGAGGTATAATGATCACCTCCACAAGTATAACATCCATCACAAGGCCCTTTGCAACCTCTTGGCTTGTCCTCTCTAAATCCCTTCTACTTACGGTCATCCTTACCCTTGCCTTTGTTTGCTTTCTTATTCTTTCCACCATTACCATCTTCACCCTTCTCTTGCGACTCACTTCCCCTCTTGAGATTACAGATCTGATGGCTCTTATCTCCTTTATGAACTTACTTTTTCTCATATCATGACTTAAAATTTGAATCACTACGAAGATTAGATAACTGCTACAGTTTTTGTTCTTGTTTGGTGAATTTTTGCAAGACTTCATTCATGGTTTGAGGTTCATGCATATCAATTTTAGCTCCTATGTGAGGTATGATTCCCATTATAAATTTTTAGATATAGAACAGTTCATCTCCCTGAGAGTGGAGCACATACTTCAACAGGTTGCTGAACTTTTCCCAATGCTAAATCACAGTCATATTTCCCTAGGTTAAGTTCTAAAATTTTGTCACTTTCTTGTCAAATAAAATCTGTAGTAACCATCTCTTCTTGAAATATTAGAGGAAGAGTTCCCAAGTGATCTCAGTAGGCTAAAGATTTCATTATAACTTCTCATTATCCCACCAAGTCGTTGCTTCACCTGAGAGCTAATACGTAGCCCATGTCGCCTTAGTCTGTTCGGAAAGGTTACGGAGCCCAAAGTATTTTTCCATCTCTATAATCCAAGCCTCATCTCTTGCTCTGATAGCCTTACCATCGAACTTGAGCAATACTACTTGTTTGAGGTCTTTCCCAAGCTCTTCCTCAATTTTTCCTCATGGACCTATCCCTAGACCACCATTTCCTTGATTGCCTTCTACATTCCTGCAATCTCGGTCCTCATGTGCCACTTGAAATTATTGCTCTATATGATCTATGTAAGACTCTTATCAATTTAGGAGCTCTAGAATTTGCTCCAGCCTCTTGGTCGGTCCATTATTGGAACCACTACCACCCTCGTCTTGCCTGGTGGCCACCATGTCATCCCACACTTATCCTGTAACACATTCACATTTATCGCATCTCAACACAAGGTTCTATGAATAAATGTTCTTATGCTACATCACATAATTTCTCATTATATACATACATCCCTCATTCTAGAGGACATACACATTCATGCATAATACACATATTTTAGAGTCCTTCATTGAACACACCAAATAAATATTATCTAATTTTATTTATATTAAAGGTGAGTCAATTGCCCTTATTTACAATAGGCTTCTTGTTACATCATTCTTATTTCTCAATGTCAGAAAGAGGAGATTCCTCTGGGTCCTCATCTAAATTTACATCAAAATTTATAGAAGAGGATGGTTGAGCACACAGGCTCTCCTTTTCCTCTTTAGTCAACAAGCGTGCATTAGGTCCACACCCTAGAGGCCAGTCTCAGATTGTGGAAATATTTTTTTATCTTAGGTGTTCATTTCTCCTCAATCTTCAAGCCTCTCTCTAGCTTGAGTCATGTGAGAGCCTGAGCTAGAGTTTCATCATTGATAATTTATGATTGAACCGCCATTTTGGTGTTTCCTTCCTTTACGTCATTCTTATGTGAGGTTCTAACGATTTTCCCTTTCCTTCATCTTGCCTTTGACCTTCCCATTCCTACATTCAATCCAATTTCGATCAATTCTTTGGACAACCAAATTTGGGTCAAGGGTCGACTAGCCTAGTCAACTATGGTAGGCTCAAACACCTAGAGTTGAACCCTGAGATTTGATACCAAATGTAATAACCCATCCTAAATTATTACTTAATTAACATTATTGTATTTGACACATGAATATATTCCAAATTAAAAAGACATAACTAGTGGCTAAAGTAAATCATAGCTACACATGTCCATTTAAAATGAGTTAATGATTCATATATTCACTTCAAAATTCAAATTACAATATCAGGTTTGACTTCACTCCTAAGGCCACAAAGTCATTACATTGTACACTTTACATCAAATACATATTACATCAAGTTACATCTTAGACTGAGATAGTCTTGTGAACAACTAAGGTTCTTCTTTAACACGTGCCTCCATTGGTGGATGAGAACATGGTTGAAGCACTTTACCGCCCAACCACGAAGCTTACGCTTCCCCGAAATTTTTTCGACTTGAAGAATGCTCAACCTTGCATGGAAAGTTTAGCAAGAGAACAATCTGCAAGGTGGAATCTGGTGCATGCCCATACATCAACATTCAATTTCTATCTACAGGTTATAAAAGAAAGTGCAAGAACTATACTAGGAATGATAGAAAGTGATATCATAGAGTTCATACATACAAATGAACTATATTGCTTGACCAAGAATAATAAATGTGTTGCAACAACATCAAACAATATGTTCTAGTAAAGAAAACCTATACTCTTTGAACTCCATTTCGGCACCCATCTCAAAAGGTAACTTTCTACTATACATCTCATAACAACTATCTACCCTCTAGCAGCATCTACCCTAAGGTGCTCTAGTCAACTAAGGTATCACTGTTTCGTTCAAGTATTAGAATATTCTTTCACATATGTCTTCAAAGGAAGAATCAAATAACTGATTTACTCTCTAATACATAAATTAGATTTATGATTCAATAGAGTAATTCAACAATCAGTCATATCACTCTTACGACTATTATATACTTTTCATCATAAGCATTTTCCATTTAAAAATGAACTAAGAACAAAAGAAGGTATGTCACAAGTATGTGTATGTACATAGAAGAATTCTATGTGCATACACAAATATGTGCCCACTTATATTTAGAATTTTTTCATACATTTTGAAATAATCATTAATTTAGATTACAATCATAATATAGTGTTCCATTTGATGTTTCTTTTTGTCAAAAATAAAGAATCAGAACAGGTCTATGTTAACAGTTTCTCACATGTTGTTATTACATTTTCACAATTGTGATACTCTAACATTGTTGTTTACATATGAACATTCATCGTTTAAATAGAACAAGTACTATTTCCTACTAAACAGTTATATGACAAGCTATTCACATAAGAACATTCGTTGTTTACAACTATACAAAGTTGTTCCAACTAAACAGTTTAATGAGCAAATATTTTCTCAACTACAAAGATGACTTAACAACAAAACAGTGTCGTTTACAAAATATTATTCATTGTTTACATCATTACAATATTGTTTAAGACTAAACAATTACCTTCAATGATAGAAAAATGTCATTTTCCAATAGAACACTTATTGTTGTTCCAAGTTGTTTAGAAGCTAATTGGCAACATTACATTTAATTGTTCATTGTTTTAAAACAGAATGGGTTTTCCACAATGAATTGAAAATAAACAACGTTGTTTTGCTAGTAACAAACATTATTTATAACTTCTCATTTTTCAATTTTCATGCAAGCCAAAATATTTTTCTAACAAATCAAATAGCCCAATTTCACACATGAAAACAAAATGCCTAATATTCAGATCTTGAACACTTTCACCAGTGAAATTCAATGAGCAATTTTAATATTAAAAAGAAACTAAGTACGACATGTATGTTGATGAATGACTTGAGAAAATATTTCAGTTAAGAGAATGGCACAGAAGTTTCGGGTTCTAAACAATGCTCATGCCTATTCAGGCTACAACAAAATGATCTTAAGTTGCTCTAGATTCGACCAATCTCCTAGGTTAGGTGCTTTCTTTCTTAGCATCACAAGTTATATTCAAAATTTCCCTTATGAGCATATTGTTTCATACCATGCATGCAATAATATTCAACATGCAGACTTGTTTTTGTACCATTTACACATTCATGAATCAATTCATCGATCTTCTAGATCAACCCAAGCAAGGCTTGGTGAGTCTCAAATTTAGATTCATTCCATCATTCCTATCGAACAAGGTCAGCTTCACACAAAATAACAATATACATTCATATGCAAAGATCTAAAATCATTCGATAAAGCCCCTTTTTGTTATCAACCTATTCAATAACATGCATTAGTAAATACACAAATGAAATACACAATACATGGAATTCATGCCCTCCCATAGGATTTTTATTCGATCCCTTTCAAAGAAAAATGTTTACAAACAACATAGTCAATTGAAATGTATTCTGATAGCCTTCATAAGGCTAAGCATCATCGTGCAAAATAGAGAGGATGGTTGAGTTATTTAAGGTTGTTGAGCCTCGGCCTAGCTCTGCAAATGGCCATGAAGGCTCTAAACTTTTATGTTTTCCATACTAATTAATTCATAGGCCATGCGACCTCCACAAGGTGGTTGAAAAAACTTAATACATTTAGCTCAAGGCCGATTTAAACACAGAACAATGACTCACATTTTACTGTACTATGAAAACACTCGGTTAAAATGAAGAAAATACTTCAAGCATGATTCAATAATTACAATAATAACAACTCGATTACCAAAGGAAATTGAATTACCTCCAATTCAATATTTTGTGATGTTTCCCTTGGATTTTTCCCTTGTCTCAAGTCCTTCTAGTTTTTTCCTTTAAACCCCCAATTTCTTCTCTTCTCTCTACTTTTTTTCCTGGATATCCTTCAAAATAGAAACAACACTATCTTTTGCATGTTTCTAAGCGTTGGCATTATTACTTGCCACCGGCCACTACTTGGTCAAATATTTTTCATTAGACCCGTGATAGTCCACGTCCTTCGTGGAATGCCTTGGTGATTTCTCATTGATTTCAAATAGTCCAATTTAGAATATATCGATTATCAAATTTGAATTCGATATGAATTTTGAATGTGTACGTATATATGTATATGTATGTATATATATGTATAATATATATATAAATATATATTTTAATTTTTTTAATTATTTCATTCATATTTACCATGTTTTCAAACAATATATATATATGTATGTATGTATTCGTATTTATTTACATACATGTATATTTTTATTTTTTTACAGGTAAGCACTACCAGAGGGGGTAGCTCCCATGTTTATAGAACGAAAGAAAACAATGGATTACAGATAGCCTAAGCCATCTGCCACCACAACCAACCAAACCAATAAATTTTCACCTATTAAGCCCGAATTGGCCACAATGCTTTTTATGAAGGCACTGTTGTTGACAAGCTCCACCACATTCCGATACAACCTTGATGCCTTGTGAGAATATTATTTCTTTTTTCCTTATACCAACACTTTCCAGCACTCAGGAATCCTCTCATCCAATCTAGAGCAAAGCTAGAGCACACCACTGCCAATACCGAGCACTTTCCAGAATGTAACCAATGCATAGACCATGATTTTGGGAAGGTGACCTCCAGGCCGCACAAAGGGATGCTTCAGACCAAGAAACCCACTAGTCCAAATGAGGAAGTTGCGTTCGGCAACATCCGTGGCCAGAGGAATGCTACTCCCACCTATTTAAGTTCAACCTCAAGTAGCCATTGCACTAAAGATAGTAGCCAGCAACAAAACCAACGCCAATCCAGAGCACCACAATCAAGCATTTGAATGAGTTATTTCATCTTCCATAATTTTTTTTAACTCCCCAGGGAGGGATGAGTAGTCGAAGATGGAATCCATGCAGCTTTGTGTAACACCTAGATTGGTCAGCTTGTCATCCAATTCATTTGCCTCATGAAACACATGCCTTATTATGAAATGCTCCAATTGGTTGAGGGCGCACAATATTTTATCTAACAAATGCTCAAGCTTCCAATTACCCATGTCGCGCTTCATCACAGCAGTGATACATATCATTGAATCACCTTCCACCTCGACTCTCATTATCCCTTTTGAAGTACATAAATTCAAACCACTCGCCAAGGCTTCGAACTCAGCCTCATTGTTAGTTGCTAAACCAATCCTTTGAGATAATGCAAAGAGACATTTCCTTGTTGCGTCCCTAATTACACTTCCTGCCCCCATTTACATACATGTATATATACATTCTTGTGAAAATTATTTGTTCGGAAGAGATTTTAAGTTCCATATGATATTATTTTAATTAAGAAAGGAACTTTTTAATCTCATCTCGAGCTTCCATATACGTAAACCAAAAGAATTTATTTTCACATAATGAAATCTCTTATCTTTTTTCTAATCATTATTTACAATACTTACTTTCATTTTCTTCAAAACACAGAGTTTGAGTAGACAAAATAATCTACAAGCCATTCATTTTCAATCACTAAAACAAATCAAGTCATGAAATTACATTATTTTATATATACAAAATAGTTCAAATGTAAATCATCATGCCATTTGTGTTGTGTGCACCCAAATTCCAACAAGCTTACCGTTCAATCTGGCTAAACATTCCTACTTCAACCATGTTCTCATCCTTCAACCTGTCACCCTGCAACTACACACAGTTGCACCTACAAATTTATCAGTAACGTTCAATTCTTGGTAACATATAAAATAATTTCCAAAAGTTTGCAAAGTCAACATCAGTCAACTTCTTTCATTCAATTTTTGAAAATTCAAAAATTTCTATTTAATATTTATTAAATTTCTTCAATAATTCAATTTACCATATTTATGCAATAAAATTGAGTTATGACACAATAGGGATGAGGGTTTAGGGTTTAAGGTATAGAGTTGAGGGATAGTGTTATGGGTTGAGGGTATTGGGTTAAGTATATAGGGTATAGGGATTAAGGTTTAGGATATTGGGTTGAGGGTTGAGGGTTGAGGGTTTGGGGTACAAGGTTAAATGTAGGTTTTATGGTTTAAGTATAGGGTTGAGGGCTAAGTTTTGAGGATATAGGGATTAGGCTTTAGGATATTGGGTATAGGTTTTAGGGTATAAGGTATAGGGTTAAGGGTTGAGAGTATAGGGTTTAGGGTTTAAGTATAGGGTCAAGGGATATTGTTCAGGGTTTAGGGTATAAGGTTGAGGGTATAGGGTATAGGGATGAGGGTTGAGGGTGTAGGGTTTAGCGTTTGAGGTATATGTTTGAGGGATGAGGGTATAGGGTTAAGTATGTAGGGTATAGGAATATTGGGTATAGATTTGAGGGTTTAGGGCAGAAGGTTGAATGTAGGGTTTAGGTTTTCGAGTTTATGGTTGAGGGATAATTTCAAGGTTGAGGTTCAAGGTTAAGTATATAGGGTATATGGATTAGGGTTGAGAGTGTAGATTTTATGGTTTAAGTATAGGGTTGAGGGTATAGAGTTGAGGGATATTGTTCAGGGTTTAGAGTATAAGGTTGAGGGTATAGGGTTTAGGGTTTAAGATATAGGGTTGATGGTTGAGGGTATTGAGTTTATGATTGATGGTTTAGGGTACAAGATTGAATGTAGATTTTAGATTTTAGGTTTATGGTTGATGGATAATGTTTAGGATTTAGGTTATAAGGTGTAGGGTATAGGGTATAGGGATGAGGGATGAGTGTGTAGGGTATATGGATTAGGATTTATGATATTCAATATAGGGTTTGGGAGATTGAGAGAGGGGGTGAGAGGGAGAAGAAAAGAGGGAAGGAGAGAGAAGTAGAGAGTGAAGGAGGAAGGTAGAGAGATCGAGAGAGAGGAGGGAGGGAGAGAGGGAGAGACAAATAGGTTATATAGAGAGAAGTAGAGAGGGAAGGTGGGTGGGAGAAGGATGATAGAGAAAGGGGAGAGAGAATATTAGAGAGGGAAGGATGGAGGGAGGGAGATAGAGAGGCATGCTATAGAGAGAGAGGAGAGAGGGAGGGAGAGAATGGTGCTTGATAGAGAGTAGAGAGGAAAGGATAGAGTGAGAGAGAGAGAGAGGGAAGGAGAGTGAGAGAAAGATGAGAGAGAGGGAGATCTGGAGAGAGGGAGATAAAGATAAGTAAATAGGGAAGGATAGATTGATGGAGAGAAAAGTAGTGAGAGAGAGAATGGTGGTATAGAGAGTAGAGAGGAAAGGAGAGAGTGAGATAAATATGGAGAGAGATAGAGGAGGAAGGTTGGGATATTGAGAGAGAGGGAGAGATTTGCAGAGAGAGGGAAGGAGGAAGGGAGATGTAGGTAGAGAGAGATAAGTGAGATAGAGAGGTGTAAAGAAAGTGGTAGGGATTGATGGATGGAGAGGTAGGTAGAGAGAGAAGGAGAGGGAGAGGTATGGATGGAGAGAATGGGAGGTGAAAGGTGAGATATAGAGCAATAAAGAGAGTGGTAGGCAGTGATGGATGGAGAGGTAGGTAAAGAGGGAGAAGGGAGATATAGATAAGTAGAGAGGGAGGGAGAGGTTGTTGGGAAAATATGCCTCAGCTTGCTAGCTTGGAACTTGTGAACTTGGCATTTTATTTCCTTGTATGTCATGGGATCGTTGAAGATCCGAACTTCGAAACCTATGAGTCACGGGTTGTGAAGTTCATGAAATCTTTGATAGTTCGAATTCATCGGTGATACATTGTGTGGTTGGTGAGACTTCACCATTATCTCCTTGACATAGCAATATCCCTTGTTGTGGCATTGTCGACGAGAGTAGCTCAATTTGGTGGGAGTTTCTAAGATGTCTCTTTGACATTCCAAAACTCTAATGGAGTATCTTATCGGTAGGAGGCTGCACCATCACCGAGAAATTGGACAATGTCTCCTCGACACTTGATGAGTCGGAGAGACCCGGATGCTTCGTCAAGACATTGTGAAATGTCACATTGATAGGCCAATAGAAGTCTTGAACATTCTTGTCAATGTGACTTATGGTGTTCATTGTGACTTTGGGTTGTGTCTCTTCGATGAGCCAATAAGTTGATAGCTTATGAAGGTAAACCAATAGTGGGGACCACATCGATCAGTGTGAACTTTATTGGTATGACATCCTCATATCGGTGAGAGTCAACTTGTTGTCTCATCGATATGTTGATAAATGGTGAACCTTTTTGAGCAGTAAAGTGGACATCGACAAGAATTGCTTGTATCGGTGGGAGAAGATGAAATCTCTCATCAACATGGCGATGGAATTGGTCGTTAGTGTGTAGTGAGAATATTGTATTCGAACAGATTGGAGAGATATTGGAGTTTGTCTCTTTGACATGACCCGATATGGTAACTGTTATGTGACAATTGGTTCTTTGGAACTGACGTTACTATGGATGAATACTCTGGATTAAGGTTCGGTTGGTGAATGAAATTGGAATAGTGATCGAATTGAAAGTTTGATGTAGAAAAAGGTTGATTAGGGAAATGTTATGTTGCCTGAGTTGACATTGTAATTTAACATCTAAAGAGCATGAGTCTATAACTCTATATGTGAACAGTGTTTACTACAATACAAAGTGACTTTTCTTGGTGTGTGAGTTTTTCTCATGTAAGGGTTTTACATGTTAAATACTGGTGTTCAATTATGTGCATGATTTTGATTGTCTATTATGTTTTAATTTTGCATCTTTAATGAACTATAATTTGAAATTGAACCTTACTATCTGCATTCTCCTCTTAGAATTAGCATTAGGAAATTAATTCGTGATTTAGATTTTCTTATAGAGGTAGGGAGGGAGAGAGAAGTGAGATAGAGATAAATATAGAGTGATGGAGGGAGAGGTAGGTAGAGAGAGGGAGAAGATAAAGATAAGTAGAGAGGGAAGGAGAGGTAGAGAGAGGAGAGATAGAGTAGAGAGGGAACGAGGGAATGAGGGAGGGAGGGAGAGAAAGGTGAGATATGGAGGTGTAGAGAGAGTGGTAGGGTGTGATGGATGGAGAGTGGAGATATAGATAATTAGAGAGGGAGGGAGAGTTGGGGAGGGAGAGAGAGGTGAGATAGAGAGAAACAAAGAGAGTGATGGAGGGAGAGGTAGGTAGAGAGAGGGGGAGAGGAGATAAATATAAGTAGAGAGGGAAGGAGAGGTAGAGAGAGAGGAGAGATAGAGAAAAGTAGAGAGGGAATGAGGGAGGGAGAGAAAGGTGAGATAGAGAGGTGTAGAGAGAGTGGTAGGGTGTTATGGATGGAGAGGTAGGTAGAGGGAGGGATTGGGAAATAGAGAGTAGATAGGGAAGAAGAGAGGAAGAGATAAGAATGGAGGGATAGAGGGAGGTGAGAGAGAGGTGAGATAGAGAGAATAGAGAGAGTGGTAGGGTGATAGAGGGAGAGGTAGTAGGAGAGGGAGAGGGAGATAAAGAGTAGAGAGGGAGAGAGGGGGAGAGAGAGAGAGGAGGGGGATGGATAGGTAGAGAGGTAATTATCGAGATCAAGGGAGAGAGAGTTAGATAAAGGGATGGAGATAGTGAGAGAGAGGTTTAGAGTTTAAGGGATAATCAATGAGCGAGTGGGAGAGAGAGAGAATACAACTTGTTGATTACTGAAATTTGACTAAGTTTGAATTTTTTTAAGATCTTCCAAAAACTAGAATTTTCATTATAACTCCTAGAGATCTCAAACATCTTGAAACTATATACATGAAATATAACTTAAAGTATAAGAAAGTAAATTTCCATATGTAAATGTCAACTTAAATTTTTATTTCATGTATATAGTTTCTTTGAAAGATAATAAGAAGAAAGATAAAAAAAGAGGAAAAAAAATTCAATGTAGACCAAAATGTGAGCACGTTATAATGCACTCATTATTTGGAAATGCTTTTCTGAATTCAAAAATTGCACATTTTTTGAAATTCAAACCATAATGTGAGCATGTTTTACAATAACGTGCTTGTGTTTTCACTATCTCAGGTTGAAAAAGTGAAGCCACTTTTTGGCCCCCCATCTTTCTGTACTTACTCAGGAGTAGACAAATCAAACATGGATTTTGTGTCCAACAACTTAACCGTTTATAACATAATTATGCCCAGTAGAATAGTTCTATCATAATTCAATCCTTTTGAAATTAGACTCCTTCTCATGTTTGTCTTATTGTCTAATAAAAGTAATATTAGGTGACTCACAAACTGATTAGTAAATGATAACCTCTATTTCCCTCTGAAAGTGTTGCACCCTAGTTGGTTGACTTCTTCTTTAAAATGATCCACAATCCTTATGTTGAGGGCTAAGAAGCCCATTGCTATGGGTTCACAGTTCTCCTTGATCCAAATATATTTTCTAAGGCATTCTTATTATCAACAATCATAAATTAAATATAAAATCCTACTAAACTTCATATACATTCATGAATTCATACATACACATATTAACATCACATGTTTCTATTTTCAAATGCTTAAAACTACTTACATGTATATGAAAGCATAAAATCTCTTGGTAATGTCTTGAAGCTTAGCAGAAAAAAATGATAAAAAGTATAAAATAGTAATGGGAAACTAGCCAATTATCAAGCCCATCAAGGCCAATCGTCCATCAATCCTAAGGACTATATATTAAGTCCCATATTTTTCTTTATTGCATCAAGGGACTCCTCCTAATCCAAAATAGTGTTCTCTTTGTTGTCATCTTCTTGGGTTGAATCTGAATCTCCCATGGCTATCCCTTGATTTTTATTTTGTTTTATGATATTGGTGTGTCCAAAAATAGTGTCAAATATTGCTTTCTGCATAATACCATCCACGATAGAAATGAGATTGTCAAGAGCGAGTTGCATCCCTTTAAGCTTCTTGTTGGACACGATTGGGGTCAAGTTTGTCTTCCATATTGTGAATACAAACCTGAAGATCCATAATATGCTCTCTAGGCCTTTCCAAGGATTTATATTTAGAATCCTTCTACATATTCTCCTCCATCATGTTATCTTCTTAGTTGATAATTGCATTATCATGTTCTATTTCCAAATCTTTCTTTCCTTGTGAATTGACCTCTTGTAACCCATTTTTCATCTCCTGGTTGTCTTCCATATTAAACTCCTCATATTTTAACTCCTCCTCATTTTTTTCTTCTTCTTCATTAGCACTATTCTCGTTGTTAGAATCATTGTTCTCCTTACTTTTAGTTTCTGAGTGGAGAAAGAACTCCTCTTCAGACGATTCTTTCATCACCTCCTCAAATATAAGTTTCTTTCCCTTTTATCTTTGCTTTTTTTCTTATCGCCCACACTAGCTAGCTAGGATGACCTTCGTTCTCCAGAATGAGAGGGTTTGGATCTACCACCCCCCTTGACATTATCTTTCGGGTCATCCATGATTTCAATAGTGACATTTTTTGAATTTTTCTTCAATGAAGTATCTTGCTTCCTTTTTTGTGATTTTGGGTGCTAGGAGTAAGTTCATTTTCACCATGGAAGCTTTTAACAGTTCCTCTTCAAGAGGAGAAATCTTTGTACCTTTAGGAATACCTTTTTTGGATTATGTAACCCCAAAAGACAGATTTGTAGAAGACACATGTGGATTACTACTGATGAGCTTTAATTCCAGAGGGTTGTTAGCAGAAGCAATGATTTTTGCGAGGTATTGGCCATAAAGTGCTTATAGAGAGCTAGTATAATACCCTTGTGTAAGGGTGGAGAGGCACCATTTTCTATATAATGATGCAAAGAAAAAAGAAAAGGGACATTCATATATTCCTTGTGCCTAATGTGATTTAATAAGGGAAAGTGGTAATAGTGCACTATTTTAAATCTCCCTTCCGAGGTAAAGTAATGCATTATGTGCAAAATTTCCATACCAAAGGGGGCTGACAACTTCTCCTTGTTGTAGTCATTTTGGAATCTTTGATAATTCTTGTTGCTCTATTTCACCACATTTAATCCCTTGTTCTTGAATCCTGTGGCCTCTGCTATGAGCTTAGACGTCACCATGAAATTGATGTTTCCTATTGAAACTTGTTCATTCTTCCAAGAATTGCAGAATCTAGATGTTATCACATCATTGAACCCTTGCATGGCATGAAAAAAAGGAGTCAAACACACATCTTCAAAGATTTTCCAAATCTCCACATTTTGTTGTAGTGGAATGCAAGAAAGCAGTTCTAACCTCTTCCATGGGCCTCCCATTTTACCTCCTCCCACCTTCAAGCCCATTGAATTCTTCTTTAGAGCAAGAAGGCACTCAAAAATAGAGTGATGGTTTCTGCAAAAGAAAGAAATCCTACTCATTAAAATGGAAAGATCGCATGAGTGATTTTGCCTCGAGAAAATTAACTTTGCCAGATTGAACACCTATTTTTCAGTATTCTTTCTGTAGAGAGGTTTGGACCCATGTCTTAAGGATTCTTTTGATAAATTGGGTTTTCTCCTGGTCTCTAATGGATTTTCTAGAAAACTAGAAAAGTTTCCCTTTTAGGCATACTATCATTGAGTATTTGTGGAAGAAAATCCCTCCATTTGTTTCATGGGGATTATGGAAAGAAAGAAACAACAAAAAAGTATGGATTCCCATCCTATTTTGATTGATAGATGATGGATTCCCATCCTATTTTTATGGATGGTTGCCTATCTTATTTTTATGGGTAGATAATGGATTCCCATCTTATTTTGATAGATAGATGATGAATTTGAATATGTTTTGATGGATAGATTATGGATTCCCGTCTATTTTCATAGATGGATGCCTATCCTATTTTTATGGATAGATTATGGATTCCCATCTCAATGGATGGATGTCTATTTTATTTTGATGGATAGATGAATACTTGAGTATAAAAGAGAATGAACACTTAATCACTCTTTTAAAAAATAGTGGTAAATTTTGGGAATTATTTTGAAGGTTCTTATAATAAACAACATTAATAAATCTAAACCCAAAATAATAACCACAAGTATCAAACAAAAAAGAAATATGAAAATGGGAAGAAGAAAATAAAAGTATGAATATTGGAATAGGAGGGATAAGACCAAAATATACCCAACTAGGAAAAAAATTGAAGAAACTAGGAATGTGAGAAACCACATGAGAATAAGTTCTAAGAAAGGTGGGTATGAGTGTCAAGGAGTGAGAATGAAGGAAAAAGTGTCAAGGGGAGGAGGACAAGGGAGTTAGAAGGGAAGAAATGAGAAAAATGGAGGGAGGGAATAAACTCATAAAGAGAATTGGTGTTTTTAAGAGAGTATACAAAATATTTCCACACCAAACTTAGTTTCCATTCCTTGCCTCATTTGAGGTTCACAAGCAATTGAGATTTTAATAGCATCTTGGACCTTTCTATTGAATGAGTTATACTTGATTGCTAGCACTTGGGTAGCTTCGAAGTGAATGTGATGTCTAGAGTTGGAGGAGTATTCAGTAAAGGTTAAGTTAGAAACTCACTCATGTCTAATTTTGCCACTATACTCCTTAATCTTGCTAGTAGTGGAACATCTATTTTCACCAATGTAGGGATATCCACATAAACACTTAGTTTTTTAGACCTTAAAGTTGAGAATAGGGTATTTAGGATCCATATAAGATGGGATAAGACTTTTGATGGTGGAATTGGGTTTGAAAGCACACTTAAGGCCCTTTTTTTGGAGGATTTTAAAGAAATTATTTAGCATGCCTTTAATGTAGGGAAGGGTGGCACAAGAGTCATTGCAATAGGAATATTTCTTGGGTTAGAGGTACATCTCATTTTGTCTTGTTTGAAATATTTAGTCATGTGCTTATAATAATATTTAGTTTGAAAATATTGGTTAAGTGGTTAATATCTTGGTCAATGTGATTCACATCACAAATGTGAAAGGCCTTTAAGCCCAGGGTATTCAAGACACCAACTTTGTATGCTAGGTGGTGATGGGAGGATGCATGGAGGTAGAGATTAGTATGAATGGGTTTTCTGAAGATATGGTGGGTAAGAAACTACCTATTTTATTAATGAGAAGAATATCCAAGAAGGGATGTTGTTGGTTTGTTTTGAGTTCTTTAGTAAATTTGATGCACTAAACAATATTGTTAAGGTGAGAATATAAATATTCTAATTTATCAAGGCCACAAGGCCAACATTTTTTCGTATCATCCACATAGAATTTCCATCATCTCAATTTTAGGGAGGGAATTAAGGGCTAAATCTTTAAAATACTCCATGAAAAGGTTAGAAATGATAGAAGAAATGAAGAAACCCATGGAAACCCGCTTAATTTTCTCATACATAATGTGTTGGAAGGTGAAGAAATTAAACCTTAGGCACAACCCAATGACAAAATAAATTTCATCATTGGGCTTGTGCCTAAATGGGGTCATTGATAGGGAAATCCATACATAATTAAGTTACATTGAAGCTAATCATGATGTTTCTAGTCTCGACCTATTTATCCTTGATGAACTCCATAAAATTAATTAACTCTTGAATGAAAAATATGGGTTTTCTCATAAGAGAGGATATTAAATTAGTGATATGGGCTATGGTTTTCCTCTTAGACCAATTGTAGACACCATCAAATATTTAATGTACAAGCTCATATTCACCTTGCCATGCTAATCTCCTATTTTATGGGGAAAATGACTCTTTGATTAATGAATCAACTCATTTTGTGAGTTTATTAAGGTTAAAAATGTTGAGGATAACAACATTGTGGTTAGCTTTGATGAAATGTCCTTATTTACCAAGGTCCTAGTCAATGAATCCATTACAATAGTGATGTGTGAGTCAAATGATGAAATTTCTTCCCTTGTTGAGTTGTGCATAAGGTCCACTTTCTTCATCTTCCAAGGAGTTGTGTTTGAGAAAATTGAGGGGGTTTCCATGGGTTCTCCACTTTCTCCTATTGGTACCAACATTTTCATAGAGTATTGTTAGCCCTCAGGGGTTGTGCAAGTTGGGTCCACAAAAAGCTCAAAAAGTGGAAGTGTTTTTCCTAATTTTAGAATTTGTCACACTTCACTTAAAATTTGAAGCATTTACGCATTGAATCTTAAAAAATATTAAATTTATTATTTTGAGTCTAGTTTCCAAATATGTATTTTTTTCAAATACCTAGATGATACAAATTAATTTTTAATAGGCATGTATAAAAACCACTTTTTACGACCATACCATGCACATGTACAAACACCATAATTTGACATAAATAAAATTATTTTTTCAAAATCATTTTGAGGAAAGATGTGTAACAACTTGAGGATTGATAAGGATGTGTTTTTATATATTTTTTAATTAATTTTTTATTGACCCTAATTATTATTTATGAAAATTGTACGAACGCTATAATTTGACCTACACTAATATTTTTTCGATTTTTTTCATTTTGTTGAGAATTGTTTGAATATTGATGTCATATAAATGTTTTTACAAAAAATTAGCAGATAAAAAGTTATTAAAAAACTAGAAAGCCTAATATTTAAAGTTTATGAACCAGTTTGCTTAAAAATTAATTAAAAATAGAAAACATAATCCAATCATAAAGAAATTGCATATTTAGAAACTAGACATCGTGATATATAATGGTTTTAATTTCATGAACCAATTCTAAAAAAAACCATTAGCTATATTGCCAAAGTCAAATATTTATATTTGGCATTGCCTTAGTTTTTTAGTTGCAGGTCAAAGGCTAAGGGTTGGGTTACCAAACCTTTCCCAAGCCTAAAACTAAATCAAAAATTAGGTTGGGATTTCAATTATTTTTAGAATGAGTACCCGTTTAGGAATGAGATCCCAATCTAAGGCTCAAGATCCCCTTGCTAAATGGATACCCATTCCTTTCGATTTTTTTTGGCCAAAACTTCCCCTCTTCACGAACCCAACTTCTTGCGCTTACTCTTCAATTCGTTCCCCTTCAAATCGAAATGGTGGAAACATTGTGTGAAGGACACCAACATATGTTAGTTTCATACCCTTGAGAAATTAGAAAATTCCCACTCTCACCTAAATAACATTTTTGAGTGCATCAACTTTACCAAAGAACTTGAAACCGACTAGAAACCCCCCTTCTTAGATATTATTCTTATTAGGAAATTAAATGGTTCCCTAGCTTGCCATATTTTTAGAAAATCCACTCATATTGATCTCTACCTCCGTGATATTGGGAATTAAGGTGTCTCAATATTTGCAAGTTCCTATAATTTTATTTTATTTGATAATTATGCTTAGCATAATGGGGCATTGGATTTTTAGGTGGTACTATTTTCCACATGTCAACATTTTTTGGGATGTTATAAAATGTCATCAAGAGGTTTATTTATAGCAGATATGGAGTGCATAATTATGTGGGATCTTATTACAAATTCTTATGACACATAATAACATGATTATAGGGAGTTATTAATTATGAATTGGGAATCTTGACCAACATTATGATAGTTTATGGTGTATGTCATAAGCATCATTCCAAATTAGGTTAAGAGCCTAAGTTGGTGGGTTGACTATGAAAACTTATGACAACATCTTACAATTGTAAGGAATATACTAATATTAGTTTGGAAGCCCAAAATTAGCTTATGCATTAGAATTTGTGTCATGGAAATGTGGATTCTATACTTATTGTATTGGCAAATATTTTGCTAGAACCATTTGTGGTTTCTTGTCAGTATTTGGATATTTATTTAGGTGCTTGGGTTGAGATATTTGAGGAGTTTTTTATGTAGGGTTATGTTGTTAGTTTTTGTCTAGAAGATTAAGATGTAAATCTCCATAATAAGGCTTTGAGCTCACAAGTGTATTGTAACATATTTGTTGTTGTAAATCAATACATTGGTTCAATGCTTTAGAGTGTGGCATTTTTATCCAAAAGGTTTTTACCCCATGTATATTGGCATCTCTTCTCTTTCATCCATTATCTTCTTCTTTCATGTTCTTAAAGTGTTAATTTACATGTTATATTATCATATTTTTCTTAGATATATAAGCTACACTAATCTTCCTCTAAGGATTGATGGTGGTAAATTAACTATTTTTATTTTCAATTTAAGGGCACATTAGTATGTGTTTGTATCAATCTATATTAAACATTTGATTATGAAAATCATAGGATATTGGAAGGTGCATACTAGTTATTTCTCCTTACAACTAATATTGGAGCTAAAATGGTTCCATGTTGTTGCATGTGATGATTCTATAGTGAATGAGGTTCAGGGTATTTCTTCTTTTGTGATTCCTTGGCCTTGCAAGCTTGAGGGAATCTATAGGAAGGAAATAATTGATTAATATTAATCTTCATTTGAGTGGAAGTATTATATTTGATATTTTTGGATTAATTAAGATAATAATAATTAATTAGCCATTAATTAATTATTAGGTTCCTTATTACTTTAATTACTTAAGCTAAACTTAAGAGTGTTTTGTTATTATTAGATTGGGCTATTTATAGGTCAAGTTGTATCATTGGATAGGATTAAAACACTTATCACAATCTAATCAAATCCTCATATAGGGTTTGCACTTTTATTTTATAAGCATTTATTATTGTACTTTGTATTACATTCATATTCATTTATTCAATATAGAAGGCATATCACATGCATGTGGATCAATTATTCTCTCTTGGTTACATATCGAATTAGTTGTTTTTTGGGGTTCACTATCAACCCTAATATAATATTAGAGCTCCATATTTTTGACTTCATATCTATTTTTTTAGAGATCTTCCCTTGAGGAAAAAATTGGCTCATCTTAGAGCTAAATGAGCATCAAAATTGAGTCCAAAATGGCCAAAAACCTTAAGATTGCAAGTCGTTCATAATGTTTTGTATCAAGGACCTCCATAAAAAATACATACAACCTTGATGTATTAATTATTATGCAAGTGATTTGACAGGTTCATTTGGGTTTGAAAAAAAATCTCGTTTTATTTATTTATTTTCAAAAAATAAAAAAAAATCTTATCAAAAAATTGCAGAATAATAAACCAAAAAAAGGATTGTCGTAGTTTTTAAAACTTTGCACTCAACGAGTCAACATACACATCAAACCTGTTGGTATGAATGGGGTTATTTCCTAACTAGTTATTAGTGAGGACCTATTCACATTATTATAAGTTTACTTATGAGTTAAGTTTCCTAGGTGTCATTTCTAGAAACTAGTTATAATGGGACCATGCCTCATGCCTCATTAATTAGCTTATAGTTATCTAGGCATTTAATATTTCACTTATACATTTAAATTATGAATTAGGCATTTAATTTTTGCATCCAAGATAATTTTCCCACCTCCTCTCACCTTGCCTATATAAACAAGGTGCTTGTACATATGTAAATCATCTCATGATATCTCAAGTATCTCAGATATTCTAGAAATTCTAGATCAATTTATCATAGATCATCATTTGATCAAATTGTCTTCTTGCTCATGTTGCAACACTTTTCTTGTGGATGGTGTCTTTCATGGTTTTATCCTTTAAATATTGCAATTACATTTGGGTTCATTGTTCATCAATATTTCCAACATGGTATCAGAGCATAGGCCATGCAAAGTCCATCTCAAATTGAAAAGTTGAGCTGAGGAGATTTTCGTTGCAAGTTGGAGGGTTTGCATTTCGATCTAGTTGCCATCATCTAGGATGTAGCTAATTTCTAGAGCATATTGGGTCATATTTGACCCTTCCATTGCGTATGGAAGGCCCAAAACACCCTATTTTCATAAAAAAATACTTCATATTTTGAAGTAAATTAATTTTTGGTAGGCTTTCAAAAAAATTGGGCGACTATCTTAAATTTGACAGCCAAATGACCATCACAGAAGCCACCTCATGTCTTAATTAAGTAGTTTTCTTAAAATTGTCATAACTTTTGACTTGGGTATCATATTTTTAAAAACAAGATATTGTCAGAATGTTGGTTCAGAGCACTTTCCAATGGTGTAAGTATTATTATCATATTCTAATTTTGGAATATTTTATTTCAGCTTGAAGTGAAGATTCCATTTTGGACTCTTGAGCTCGTATCTTTTCACCTATTTATCAGATTCTGGAGATTCCAGCAACATTGCAAAGGTGATTTAGATCTCTATCATTTTATCCATATACTTTTTTCAAATTCGGGCCTAGGTATATTTTATTGAGTTCTTGTAATCTGAGACATTTGCTTGATAACTTGGATATACTATAATTTGGAGAAGGTTTATTTGTATTAGAAGGCTTCATTTTCAGTTGTGCATCATATTTGGGAGTTTCTAATTGTTGTTGAAGGTTAATATCTTTGTATTTTTGGAGATCTATCATAGTTCATTATGGGGTTTTCATTTCATCCCTCTCTGATTATGTTGAAAAGGGGAAACTATAAACAATGGAGAGATGGCATCATACATCTTCGATTGCTTCATTTGCTGCCACATTTGTATGATCTTATTCCCCCTCCTGGTACTGATAGTAAGAAATTTTCTTGGAATTGCAAAAGGGATCGTGTCTTAGGAGTTATTGCAATACATATTGATGTTGCCACTTTGAATTCTATTGATCATTTTGAGTTTCCTCATACTCTTTGGACTAAAATTTGGGAGATACATGGAGATCCTGATACTCACCCACTCCCAGATGATCCTACTTTAGATTGTCTTGTGCCTCTTTATTTTTAGATAGGATACCCTATGATGGTGATACTATTCGAGAGTTTAATTATTTGGAGTACTTTGAATCTTCAGATGAGGATGATGAGGTTACTTCAAATACTCCTTCTCCATCAAAGACACTTGATGTACCTTCACCTTCACTGATTCATTGTGTAGAGTCTTTGATCGAGGCTCCCAACATTCCTATTCAATAGGATCATTCATTTTATGTTGGTGATTCATTGAGAAATTTTGATGATTCATTACAACAAGTATCTCATTGTCTTCCTAATTGTGATTCCTATTTATCAACCATTGCATCCTTGTTTGTGAAGTCTCACATTTCAAATTTGGAGTGTTAGGGTTAGAAGGTAGATATCTAACAAGTTAAATGCGGATTTGATCAATAAAATAGAGAAATAAAACACACACAAAATTATAGCAAAAACAAGCAAACATAGAGAATTTAACGTGGTTCACCCAATTCGGGCTACATCCACAAAATCGTAGGCCATACAATGATTTTATTATCCAGTTCAAAACATATTACAATCTCGTGAATAATACCATACTACAACTCCCCATCCCAACTGCTTATAACAAGCTTTTAGAAGCTTCTAAAAAATTAGGGTTCTACAAAGTCGATATTTTCTTTTTTGGTGACGAAGCGAAAAAGTATAAAAAAAAAAATTCTCAAGGGCTGCCACCCCCTAACCCCCACTCAGGACCCAATCCAACCCCGAACCTCGACAAGGATACAAGAAGAGTGTACAGTATAGCATGGTTAGTCACCACATACCAACAATCTCCCACTTGGAGACTGATCAAGCTCCACACCAACACATGGAGGACACATCTGAGGGGTTATCTCTCCTCTTTGATGACAGTCACTGCACAACTGTTGTCAACCCATCTTTGTCTTTGGATCTTGTTCAACATTATTTTCTAAATATTATTGGTTTGTCACCTTCTTCTTTGATTAAACATGTACCTAATTTGATTTTCATCTTCATCTTCCTTAGGCAAGGATGCATGTGAGTAGCTTTTAGAGACATCATCATACATATTCATGCTTCTTTCTTTCAATTCCTATCCGAAATGGGAAGCATCCTTGTATTTTTTATTTGTTTTGTTTCTTTTGGAAGGGAGACAAATTGTTTTTCGATATTGGATCATGTTTTGTCTTAAAAAAATAACCATTTTTGTAGGTGATTATCCATTATGGGGGGGTTATATAGTCTCTATATTTCCCTCTTATGGGGGGGCTATTGATTATATTGTATTCTTGTGATGGATGTAGCTCTTGGGGTTATTAATGTTGAGATCTCCATACATCACTTCTATCACTTATACATGATTTACATTGCATCTCCTTTTCAAAGAGGATCTTTGTCTCATGAGGTTTTCTCCTTTTCTTCATTTGTGAGAGATTAGCTGCATAATTAGTTGTACATGGGTACCTACCATGGCCTAATAGTCGAGACCCATATTTGCATCTTCATATTGTATTTCCATATTGCATAATAACTACACTCCCTAAGTTGCACTTATGGGGGGTGTTGGTGTGAATGGGGTTATTTCCTAACTAGTTATTAGTGAGGACCTATTCACATTATTATAAGTTTACTTAAGAGTTAAGTTTCCTAGGTGTCATTTCTAGAAACTAGTTATAATGGGACCACATCTCATTAATTAGCTTATAGTTATCTAGGAATTTAATATTTCACTTATGCATTTAAAATTATGCATTAGACATTTAATGTTTGCATCCAAGGTAGTTATCCTACCTGCTCTCACCTTGCCTATATAAACAAGGTGCTTGTACATTTGTAAATCATCTCATGATATCTCATGTATCTCAAATATTCTATAAATTTTAGATCAATTCATCATAGATCATCATTTGATCAAATTGTCTTCTTGCTCATATTGCAACACTTTCTTGTGTATGGTTTCTTTCATGTTTTGATCCTTTGAAGACTGTGGCTTCATTTGGGTTCATTGTTCATCAATATTTTCAACAAAACCCTGGTGGCAATTCAATTCTGACCCAAGAAGGTCCACTCCTTTTGTCAGTGACTTTCTTAGCCATGAGTTTTAAGACTTCCCAATGACCTAAGCACCACCTAAAATCTATTTACACTGGCAATTCCAAGCACAAAATATATCAACAAGGGTGCAACATAATCTGATAATCCAAAAATTATCGATGGCATCTACAATTTCTCATGCAATAAAGACAATAAACCAAATATTTCATTTAAATTTACATATTCCAACACATGCAAAATATTTCCAATAGCATATTTTAGGGAATTCTAATTTTCAAGAAAAACAACACGTTTTATCGTTGAGGGGAATATTCGATGAATTTTTGCTAATCTCCATGAGACATCTGTCACGTCCCATTTAATTAGCTTATCTTAATCACTTAATTACTATAATAATTTCTTAATATCAAGTGATTAGGAAAGAAAATATGGTTATGTTAATTATTACTTGAAGGGTGATTAAGAATGATTATCATGATGATGATTATTAAATATGTGTTCTATTTCATAAATGCATCATGAACTATTGATATTTTCTCATATTGGAGAGAGAGTATCATCGAGATGGTTCTAGCAAGTGGAAGTAACCTATCATGATGGAACCACACACATGCAACTAGACTCATGTAGTTAGGTTGCATATTTGTGTGTAATTAAGGTTAGGAATTTCAAGTTCTTATAATAATTGTATTATTTTATGAATGGTTCTTATATATAATTATATGAGAATAAAATCTCTTTATTGAAATATATGAAAATTAATAATCTTGAAAGCTCGTATTGGTATTAAATCATGAGCCAAACCTAGCACAAGAGTATGATGTCGGATGATATATAAATTTCATTTTGCCATTCCATCAATGAGAATTGACATAATAATGATAATATTCTATTTAATCATTATTATGATAAGATAATAAAATTATTATCAAAGAAATAAAATTATAGTTAATATTAAAATTATTATAGAAATATATATATGATTAACATTACATTGCACTATTCATATTTTATTATTTTTAAATGAATAGTATAAAACCAAAATAAGAGGAAAGAACTCTTGTCCATGTGCTTGGTTGGAGCCTCCATGATGTTGCAAGCAAGACTATCGTGGAAGAACCTAGGAAAAGGTTGTGGAATCTAACTTTATGTTGCCAAATGTAATAAGTTAAAAATACAAAAATGGCTTCTTCAAAAAAAAGAAAGGGGGAAGAGGAGAGGAGGCTTAGGCAGCCAGACGAAAGGCTAAGAAGCATTCTGCATAATCTATTCATAATTCTTGTAAAACAATTCAACATTGAATCTTGAGGTAAGTAACTCATCATGCTTAGTTCCATTTTATTCTAAAACATGTGTATTAGACCTATAGGTGATTCTATCAAATATTATTTCACATTCAATTAATAAAATTTTACCACCATTTGTTATATGAAGGTATAAGTTTTATGATTTTAGCTATGATTGTAGTTGAATAAAGATATTAGTTGTGTGGTGGATATAATTTTAATACCTAGTATATTAGATATTTGGGATATATAGAACTGGAAAATACTCATATTCAACAAATACCTATGCTTTCCTCCTTATATCATCTTTATTTTTTAATGCCTTGAGAATATGTTGGAAGATGCCACATTGGAGGTTTACCAGTTTATTGTTCCTTGGCCTATTACAAAAATCAACAATTTGGCTATGCAAATCTAAGAGCGTTTGAGTTGCATGAATTTTCTTTAGCTACAACCATTTCACAGACCCTCTTAAGTTTCCATATTTTATGTGTTACATATGTCAAGTTAAGTTATTATGGGATTTGATTTCTTTCATGGCTGCATTAGATATAGGAGTTAAATCTGAACATATAAGCCATGTTGAAATTTTGAAAGCAAAGGATGACTTTGTCATGTGAAGAATAAAACAAAAGCTACAAATTTCTTTACATATTTTCTTGTTGTATTTGTCCCAACAATAGATATACCTCTACCATATAATATTCTAAAGTTAAGTATTATGTAATTTTTCTACACAAAAAGCTACAACTTTCTTTACGTATTTTCTTGTTGTATTTGTCCCAATAATAGATATACCTCTACCATATAATATTCTAAAGTTAAGTATTATAAAAAATTTCTACACATTGTTAGTATTATACAAAAATCAACAATTTGGCTTTGCAAATCTAAGAGTGTTTGAGTTGCATGAATTTTCTTTAACTACAACCATTTCATAGACCCTCTTTAGTTTCCATATTTTCTTTGTGTTACATATGTAAATATATATATGTGTGTGTGTGTGTGTGTGTGCGCGTGTGTGTGTGTACATATATATATATATATATTCCTTGGAAAATAAATATGTATACATGATATTCAAATGAATATGATCAAGTTAACATTTCATATACAATATCATTTGTATATATATACATATATATACCTATATGCATGTATACATATGTATATATGTATATATCTCATATATATACATTTGATTACATAATCACATACATAAACAATTACTATCCTATTGATAGCTATATATATACATACATGTCACATTGTCCTCTCGATATCACCATGCTCATAAGCAACCCATCCATAAGCGTGCATAGGTACATCTACTTATGTACTCTCATGTACGTGTTCCTTCATGTGTATGGACTATCGTTGACATGCATATGTATACATATATATACTTTCAGCATATGTACATCTCATCAATCAAGTGTAGTAATATAAAGAAGTACTCACATACACCAAGCACTAAACATAATCCAAGAATATTCCTAATAGTAATCAAGATCCTTCCTAATGCAAACACGTCACACTAAAGGAAAACTTACCAATTCCTAAAACTATGTCATGACTCAACCATTCTATTAGTGAGTGTGTGCATATAAACTCAATTAGGTTTCGTTATAGGTTACTTCACCAAATTCTTCTCCTGAGCGATATTTCCCCTCGCTTCTGGAGGATTAATTCTGAACCTGCATCCAACTTTAACATATTTTCATGATAGTTAGTCATTTATCAAAGCAAACATTTGCATTATACTTTTCATAGTTAGAATATCTAATTCAATAACCATACATTCCAGATTTCCATTCTATTAACATCAAATGAAATAAACATTCATTAATACTTTTTTGATAAACAAAGTACAACCACATATATATATATATCCAATCAGAATTCCAAATACATTCACATATGCAATAATTTACCCTAACATAGTAATAGTAAATAAGTACACACACAAGGGTGATCCCACAATAGTGGTTTACAATTTTTGGCCAAACTTGACATTGAAATTATTATATTTAACTAAATCTTCACATTCAAGCACCTATAGCAGCTAAACCATGAGGAATTTGAAGACGGTGCAAACTAGAGTCTCATCAAATTTTGTCTGTAGATTCTAAAAATATTTTTTCCAAAAATTTTTGGAATCAAATTGCACTTCTTTTTCCATCTCCCATGAAAACTAGTTTTTTTCAAAAAACAAAATTTTTAAAAAGTGATGCACACCGTATAACACATAAATTTTTTTCCATGAAGGATAAAATTCCAATTATTTTGAATTTAGATTTGTAACTCCAATATCTAGTGCTTCCACTTGGTTAGATATCTTTTTATTGAATATTTTTTCTTTAATCAAGTTTCGAAGTCAAACCAATTACAATTCAGACATAGCGCGACCGTATAACGCGTAACGTTTTTTGTATATATCGAATTTCAATATCTGGTGCACTCATATTTTTGAATTTTTTTTTTGATAATCTGCTATTTTTCCACATGTGCAGAACAAAGAGCTTGATTTTCGGTGAAAAACCTATGTTTAATAAAACTAAAAAAACAAATACATAATAAAACCAAAACATATTAAAATTATAGTCGTTTGATAGCTTGTTTTGAGGACTACTTGATTCTAGTTGGGTTTGTGAAGTCTCCTCCATTTTCATCCTCAACCTGAGCTTTGAAGCATAAAAATCTGGACTTCCAAAGTGCCTAAGGGGGAGAATGAGGACAAAGGGGGGTTCACTCAAACCTAGGTTTGAGCGAACCCCCCTTTCAAAAGAGGTTTTCAAATGTTTTTTTTTTTCCGTGCATGCTTTAATTTGGTTTGCTTGAACCTTGGTTTGAGCGAACCCTTTTTTGGTTAGTTCAAACCAACTAGTTCATTCGAACCCCCAAACTCAATTTTTTTTCCATGGGTCATTTTTTGTGAGTTTTCCTTCCTCACTGGAATTGTAAACCACTATTGTGGCTTCACCCACAATGGGGTGTGACAATATCCTCCACCCTCCCATTTACTCCTCAAAATGTCAATCCACCTATCTCCCAACATATTATTGGTCAACCTCATCCACAATTTACTTACCAATATTTTAATCCACTGGTTTTTACTACTAGTCCTTCACATTCTACCAATTCTCAAACTAGCTCACCTACCAATCTTGTCATCAACCAACTCTTGCAAAATGTGATCTCTTTACAACAACAAATTTCCACTATGAATCAAAACCAATACCAATCGAATCCCCCATCATATTCTACTCATAACCCATTGCCTTTCACAATCCTAAAAACTTCAATACTACAAAATGTTGAAACACCTCATTTTGAGAAGTATAATAGAAAAGGAGATCCTAATAACCATGTGTCAACCTTTACCTCTGTAATGTCATAAAATTGTACCCCTTGCAATTTCACATACATTCTTGCATATGCTTTAGTTTCCACTCCCTTAGCATCTATGTAGGCTCATTTTAGCCCTTACATCAACCTTTTTCCCTCTCAGGATGCTCCAACACCACTTTTCAGCAACTACCTTCACGCGTCAGCTTTTCTTTAAACTTTGTGCTTTCCCCATTTTCATCATTTTGTAGTGTGATGTGTCTGAGCACTAGCACACCGCACAAATTTCTGCATGCTATGCTAGGATCCTATGATGTTTCAACATTCAAACAACCATTTTCGTGCATGTTTTCCACTTGTCATCTCATTTTTTCAGTGGTAACGACTGGGGATGCCTTGAAACAACTTAGGAAGCTTCTTTTCCCTCATATTCTCTCTTTTTAATCTACTATTTCAATCCATTTGTCTCTCCTTGGGTTCTACCTTGAACTCTCCTCTTCTTTCTCACTCACTCTTGCTTGCACAACTCCATACAACTTGCTATAACAACACTCTCACATCCTTGCAACACTCTTTGCAACACTTTTGGCTCTTGCATCTAGCCATTGCTCTCTCTCTTTGGCTTCCTTAAGCCTTGCATGTGATACCTCCCTTGCCTCATGCTTGCGAGCATCCTGGGATTCCATATCCCCTATCAATTGCATTCTTACTTCATGATACAGGTTCTCCTCCTCAAGCGGGGATTGCTTTTATCACCTCTTTTGTGATATGGGTTCTCCTCCTTGAACGGGGTTTTCTTTTATCACTCATTGCACACTTTAATTCTCTCTATCTATTTGGTTGTTCATGGAGGAAGGAACACAAAAATGAGGGTTTGACTGAGGCAAACCCTTATACAACCCTGATAATTTCTCTAGATCTTACGCATGCAGGTATTGAAGACATTCATGTGCTAGAGGCTTCATCACTTGTGTGGTTGTGGGAACTTTCTTTCTATCTCTTCTTCTCTTTATCTCAATCATTTGCACTTCACTTCATTTAAGTTATATCAAATTCTATTACTTTTTTGTACTCTAGAAGTTCTCAGCAATTAGAGTAGAAGTAGCCACTTTATCATTTTTTGTGATAAACTCACTCTCTGGTCCGTACGAGACGCAAGCGCACCTCTGGGATGCCAATGTGCCACGTTGTCGTCTGTATCTCGCGTTGCCATCCTTTGGCCAAGAGCTTGTTAGTTTGTCCAAAATATTCCCATGAGTTGCTCTTTCTGATTCTAGACCTCTTGTGTTGTTCTTTGAGGTAGTTTAGGGTAGTTCACACCGTGAGGCTCTCTGAATGAAGAGAACTCATGAGTAGTGAATTCCCCTTCTATACAACCTCACTATGCAATGATTTAATCTTTGAGTATGCTCTTTTAGCCAAGCTATTTCCTGTGTCATTCAAATAAATAGCCTTTGATTGGTTTTGTTCATCACCTAACAATTCAATTCATTTCATTTATTTTAACAACTTGTTATGTTAATCAATTTCTCTCGCATCTCCAAGATAATATTAGACCACAAGTCACATTTATTGATTTGGTGCATTATAAACAAGGATCCAAGGAGAAAGTGATTAAATTTATAGGGCACTATCAAGCCCTCTTCTCTCATATCACATATTCCCTTCTAGATTCCAATGCATAATGGGTTTTCATTAGAAAGCTATAGCTGCACATTTGGGATTAGATTCTATTGATGCGATACCCTTCATTCACACATCTTTGTATGACTCTTTGTGATTACCAATTATCAATTAGCTAGTATGAGGTCTTGTCCTCATCCACTCATATTGATCAATCTGAGGCTACTACTCCTAATTATCAATCATTTAAGAAAAAAAAACTTCATAAAGATAATTTATCCTTCTTCCAACAGTATCCAAGCACAAGTTGTGGCTGCAACACCTTTTGCTACTGCCCTTATCAATTTAAACCAAAGAATCAACAATTCTCACAACTTTATGAATCTATTCATTCCATTATTCTACAAATACTTAACAATAACTTGATTTAGAATGTCCCATAGACACTACTATACCTTTACCTCCTTTTGACCGAAAGGCATTCTTTCAATATCATTGAACACTTGGGCATGATATCGAGTGATGCATGCATCTTAAGTTCCAATTTCAGGACCTCACTTACTCTAATTTCATTTAGGTGGTCAATATGAATGACAAATAAAATTAATTTGTGGTACCCCCGAATCAAAATTTACAAATTTATACCAACCCATTACCTAGCCATTCTATTAATCTTGTAGAGTCATTTGTCGATACATTACTCGCTTCCATAACCTCCAATCATGAGTAAATCATTAGATAATGTAGTTACCATGATAGATTTTCATCCTTACCAAGAACAAGCTAAACTCCTTCCAAATATTACTTTCACCCATATCGATGTCTTTATTCATGGACCTGATGGTTCTCTTTACATTACCGCTAGAATTAATGACAAACCCACATAAGGAGTACTCATGGATCTGATATTCTTGGTGAATGTAATCATGGAAGAGTTCCTTTATGTGTATGATTTTTACCAAGACAAATATGATAAATTTAAAGTCTTGGTTAGAGCGCATGATGGTTCTACCCGCCCTACCATTTGTATCTTGACCCTTAGTTTCTAGGTCGCACCAAAAATCATGGATGTACCTTTTTCCACAATTTCTACCTTAGACAATTTTGTGTGAAGTTGGATCATCCATGGCTTACTTCCATGAGTGTGATCCCCTATGTCATTCATAAATTCCTTAAATTTCCATTTGAAGGACAAGTGCACATTATACATCATAGTGGGTTTAGGCCCTTGTCTCTTTGTGGGAACTTTTCACTTGATTGCTTTTGGCCACAACCAACCCAACTAGTTCAGTCTCATGATGATATTATTTTTCTCTCTTATCAAAAATTTAAAGCTAGTTACATTGTGCAAATATTTATCAATAACACCCCATCTGCCATTCTGGTTGCTATCTGCGAGGCTCCTCAATCTCTTGTGCCTATGACAGTAGTTCCTCATGTTTTATATGTGTTGAAAAAATCATCAATTGAATCTAGTATCCTCCCTCCATCTTGAGCATCTAATGTCTATGCTAAGGTTCCACCTCCACCATCCTATCCAGGACCACGAGTAGAATGCTCGACACA
Organism: Sequoiadendron giganteum; assembly: GCA_007115665.2. NCBI lineage: Eukaryota > Viridiplantae > Streptophyta > Pinopsida > Cupressales > Cupressaceae > Sequoiadendron > Sequoiadendron giganteum. Next base: position 251,058,539 of record CM021102.1, on the reverse strand, counting down.
CCCTAAACCTTCTTGCACCTCAAAGATCACTTTTGTTTCTCTTGTCCCTTTGATTTCCAAGACAAATAAATCCACTATGTGAAAACCTCCTCCTCTTGTTGTCTCCCAACCTTTGATAGTTCCTTTTGTTCCTCCTATAACGAGAGAAAAGAAACCAATTTCAAGAGAAATGCCCAAGTTCCCCCTACATAAGCTCCAAACCGTATGCGATGAAATCAAAATGTGAAAGAACTCAAGAGACAATGTCATGATATGGCTTGACAACTTCTTGAAGGAGGTGAATCATTGCCTAATGATCCCTTTCCCATGTGGCCAAATCGTAATGAGGTGTCTCTACTTCACACATCTTCACCATCCCTTGACTCTACTCCACCCTTATCACCTAAGTATTAATATAATCCCTACCTTTCTCAACCAAGCGAAAAACTAAAAAGTCCACCACCGTCGAGTCCACAAGATAGTTCCATTCCTCCTCTCAAATATCCTCCTATGATTGATAGTGCTTGCAACCACACTAGTAGCACTACCATATAGTGATTCAGATGATATGGTTGAACCATTGGAAAAACATTCAAAATTGTCCTTGATTTTCATGAAATCAATGAACTCGGCTTCTAAGGGCATACATGATGATCCTTCTCTAGCGAGTGAACCACCATGAATTGAAACAAGCACTTATCCCTATACTACACTCATTACAATCCCTTTAACATGCTTCCTACCATCTCTATATGATGAGCAAGATTGGGATGTAAACGATGTGCTTTGGACCGAATCGCAAGTGTGGTATCTTTTGTCTTTGTGTTATGCTTGCATGTACTGTTATCCTTGTAATGCGTTGATTGGTGTGTATTTTTTTATTATTCCTCTTTGGATGACCCTTGGTGCTCTTTTTAGCACAAGGATACAAAGGGAAAAAATTTGTTGTGACATTCCTCTATGTGTATCTGCATTCTTCTATTTATTGTAAATGCATTTTTTATGCCTTTTGGGAATGATGCAAAGTGTCGAGACATTTAGGTCTCTTCCATGTTGAAGCGATTTTGTTCTTCATGTGCTCTTCTTCTTTTTTACTTGTAGATCCACTGCATTTGGGGGATGGTGTCAATTCAAAATTATCATTTTGATATATATTTATCCTACATTCATGCTAACCCCAGATCTTTGGATCCCTTATGTGCTATTTTATGATATTACTTGTTATATATGGAATTGACTTGATTTGGTGATAACCCTTCCTCATGAGGTAGATTTTGGAAACATATCAGTTGGCATATGGTTTCTACAAGCTTTCATTCTTGTCTTTGTTTATATTACTCTTTCTACCTTAAGGCAATTGCTCTCGGTCAGTGTTAACAATTAATTTAAAGCAGGGGCATACATTCCACTATGTGCTTCACTTTGTTCACACACCAATATGTTGGTGGTACTATCATAACATATCTTGATAATCTTTGTAACACTTTATCGGATTTAACCAACAAACAATGCTCTTTTCTTGGCCTGCAATGTCTGATATTGCTGACATGAAACTCACTTAGCAAACAATGGACTTTACTGGAACATTTTGTTTTCATTTGCTACTTATGAAACTCACCTATTAAACAACAAAATTTACTAACCTATGATTCTTTCATTTATTCATGAGCCACCTAACAAACAAAAAACTTTTCTAGCTTGTGACTTATGAATGTTTCCTGTAGTATGGATCCTAGTAAGAATTTTTGGGTCTTGCTATTCCATGATGCCATATCTTGTATTCTTTTTGTTTGTCATGTATACTCTGTGTTTGTTGTAAGTATGTTTAGATCATTATGTTGAGCTAACTATATAGTTATTTCAGCTTAATATATATGTCTATGCCTTTCTACATTGTGCCTTATATGTGTGTGTGGCCCTTTTATCTTGACATTGTAGTTTGGTAGGATCCCAAGTCTGGGGGCTACCACATCTCTCAACTTAGTGTTTTCCTACCTCTCCAATATTTTATGAAAGGACTATTTGGCTTCTTTGTACTTTACCATGGGTATGAACATAAGCTCATACCCTTGCTAAAGTGAGAGCTAAATGTAGCATCATAAATTATCGTTGCTCACAATTTCACTCTAGGTTCAACACTCAAATTGGTGCATGTGCCTAATTATGCTTATGATGTACCTATTTTACCATATTTTTGGGAAACTTAATTAGATCCTTGTTTATCGGGCTTTCATAGAGAAAATTTTGCCTAGACCCAAGTGCCTAGTGCCCCTGTCCTAGCTATTTGTCCCCAAATTATGGAATTTTTGAATGTTGGCCTTAGTGTGATTTAGAAATTTTTAATTTTTGGCCTCAATAAATAATTAATTTCAAAATATATTTGCATTTATATATATATAATTTCTTCCCTCCTTTTTATCAATCTAGCAACCTAAGACAACCAAGAAAATTAATGCAAAACGGGAAGCAAGAAAAGCAGAAGACCAAAGACATAATTCAAGTAAATTATAGTATGAAACTTAACAATAAATTTATTTTCAAGTATTGTACGATGTTTCTTATTTATCGTTATTATCATGTGTGCTAACACTTGCAGGATCTTAAGGAACCTCTCCTTCCTCCTTGTGTCAGATTGGTATAGCTACATCACTCCAACAAGGGTTTCAGATTTGAGTGGTAAGATATCATTGTGTTTCCATTATTATTATCTTTTTTTTTTTGCCTTTTCTCCCTTAAGAGCATGCAATATTTATCATTTATCATCATAACTGTCACGGAGGTGGGAACACCGTCACGAGGTTTGACCAAGGAAAGCCCCTATACAACACAACCCTTTTCCCTTTGTCCATTTTTATAGGTTTTCACGTTGAAGTGGATTTGACGTCTCAGCTCTTTTGAAGGCTTCTAAACCCTAATTCATGTCTTCATGGAATCATCATCAATAAATTAGGGCATGTTGATTATCTCATCTTAGTTACACTCCAAATATTGATTTTCATAATCACGGGTCTTTAGATAGTGTTCAGTCTGTAAATGCTCTAAAACCCTAATTTATGACACTTTTAGACATAGGTGCCCAATATCGGCGTCCTTCCTATCTTGCTATATATTTCAACACCAGGTTTTTCTCTATATCTTTTGCCCAAATTTTCTTTATGTTTCTACTTTTCTATTATGTAATTTCCAAATTCTATCGCACTTAGTCAATTTAATCATAACTCACCTAGTTCATTACATCATATTATCAATCATTACACACTACAACAAAAAGAGACCAAAAACCATAACCAACTTGTTTGGCTCTCCCTTGAGGACAACAACCAACCAACATCTCTTGGTTAATTTTGTGTCCCTAATGTTTAAGGTGGAAGGATTGATTTATGTTAAAGAATTTAGCTTAGATCTCACTTTTCCAAACCTAACAATTGGCGTAACATTTGGCCCTAAATTTATACAATGATATCCTTGTATGTTTGTTTTATCTAGATGTAGAATCAATTGCTTTACCTAGTTGTTAAAAGTAATCATTTTAACAATACAAAGAATGTGGTTAGTTATGGCCCAGTTATGAATGTGTTTAGTTATGGCAGATATGAATATGCTTTCATAACTGCATATATAGTTTATGTGATTGAATTTTATATAGAAATATTAATATTGTGGATAACTATTTTAGTTTAGATTTCTTTATTTGAAATCGACTAATTTTATTCCTAATATTGGAGTGTGACAAGATAATTATGCATTCTCACCAGAGAGAGTATCACTAGGAAGGGGAGTCAAGCCATTCATGGGTAATTTGGGTGAGAGAGAAGCACACATGAGCACATAATATTATTCTTCGGTTGGATACTATATTAGGAAGGGTAAATTAAAAGTGCCTTGATTGTTTGATTATTGACCAAAATCAAATAAGAAATTAAAATTATTATTATTAATAACTTTATATTCATGTTAATATATAATGAGTAATCTATAATACAAAATAATAATAATACAATATATTCTTTTCATTAAAAGATATTTTAAATATTTCCTTTCTTTTTAAGAAAAGGAAAAGTGGTGGTGGGACCCAAGGATGAAAGAAAATAAAATTATTTTTATAAAGTACATTTAACAAGGTATGTAAGCACCACATGTTTCTTAAAAGCAACAAAAAACAAATAAAAGAGGCCGATGAATAATTTTGGGGGTAGTATTTGTCAGTTAGAGACTAACCGACTATCAACATAAGGAAAATGTAAGTCAAAGGAAATCAACATCTAGAATATTGAGAAAAGAGCTCTCTATTCCAACGTAGCAAAAAGGGGAAGATTGTTGGTTAATAAAAATCAAAGGATGAAGATCATTATTATTATTTTGGAGAGGAGAACAACAAAGAAAGGAGGAAAGGGTTGTGTGTGGTTAGAAGTAGTAAAAGTCTCTGCATATTTTTATTTCACAAGTATGTGATTATGGTTTTAAATCTTTCAATTTGTTTGAGATAAATATTAACTAAGAGAAAAAGTCAAGAATTGACTATTGGAAATAAGGAATTAATTATAAATGGAGAAAATAATAAAATTTATGTGCTCCCAATCCTACAAGGCTGGTTTCTTTCAAATTCTATTTTATACTAGAGTCTATGATACTGGCATAAACTCATCAAATAGGTTTATGATTACAATTTCATTATTTTAAAATCATTTTTTGATTGGAACTAGCTCATAATTGCACAGGAATGGAGTATAAAAACTGTTGTGAAAAGTTGCTTCAATAGGCTGATGAATTGCCTTAAAAACTAGCTAAGAGGAGGATTATAAAAGTTATAGATAATTGAGTGACATTATAGCAAATACTGTCATAGCTAAACCATGGATAATTACATAAATTTCTTTTGAAAACCATAGGAAAACTGATGAAACTGTGATCTTTCACATGACTGTTGTAGCAATATACAACAATCATATTCATCCTATCACCAACAACATGTTGTGATTTATGTTATTCATAATAAGCTCAACATAATGACTTGAAGAATAAGTAATTCTATAGCATTTTTTATGAAGTTCATCTTATCATCATGTTGTTGTGGTTATGTAGTTCATATTTAGTACCTTGTCTCAAACTTGTGCAATCATCTACAAATTTTATTCTATGAACTCGTATGACCAACAATCTTGTGCAAGTTTTGGATAACTATGCAACATGTGATATTTCAAGTATGGTATATTCAACATAGTGGTTGTTAATTTACAAAAATATGCAAAGAAGGGAAACACACCTTATTGTAACCTTATTTTATTGTTTATGGAAATGTCATTGTTGATTTATAAAACTATAAACTAAAGACATAATTGATTGTATTAGAGGAAACTAAGTTCACCCTTGATACCTTGGATAAATATTAACTATAACTTTATATACTTAAATAACATGTGTAAAGGTGCCAATGACTACTAGGTTGGACCCGAGGGATCAAATAATAAATGCTTTGGCCAAAGCAATTAATTTAAATAATTAGAGAGATGATTGTTTGAATTAAAAATTGAGTCACTTCATGAGTAAAGGGCATATTCTTAGATATTTGTGTTTGGAGCATTAATAGGTTGCATGTGTCAGTTATTCATAGTTGCAAAAATTTTCACACATGTTAGCCACAAATTGCTAGACTCCTCATGATGGGTTAGACTCCTTTTATGGGGTAGCATGGGGAAGACTATGGCTTCGTGGTAGAGAAAATTTCATTCTAGTGATGCTCTCTTTCCCCCCCCTCTTCCACTTCAAATTGAGGAGAAAAGATGAAAGAGGTTTGACTTTATTGCTATGTTTAAATTTATATTTTTTTACTAATTAAGAAGTAGATGACTCTTATTTTAGTTTAAATTCTCTTTGCTATATTATACTTTGAATGCTATGAAATATTGAGTCACTTCATGGGTAAATGTCATATGCTTAGATATTTGTGCTTGGGGCATTAATAGGTTGCATGTATCAATTACACCATAGTTGCAAAAATTTTCACACATGTTGGCCACAAATTGCTCTAGACTCCTTGTGATGGGTTGATCTCCTTTCGTGGGGTAGCATTAGGAAGATTATTGCTTCATGGTAGGGAATAATTAGTTTTGGTGATGTTCTCTCCCCCTCTTTCCCCCCTCTTTTGCTTCAGATTGAGGAGAAAGGACAAAAGAGGTTTGGCTTATTGCTATGTTTAAAATTAAAGTTTATTTTACTGATTAAGAAGTAGATGAATCTTATTTAAGTTTAAATTTATTTTACTATATTATACTTTGAATGCTATGATAGATTTGGCTACTATAATATATTTTCATATGTTGACCTTTGGTTGTTCTTAAACACTAAATGCCTCATTATGAAATAAGAAACTATGCAATATTTTAAATGTGTAAAGCAACTATTGGAATATCTTCTTTATGCACTATGATGATGAATTTGTATAATGATATTCATTGAATGTAAATTAGTATAATGATACTTGTTTCTTGTGTATTTCCATGGCATTACAATAGTAATATGTGCTTGTATCAAGCTATATTGAATGTTTGATTAAGAAAATCATAAGATACAAGAAGGTTCATACTTGGTATTTTTCCTTGCACATGCATCCTCCAATCACCGCCCAATATTAAAAGTTGATTTCTTAAATACCCTATGCATTAGTTCTTTTCACATTTGTGATGCATATCACATTAATCAATAACTTAACCACTTGACCAATGTTTCAGATTAAATGGTGACATTTTCAAGCATATTACTAAATATTTCAAAGAAGCCAAAGTGAGATGCATCTGTAAACCTAAGGAATCTTCCTACAAAATTAACTCTTATGCAACCCTATTTACACCACCAAAATCCTTGTCTTATCTTCCAAAGATCCAAGAGACCCCGTTCATAATTCCAAGGTCTACAAATTTTGCATTTGTGCGAAAACCCTCACATTAGTGAAATTGACCACTCTATTAATACTAGGATTAAGGAGCATAATATGGACATTATACATGAGTGAGTTTCCAACTCATGCCTTGCTAAACACTCCTCTAGCTCTAAAAATCACATTCACTTGGAAACTACTCATGCTAGTGATTATAGACAACTTCTTTTAGATAAAACTCTCAGAAGCTATCAAAATTTACAACCACCCTATGAACCTCAACTATGATGAGGGGTGGAACTCGAGTTTGACATGAAAACCCTTGTTATAGTCACTCAAAACTAAGCCCTCCTCTCCATGAATTTTTCCCTCCCTTTTCTTTTCTCGTGCCTTCCCTTGTTTCCCTTATTTTCTTCCCCTTGACCCTTGACCCTTTATCCTTTATTCTTGTTCCTTGACACTCCTTCCCACCTTTCTTACAACTCATTCTCATGTGGTTCCTTCCATTCCTTGTTTTTTCTTTTTCTACCTTGGTCCATTTTTATTTTCTTCGTCCTCCTTGACCTTGTTCTCATTTCAAAAATTTCACTTTGTTTTTTACCCCTCTTTCCTAACTAGGTGTCTTTTGGTTTTCTTTCTCCTAATTCAACATTCTTACTTTTCTTTTATTCTTCTCATTTTCATTTTGGCTTCTTGTTTGATACTTATGATTCTTATTTTGGGTTCAAACTTCTTAATGTTGTTGATTACTTATTTCGTGGGTATCTAATAGTCCTACTTAATATCTTCTTTTATAGCTCATACCATTTTTCCGAGTTCTTTTTATCAATCATTTATGGTTTCTTGTCATATAATCAATAATCCCATTTTTATAACATTTAGTGTATCACTTTGTGTTATCATTTTATTTATACTCATATTATATTATCTTGGTTCACCCTTTTGTTTCATTTAAATTTTCATGGCAAACTTTTTACTACAAAAAAATAATTTTTTTTAATTATTTCTAACTATATTACTATAATATCTTATCAAAACTCTTCTTGTCATAACTAATGAAAATATTTAAGAATTCAATTAGATTTTTTTTTTTACAATATATCTTTAGCTTCTTCCTAGTGCTCATGTCACTTGTAGTTTTCATTTTTTTATCCTTGCCTAAATTATCTCATTGTAGTAATATTTTTTCTTTTTCTCATTGTTATTCTCCTATCTTTATAGTTAATACACTTTATCACAATACTTGTCAACACAATTTTTTAATGATTTTTTTTTAACACTTTGTTATAATTCTTGTCAATCTTTTTGTAAGATTTTTTAGTTAAATTTTATTTTTAACACTTTATTATAATTCTTGTCAACCTTTTTATAAAACATTACAATCTTACCTATTAATATATCAACTAGCATTGACGTGTCCCCCCTAAATCTTGAGCGTTCCCGAAACGAGGACATCCTTGAGACATGGGGATGACGTTCCCAAGTCCCTAGCGACACCACCAATTTTACCACTCACCGCCGGGGATGCAGGGATGTCTCGACATTCTCGGGACGCTGAGGGGACGCCTGTGTGTCCCTTGAGCATCTCGGGGATGCCCAAGCATCGCCCACAGTGACAACTTCAAGCACATGTTAAAAAAATTAACACATTTTTTTATTATTTCTTTGGTTCTATTCAAACCCTAAGGGTATGTGGGGCCCATCTATGGTCTTCCATGCCTTCAAAAGGGGCTCCAAGCTTCATTTGTATTCACATTTTCATTTCTAATTGTTTGCTACAAGAAGAAGAAGAGTGAAGAGCTGAGAAAATAGTGATTGGAGGAGTGAAAGGAGTGATTGCAAGTGAAAGAAGAGTGACAAGGAGCAAGAAGAAGAAGAGGAGGAAGATTCTTCACCTTGTTGAAGAGCAAGTGATGAGGAGTTTGCCGACCTCCCGAGGGATGATTAGAGGCCTCCTTCACTACATTTTGTTATTTTGTACTTGTTTTGATATCATGCTACTCATTGTAATCATCTTTATGATTAGATATTTTTGATATAATATAATAGAAATCTTCCATTTGTTGATTCGACAATTTAAATTTTTATGTAGTATTGAGTATTCTAATTTCTAATTAGTAATTCGATATTGAAAACTTCAATGTTCAATGTTCAAGTATTTACTATTTAGTATTTCAGTTTGGCATTTACAATTTTTCTATTTTACTTCTTAATAGTCTTATACATCTTTTCATAACTAGCATTTTAAGTACCATATGTATAGTATATAGTACATACATCCCCCTGTCGTCGTCCCCAAATTGAGGCCCTGTTGTCCCCCCATCCCGAAAACTCGTCCCCCCATTCCGACATCCCTCATTTCGGTGTCCTCCTGTCCCCGACAGTGGTGTAACTATGATTATATTTTAGTTTTTATAATATATCTTATTTTCTTTCAAATTCTTAATGTTCTTTGCATTGTTTTGTTTTTGAATATGACTAAAACTCTTGTTTTTCATGTCATCTTCTCTCTTTCAATTTATCCCGATGTTTAAAATAGTGATTAATACACATTTACATCAAAACTTATCCACAACAACTATACATAAAATAATATACATTATTCAGAAATCATGCAATAATAGCCATTACTGCCCCTCTTTAATCTCTTTATGCTAGTAGAAATGATGTCATAATAAAAGTTAAAAAAAAAAAAAAAGAACTTCACTTTTCTTTACAGGTTTGTGGAGAACAATACGTACACACACCCTGCTTTTTTTTTGTTGCGGGGTGTGGAGGACAACATGTACACATCATCAAAATATCTTTGTTACCTAGTTGAAAAGCCATCATTTTTGACGGGCATCTTTCATGTGCCAAAATCCCACGTCACCAATTAAAAGGAAAATATGTGGATATTCTAATTACATGCAACACTAGGAAGTGTGGCCGCTTTATTGTCCACTAGAAATATAAACACTAGTATATTCTTCTTAGTTGACAAATTTAACTTCAACAGCTTTCTAACATCTAATTTATCAGGAAATCTTACTTCTGAAATAAAAAGCACGGGTGTCTTCGTTTACATTTTTGCATCGCATGACTATTATTTTATTTGCTAATTCTACATATAGACATTGCAGTACTGCACAATCTTTTCTTGCCACAACAATTGTTTTTCTTTAAAGACGAGGGTTTTGAGAGTTCACTGGTTCGAATCCCGCAAAGATGTGGCGAAGGGTTGCACAGAGGTTATCTTCTTCTTATGCAGTTTCAAGCAAACGATCGAATCAAAATGGACGGATTTTTTCTAGATCGGCATCTTCAGAAGCCTCGTCAGTATGTGCATTTGAACCCTTGTTAATTATTTTTGCCGCGCTTTTGAAATGCGTATGTTGATGACGTTAATTATCGTGCAGGTAGGAGGGCGTTCTTCTTACACGATCGTTGATCATACGTACGATGCAGTGGTTGTCGGGGCAGGAGGGGCTGGTTTAAGAGCTGCTATAGGGCTTTCCGAGCATGGATTTAACACGGCTTGCATTACCAAACTTTTTCCCACTCGATCGCACACCGTTGCAGCGCAGGTGCACCTCTTTTTTAAATTGTGTCTTCACCACCTTAAATATTTATTATACTTTCTTTTTCTTACGCAGCGAGGAACACTTAATTGTTTAATAATTTCATATTATTTGTTTAATTAGATATTTTAAAAACTTGTATCGAATCTTGCAACAAATGATGGCCGACGAGAGTAGTCGCAGAGGAAATTACTATCATGTTCATATTCGTGGCCTGCTGGTGTAGATTGCCCTAAAAAATTTTGTACTGAAAGTAACGAGTCTTTATTGTGCAAAAGAGTTATTTTAAATTATTTTTGTTTTATCTTTTAAATTTAATTTGGGATTATGCAACAAATGAAGGAAACGCGAAAATATTTGCATATAAATTTATGTTAGGTCAGATTGTCCTAATTTCTTTTGAATGCGAGGGAAATAATTTTTGATTCGCCAATTTTTTTAAGTTATTTAATATTGACAAATTAAGCCACACATGAAGAAAAAACAATAATATTTCCGAGAAATCACATTAGGTTCATATTTGTGGTCTAATATTTTAGGTTACCCTAAATATTTGAAACCGAAAGAAGTTAGTGTTCATTGTATTCTGTAAAGATGATGATTCAATTTGTTTAAGGTTTTATTAGTGATACCAGGTTATACAAAAATTAAGGCAGAGTAAATATTTGCAGTGAAAACCAAGACGATATTTATAGTTGTGCTCTGGTAGTTTAGAGTACAATAGAAATTTTGAACAGAGAGAAACCAGTGATTTTCATACAAATTGGATGATTCAATTTGTTTAATTTTTTCAAATGATAGTGAATTATGCAACAAATATGGGCAGAGGGAAAGTTATTGCGGAGAAAACAAAACTTATGCTTATATTCGTGCTTTAGTAGTTTAGATGCCCTATATTTCTTGAATTCGAAGATTTCCAGAATTGGAAGAAAGAAGTAAGCGCTCTTCGTTTTTCTGGATTCTGAGTATTGGTCCTTTCAGTCATTTTAAAGGTAATTTCAGTAAATTTGAATGAATTCTTAAAAAATGCTGTAAATTGCAAACTCTATTCTTGCAATAATATATAAAATAAATTTTGAACATTCTAACTATACTTAAAATCTTGTCTAGGTGCATTATACCTCACCAACACTTAAAGAGTGTTTGGATTATATAATTAGAACATCGGTAACATCAAAAAGCATATGCAGGGTGGAATTAATGCAGCTTTGGGAAATATGACCGAAGATGACTGGAGGTGGCATATGTATGATACAGTAAAGGGAAGTGATTGGCTTGGTAAGTACTTATTTTTCTTTCTAGATTCCTTCTCCTCCTTTATGCTAGCTTTGAATTTTGGGCAATGCTATCTACTCTGGGAACTATGAACCCACTTTTAGATTACAATTGAAATTCTTTCTACTTCTACCACTGGCTCCCACTGTATCTAGTACTTCCTCCGTTTTTCTCACAATCTGGCTTGAGGCATTACCTGTGAGGTTCAAATGGTGACTTCATTGTTTTTGGGGTAGCACGTCATTACTGCTCCTTGCACCCAAATTCTCTTTCTTTATGTGCTTAGATAAACTCTAAAGTTGAATTTATTATGTCTGTTGATCATTAAATTATCACAAAGAGAAGCTTTGCATTACTATCCAACTTTTCATGATTTACAAGATAAATTTGTAGTTAAAACCATGAGATTGAAAGTGAAATGTGTTGCACTTGTGAATGCAGGCGATCAAGATGCTATTCAATATATGTGTAGGGAGGCTCCAAAGGCTGTGATTGAGCTGGAAAATTATGGACTGCCATTTTCAAGAACCGAAGATGGAAGGATCTACCAGCGTGCGTTTGGAGGTCAAAGTCTAGATTTTGGAAAAGGTCTGTTTGGAGTTCTCTGTGAATAGATTTCAGCATATGTCAGTGTAGATAAACTGCATTGTTTTGCTTGATGTCTTAATAGATCATTTATGTAAGTTTTGTATGCGTTTCTGTTTGATTTTAATCATATGAAATGGCTCCTGATGCAGGCGGACAAGCATATCGCTGTGCTTGTGCTGCAGACCGAACTGGCCATGCTCTACTACACACACTTTATGGGCAGGCAATGAAGCATAACACTCAGTTCTTTGTGGAATACTTTGCATTGGATCTTATCATGGATGATGATGGTAAGCCTTGTATTGATGTTACAATGAAAAAAATGCACCTAGCTCCATGTGCTACAAGAACTTGATCCATAAAGTGATTCCTTCAGTTTGCCTGGCATTTTTTTTTCAGTAGTTTAAAATGATTTAATTTAAACAACTTTGTTATTCTTGGGGTTTATTTTTATTATAAGAAACATGGTCCTGGAAATGTATCTCATAAATGAGACAACTAGCCCGAGCCATTTTAATCTATCAAATGATTTCCCAAAACATTAAACCAACATCATGTGAAGAAAGGATGCTTGCTGCGTATGGCATGAAAAAGGCTACAAGGGGATTCTGTGTACAAGGGATTTGATTGGAGAATTCAGTGTATGTGCCCAAGGGAATAACTGGACTTGCGGGACCTTCTTATGCAGACTTTACTGTGATCTTTTAACCTGTAAACTTGGAGGTTTGTAGAAAACTAACTTTAGAAAAGAGAGGTGTCACAAGCTTGCTCACCATGCCTGATAGGACAGAGGTCTTTGTGCATATGAAGTAATCCACACATAACATGACAACTTAAGAATCTTGGAAAGTCTCTTGTATGGCTGATAAATCTTTTATCTTTTGCATGCTTAGGGACAAAGTCAAGGTTTAAATACTGTAAATTTGAGAAATAGAGAAAAATATTTGTGCAACAATCATATAACTCTGCAAAAGTTAAATGGTTCTTGCTGCTAATGAGGACATCGCTCATTTGTAATCCATGAACATCGTGTCTAGAGAGGCTGGGAAGTTTTGAGGAATTCCACAAACAGTGATCCTCATCCCATTATTTGACATCCACAGGGAGTGTTGAAAGTCACAAGTGAGCTCAAAATGACATTGCATTATTGAAGAGAAGCTCCCATATGACAATTCATTTCTTCCTGCTCTAACATGCCATTTTCTATTATTGGCCAAGGACTGTAAACAAGATGGACTATACACTGTTGGTATGTACATTGCCATAGCAATTCAAATTTATTTCGAAAGCTTATTGTTAAAGTGAAATTTTATGAGGGGGTCACATAAGCCATATTTTGAAGTGAAACATCTCACTCCAAAGCCAAGCGTCCAGTACTTGCTATCAATCATCTATCATATGAATAATGGATTTAAATTTCTGAAACATTTGATAGATAGGGTATAGTACTATAGAGCAAAGGGAGTGGCTTCTTGTGGCGTAGAGGAAAAATACTGTCCATGAAAAATGTACTTTTTGATGTTCAATTCTTATTTGGTACTTCGACAATTGTTATGAATTGGTTGCTTTTGTTTGATTTTTTAGTTAATTAGTTCAATTTTTCAAACATTGAGTGCTAATCCCTAAGAGTCTAAAACTGTTCAACAGCTTATGGTATATTGATTCTTTTTAAACTCTTTCATGTGTTTTCTTGTATTTTTGATGAAGTGTTTATGTTTCACATTGTTGTTTGTTGGCCATAGGTGCTTGTCGAGGGGTGCTTGCTTTAAACATGGAAGATGGCACAATACATCGTTTTCGTGCCCATTCCACAATTCTAGCCACAGGCGTAAGTAGTTGGTTAATGAATTGATCTTGTATATGAGAGCTACTGAAGTATCAATTTCTTTAATGCCACTCAAAATTCATTCTTGTGCCTGCATAATATTGTATATTGCAATTCATGCAGGGATATGGCCGAACTTATTTCTCTGCAACGTCAGCTCATACATGTACTGGAGATGGAAATGGTATGGTTGCACGTGCTGGGCTGCCTTTACAGGTCATTATCATTGAATCCTGATTTTGATAAATGTTTATTACTGAATTCACATTATCTTGCTATGCTCATGGTGTTATCCTTTTGTTTAGGATCTTGAATTTGTACAATTCCATCCCACGGGCATATATGGTGCAGGTTGTCTTATTACTGAAGGTACAAACCTACTCATACAAGTGAATTAGTTTGCAGGCTTCGTTCATGTTTACTTAAAAATGTTAGCCCATTAAATGTCAAAATTATTTTCCTTATAGCTTAATATTCCGGTTTGTGTAGTTTTTCTTGCTTGGTAAATTCTGGGTGCTGTTATGAGTTGCCTTTAATGTTGTGTGGCTTATGCTTGGATCGCATTCTTAAGATTTGTATAGGAGCTGGCGTTATGGTCTGCCTTATTGTGGCAGATGGATTTGAATTAGGATGATGCTCTTATGAGTTTCTCCCATTACAATGATACCACAACCCATTAGATGCCTTTATAAATTCCAAGCTTCTCACAGTACCACTCTCTTGTCTACCTTCAGCAGTTCTGTAATCTGAGTGTAAGTGGAGTTTCTATGCAGAATCAACTGCCCTCAGTGGGATTGTCCAGCTCGCCCCCCTTAGCTTTGGGCTTTCTCCAATAAGCATTCTCAGACTTTACATTGGGACTGCTAATGTGATTGACGATATTATCCTTGGCTCATCTAATGTGTCCTGGAATACTGATGGTTTTTTTGTTCCCTTACTTGATGGTGTTCATTGGCTTACACCGTTGGACAGGTCCTTCCCTCACATGTATTTTTAATACTCATGTGCGGTTACCTTTGGCTTTTTCTCCGTTTCTTTTCCTCCTTTTCTTGTTTTATTGTTTGTGCTTTGAATAGAGAGTCCCCTTTTTTGCTCTAGTTCTTGGCTATTGTAACTGTTGTACATTTGGGTCCCTTTAATCCATCCTTGGTCACACATGGATATTAATATAATTTCTTTCTTTGTGGAAAATTATTGGAAACGATAACTTGTTTTGGTAGTGGTAATTTACGCTCTTTATTGCTATAATATCTACAACAAATGAGGATCCGAGTTTTTAAAGATTTGAAATTTTTTAGAAATTGAAGGCATTATTCATTACTTCTATGTTGAATTGTGTGCCACTAAGAGAATATGCTATTTTGATGATTAGTGGGATTGGATGATTCTTGTGCAGCATTTAATTTATGGTTTTGACTGGCCGAAAATTCAGGGTCACGTGGTGAAGGAGGGATTTTACGTAATAGTGAAGGTGAGAGATTTATGGAGAGATATGCTCCAACTGCCAAGGATCTGGCTTCTAGAGATGTTGTGTCCAGATCCATGACCATGGAAATTCGTGAAGGCCGTGGTGTTGGTATGTTTACACATATATTTGTTGCTTGACTTGACTAAAACCAAAAGATCCTTTAGATGTATGAATGATTTAGAGCATCTCCTATCAAGGTTTTTGATGACGTGTTTCTTGGCATAAGTCACTCTTAGGTGCTAATCTAATCTTAAAATCTCCAAGCAAGATTTCCCATTACATATCAAGAAACATTCCTGTAGAAGTAAAAGCTTCCCTGTGTGTTGTTTGTATATTGATATTTCTCTTGTTGATAGCTTTTACATTTTCTTAAATCACTCCTAGTTGCTAATTTCATGTCTTTGTTGTAGGACCTTTGAAGGACCACATATATCTCCATTTAAATCACCTACCTCCAGAGGTCTTGAAAGAAAGGCTTCCTGGCATCTCAGAAACTGCAGCAATCTTTGCAGGAGTTGATGTTACAAAGGAGCCAATACCTGTCTTGCCAACTGTCCACTATAATATGGGTGGCATACCAACAAATCACCTTGGCCAGGTAATAATGGATATCAAAGAAAGCTTTACGGGGAAGCTTGACTTGTGAAAACAAGCATTAATATGTATATGCATTTGGGGTGAAATATTTTCTCTGTGATTAGTTTAAAGTAAATATTGTTACATCAATTTGTGTTGGTTAAATTTCTGATATGCAGGTATTGCATGTCAAAGGAGATAACCCAGATTCTTTAGTACCTGGACTAATGGCTGCTGGAGAGGCAGCATGTGCATCAGTTCATGGTGCTAATCGACTTGGTGCAAACTCCCTTCTTGACATTGTTGTCTTTGGTCGAGCTTGTGCCAACACAGTGGCTGATCTATATAAACCTGGTATGTTCTTGGCATTTCTGTTTATAAGGCTTGGCATGGGTTAACAGTTTTTGCTACAAGATTTCGCTGATAGATTCTAGGCATCTGCAGTTCCTGAAGATATTGTTTTGTACACCTATTTCTGGAGGTGCATGATAAGGCAAATTTAATTGTATTGAGATACAATAATTTTCTATTTTATCTAGCATTATCCGAATTCTAGCTTTATCTCAGAGCATTCAATTGCTTGGTTCTAATGTTTTTAATTTTTATAATTCCTGATATTCAAAAACATTGCTACAGAAAATTTAGGGTATGGAAGTTCAATCTTTTTTGGATTGTTTGTCTTGCATAGATACTGCCACTAGTTCAGTTCTTTTCAAACTTCTGAAAAACTGGATGTACACTTTTTCCAAAACATTAGGGAGGGCTTGGTTCAACCCTGTTAAGAAAACAATGAATTGAAAATGTGTGGTTTGCATTCATTGCAACCTTCTTTAATCACTGGGGAAATCTGATGGTTAATCTCATTGTAAGTCTTGTAGTTATGATGAGTGATATTCATGAAGCAAATCTCCCATGTATACCCCCTTTATGATCATTGACATCATTACTATGCCAATAGTTGAACATAGCTCACTAGTGACTCTTACACCTGCCTTGTTACCAGCAGGCACAGAGACCTTTGAGCATTTCACCATAAATGACTGGAGATACTTTGGGGCATGCAAGCTTTTCCATCCTAGGAAAGCCTACATACAGAAGAGTGCCTTATATCATGCCATGTAGACCTTTATTAGTCCACAGGATTACATGGGTTTTGTGCTGTATTGAGTATGCATAGGGCGTCGCCTCAAGCCATGTTTTCTTTAATTGAAAATTTGAAGCTCATATTTACAAATAGCTAAACCATTATCCCAAAAGGCATTAGATTAGGGGTCATTGTATGCATATAATTATTAGCAATAACTTCATCATGTATAATGACGTTAGTCACTGTGTGTGTGTGTGTTTATCTCAATTAAATTGGCATAATATAAGCCTAAAATAGCAAATAAATGAAATGTATTCCTTCTTGGGATGACACTCTGATAGAAATGCAACTTCGATCAAGAATGATGGAAGTTTCTTGTATATTTCAGAAATTGACCCTGAGAGTTTTATTGACTAGTATAAATTAACGAGGAGGATTTCGTGCTTGGCAGAAACTAGCCCCAGGTGAAGCCTCTTTCATTGAGGCGAAGTAATGAGTTCATCTCTTACAAAACTATAAGTATATATCTAACTTATAAACTGCAGTAAGTGAAAGTCCCTAACTTTCAGCAGAGATACAAGCATAATTGCAGCTATAAAGTAGTTGCGAGCCTCCATTGAATAGATAAAGGGGAGCCACTTTCATCTCTTGATGACATGTGGCAATATTATAAATCAACCATCTAATCTGCACCTTAACATCGTGCCCCACTAAACATGATGCAACCTATATAAACTTTGCCATCGAATGAAACTTGTGCAAGCACATATTCAATAATTGCCCAAATGAATTCACCACTATGTGGACCCACATGAGTCCTCCACATACTCATCTATTGACAAAAGGAGTCATGACACATCAGGTCATGTATGCATTGAAAGTGGCCCCCTCGCTTTTTATTATTGCCTCATTTTTACTTCGTTTAATGGCCCGTCGGTCAATAGCTCATATTGATCAACTAACATCAATGGCTAGGGGTGAAACACTATGGCCAAAGATGCTACGTTTCACTGTTTCACTGCTGTGCAGTAGGAAATAGACATGTAGCTTGACTGTCACATTGTATGCTCCATTGTGATCCCAGCCAAATAGATAATGTGGGCCCACTATATTTATATCGTTGGGCCATTTGGCAAACTTTGATTAGTACATTATTATATAGGGCCATATAGGAACTGACACACCTGGCTCTTGACAAATGAATATGATACACATGAGCTTGAATTACCCATAGAAGGCCACACATTCACATTTGACTCCACCATTTGAAAGTTAAACCATGTCAGCATTTGACTGAGGGTGTTTATTGATACATGATCAATGGTGGAATGGCCACAGCCAAAGTGTACACCTATACCTTTTTCTGTTTTGCAGCAGAGCATAGAGAACATTTGCAACTGCATATGGCCAGTGTGAAAATTCTGGTGCCCAGTCACCAAACACACACAAGGTAAACACTTAAGTTATGGGCAACAACAAATGGCAGGCCAACATTCAAGTAGAATAAAGTGTGCTGGTAAAGGGCACAAGTCTTAGGCACTTTTAGAACCAGGTTGCCATGACTGCAAACTTAAAGCTTGGTAGAACACCAACAATGGAGATTTTATACAAAAGCTAGAAGATTAATGTAAGAGCTCCCTTGAATCATTCTTGGCAATATTAAATAAGCACATTAGCAACAGAGACCAAGAGATATATGAAGGGCCAAAGCACAAGGTTGGAAGGGAATTTCACAAAATGCTAGCTTATGAGGCACAACACAGGGCTCTAGTCAATATTTCTTAGATTGATTAAACATGAAGCTCACAAAGCAATACAAAGAGCCATATTTAGGTTATCTCAGACTGGGTGTGAGCATGTTGTACCTGGTCTACTTTAGTTAGTGATTTTTTTTAAGGTTCTCACTTGTTTTCTAGGGCTCCAAAGTAGGCTTCTTATATTTTGTGTGATGACTTTTTTTGTATTTTATGTCACTATAATGTTTATTATGGACTGCATGACAGCCACAAAGCTTGCTACTTATTTATTATTTCCAATTTGTACTTTGAATCTTGGGCTGTCATAACCAGAGTACATTAACTTTTTAAACCTTTTTGGCATGAAAGAACAGGTCAAAATCAGAAACCTTTGCCAAACAATGCTGGAGAAAAGACAATTGCTTGGCTGGATAAATTAAGGAATTCAAACGGTAGCTTACCTACTTCCAAGATACGCCTGAACATGCAGAGGGTGATGCAGAACAATGCGGCAGTTTTCCGCACTCATGAGACTTTGGAGGAAGGTAATTCTAAAATAATAATGGTATTTCTTTAAACCGTTAGTAGTCATTTTTACTTTATTTGCAAACATGATGGTCTGAAAAAATGTTGTGTGCCAACATTTTTCTCAATTCTAACACAATTTCAGTTGATTCTCTCAATCTCATTTACAAATTCAATAACATTCTCTTTGAAGTTTGTACCTTATGCTGACAAGTTATAAATGATTTTCAACTTTAAGAGTTACCATGAGACACAAGGAAGAGTTGAAGTTGAAATACAATTTGAATGAAATATGCTGAAATATAAGTCAACCAAATTATCAATTAATCATCTTATTATTTCTTAGAAGGCAAGCACTTTAGTCTAGTTCTTGGGAGATTAATTAATGAATCAGACCTTGTCTTATGACTGTACAATACAGAAGTTGATATTTTTTAATTTATCTCATTTATGTTTTGTTTTACAAGGGATCTCTTATATATGGTTCACCTTAAGTTAGTTAATGTAAGAGATCTACCATACATCTCCATCCCACACCCAAGATAAGATCTAGTGACAACTAACACTATCTAGAAAACACACCTAAGACCTAAGTAAACTTAACATGTAAATAGGACCCACTAATTAACTAGTTAGGTAAAACACCTATTTACCCCAACACCCCCCCTTAAGTGCAACTTAGGGAGAAGATTATCATGCAAATATGCAAAACATGAAAAAGTTGAATATGGGTCCCAGCTACGAGGCCATGTTAGGTACCCATTTACAATGCAATCTCTCACAAACGGAGAAAAGGAGAAAATGTAGTGGCACAAAACTCTTCTCCAAAAGAGAGAAAAGATACAAAGACAGATGATGTATGGAGGACTCAATGATACCCCCCAAGGACTACATCCATCATGTATGTATATACAATCAATGACCCCTCCATAGGAAGGAAAAAGAGAGACAAGATATCCCCCCTACAATGTGTAATTTTCTGCAAAAATCATAAGTGTCTAAAGACAAAACAAAATCCAATGCCTACAAACAATGTTTCTCCCTTTGGGAAGAAGATAGACCAAGTACAAATGTAGGAATGCTTCCCATTCCGGATAGGAATTGGTAGGAAGATGAACCCATATGTATGAATATTGTGTCTCTGAAATCTGCTCATGTGTTGCCAAGTTCTTGGTGGGTGACGATGATGCTACAATCCAATCAGGTACATGCCCAATCACAATAGAAGGTGACAAACCAGGAACAAATGGAAATTGATATTGAACTAACTCCAAAGACAAAGATGAAGTGACAATAGTTGTGCCATGACTGTCATCAAATAGGAGAGATAAACCCTCAAATTGGTCCTCCAAATTTGAAATGTGAGACTCCACAAACAAGATGCAATGTCTGATAAATAGGAATCACAATCAGGAAGACAAATAGATACTTGTTGCAATGAATCACTGGAATTTCTCAATGAATCATCAACAAAAGATAAAGGTGTGATCTCAATTGGAGAAGTAGGAGTTGCAGGAGAAGGCTCTGGATCATCAAGATGCTCAAGTTCTGTATCATATAAAATTGCAGCTAGCCTAATGGGATTTTGAATGCAGTTTTTGTTCTTTGTTTTGATTTGATTTATTGAGGCTTAGATTTACACACATGCTTGCACTTGTTTTTAGGTCTTGACTCTGTCACCAATGGATTAATTATTAATACATAGGTCATTTTGGTATTTGGTCCTATCATACCTTGTTATATCCACTGTTCTTTGTTAGACAATTTAGTAGGTGTCCTACCAATCTACATAACTCAGTATTATTTACCTTAGTCGTATCTTTCGAGAGCCTTCATTTATTGGGTATCTTTAGAGAGTTATGCATGTTTTGGGTTTCCAGGTTGCATATAAGTTATGAAACTATAAAAGGGTTTCATGTTTGGGGATATAAATTCTATTTTTATCTTTAGTTGCATGTATAATTTGATAGAAATCTGTTGTTGAGAGATTTTAAGGTCTGCAAGACTAGAATGCTAGTGTAAGGGGTGTTTAGTGACAAATGTTTGGGATATCCTTATGCAAAGGCTATAGCTAAATTGTGTGACCTATCTGTTATTCATTTCTCTTTAATTGCCATGTGAAGATATCTAGGAATACCTTCCTTGGCCCTATAGAGCCACAAGTGTAGAAGAGCTGGCCACTGTTGTCAATTGATCCTTAATTGCTCATGGTTATGTGCTCCATGAATACCCTTTTGAAATCAATAGATGAGGACCTCAATCTAGTCGTCAATTGAACAACATGCAAAGTGACATTCTTTAAATAGAATGATTTGAAACTTTGCAGTTGTATGTTGTGAATTTTGAATTTCAAGGCCATAGGCATTCAAACTACCTAATCAGTGCTCTAAATTGTACCCTACAATTTTAGAGATCTCAACTCAAAATCCAAACCCATTGAACAGCATCAATTCAGATAGGCTCACGATCTAACCAGCCAAATTTACAATGGCATGCTGAAGAGCCTTGAGAGTGTAACAAGAAAGTATTAGAATGGGCTAAAATTGATAACAGTGGCATGCTATCACATGCTAATACAAGTGTTTTATATTTGGAATGTGCCAATTGCAACTGGGAAGGCACATGACAACAATTAGCTACATTGCTAAGAATGGAGAATCTAGTCATGATGATTTACCTCTTTATATACCCAAAGTTGGATAAGTTTGGCAGCACTAATATCCTTAACAAAACTGATGAGTCAATATTTCTAAAAGATGCTTCAAGGACACTTTGACCCAAGGGTTCAAAGTGCAAATTTTTGGTGTATGGAGAAGGCATGTTCATACTTAAGTGTATACCAGGAAATTTTTTGTCCCCGTGCACTGGCCCTGTTTTGTGGATGATCTATTGCTAATACCATGCTTGTTCTGAAAAAAAGTGTGGTCTGATCAAGGTTTGTCGAAATTATAAAAGCATTGAGCTAACTATAAACTCTTCGGCTACATGCTGGGTCATATCATGAGGCAATATAGATGCGAGGCTTTTGTATCCCAATTTTTACTTCTCTGTGAGATGAAATCAAGAAGGGGGCAGCAAGCAATTCTGTGTGGCTAACAAAGATGAAAAGAAGTGGAGCAGCTAGTCATTGTGGGAGAAATAGAATGACAGAAATCAGGTATAGTGGTCAGGTTTGATGAAGTTGATTTTGATTTTTGCCAAAGTTTTTGGGGTTCACATGAAGAGGAAACATAACTTTTGAAAGGGATTGTGAAGTTGAAGGCATTGGTCAGAATGAGAGCGCTTGCACTCACATTGAAGATCTAGTACTTAAGAAGACATGGAGTTGAAAATTCAAGATGAAGTAAAAGCAGGGCACCGTGATCCTAAGGGGATAGAATATTCACCTTGGGATAAATTACAATCTCGTCATATTTTGAGGAAGAGGTCATCTAAATATTAGGATGATCAAAGGTCCTCTGACCAAAATAGGATGAATGGGTGAAAAACATCAATATGATGTGCTCCAGGCACTGTCTCATTATGGGAATAGTGACATAGGTAAGTCTCTTGCTGCTACAGTGCACCCATCCAACAAATTGAGGTAGAGACTCGTGAGGACCTTTGAAATTTCCAAAGTAGCATCAAATAAAATGGAGGAGAACCCATGTAAGTAAAATGCATTAGTTATGCTTCACATAATAGGTTCCTGGTAGGTAGATGAGGTTGATTTGCAATGAATTGAGGATGGTTGCTGCTGTTGTGGGTAGAATGCTGTTATCTTGACTGACTGGAATTTTATTCAAAGACAACTTTCTTAACTAGAGCACTGTGTTCAAGTCATCAAAGAAAGTGGCTTCAGTTTGACATATTCAAATTCACATCAACACTGAAAAACTGAAGTTACAAATGAGAGGCCTGGAATGCCAAGTTGCAGATTTTATTGCTCAAGTGAAATGTGAAGAGGATGAAATCAAGAATCTTGAAAGGCAAGGACCTTACATACACTATGTACACGTGATGGATCCTAACACAATGATTGACCTTGCAAGTACAATTTAAATTGGATTGGTTGGGAAAGGAAAATAATATATATGTAATGAGTTCCAGGATGTGATTTCAGCACATATTATAGGTTTTTTTTTTTTGAATTAGCAATTGATGTCTATAGAGAAATGAACTTAGTCCATTCAGTTGAGCAGTTGAAGGTAGAGGCTAGCAAGGTTGTACATAAGGAAATCTGAGAGGAGGTTGATAAGAAGTAAATAAGTAATGAACTAAAGTTAGGGATAGCCTGAGCAAGAGTGGTTGCAAGAATTTGTTAATTGGGCAGTATTGATGTCTAGGGCAGAAGAATTCATAAGGGATCAGGTGCTTGAAGGCTTGAAGCAAACAACTTGCTCGAGGAATTGATTTCTACAGAAATGGCCCTGCAAGAAATCAAGACACTCTCTCAACAAATGGGCTGATATTAAGTTTGCTGTCTTTGTAATAGAACAACATCCACTTTGGCAGCCTTCAGCACAGAAAGTACCAACCACCTGCTGTTCAGCTCACAGTGTAGCCAGTTCTACGTTTTAGTAATCCAGCTCAGACAGTGCAACCTTAGCAGTGACATGGAAGAAAGCATATTTTTGAATTTTTCATGAAGAATTCCTAATCAGATATAAAGAGTAATATCCTATTTTAAGAAAAATGACTGGTGCTTTAAAGCCATATGCAAGGGCATTTTAACATGCAGACACAGAAGTATTATACGGAATTAAATCTAGAGGCAGTGGAATAAGGCTATTAATGCAAAATCTGCACCCAAGCAAAGGAGGATATTTTGACAGGTAAGCTTTGTCCCTAGGTTTCATCTTTTACACATGATTAATTTTTCATGTGTTCAACTTCTTACCCATATCCATCCAAGCTAACTACACCTCAGTCTTGAAGATGTTGTCTAATTAGAATTTGTACAAGCGCTAATTAGTACAAGCTAGGAAAAAATAGGAAGCGAAGCCTAAATTTTACTTTAAGGTAGGCCTCCATTGTAATCTGAGGATTTGAGAAACAAGTTGTATCTATTGACATCTGATAGCAGTCTTAATAATATGGTTTATCCTTCCAATAAGTTAAATTGCCTGGGTTTATTTGTTTCGTATGCCTTAATTGAATTCATACCTATTTATGCTCAATTGTGTCCCAAGGTTCTTGTTAAGTTTTGCTAAACAAGATTTATCTGTTTTACATCTTGCTTAGTTTCTTCCAACTTTGTATTGATAGTGACAGTGATTGGATCATGACACTTCAGTTGCAGAGTTTCTGTTAAATTGTTTTGTTTACATTTATGTTGTAAATTATGGCCATTGAATTTGCGAAGGCTAAAGCACCATTCAAATTGATGTTTTATTTCAATATATTAATTCTTTCCTCAAATTGCAATTTGTCTTTTTCCAATAAACAACTAAAAGCTTGATTGAAATAGTTTGAGAAAGTGAGGGGTTTGTGAATAGTTGAGCATTTCTAGAGAAGTACTCCGAGAGTCATTCCCCATGGACTGTAAAAGGTCCAAAGTGATATATTCTTCCAGAATTTCTAAACTGCCACTTAGGGTGGCTTCTTGAGATTATTGCTTTTACAATTAGTGCGAGGTATTAGTTTTGTTAATCAGTCTCTTTCTTCCTGAATATTAGCACTCTTCTTGGACATTCCTTTGTCTTTGTCATTATTCTTCCCTCTTCCTTTCTGTTGACTTCCTTCTTTATGCTTTTGCTTAAATGAAGAGGACTTTTCTTGTTATGTTCTAGATAGTGTTCTTGGGGACACACTTCATCGATATCCAAGGGTTTAGCCATTGGAATAGGTCTGTTGAGATGCACAAACAACCCTCCAATGTACTTCATCAAAACTTCTTTGTCCATGACGTTTTTCCTAATTGAACTGCTCTTTTCTAGAATTTGCTTTTGTACTCCTATATATTTTACCCTTGTCTTAGCTTAAGTAGTGCCATTGCATCACATGTTCCTCCTCACAGCATATATAATAGAATTGCTTCTTTAACAACCCTTTGAAGTCTTCCCAATGAGATATAGGAGGTACTTTTCTACATTCCAAGGACAATGCATAGCTTTCATACCAAATTTGGAGTCTAGGAAATAAAATTTGTTGCTGAGGTGAGAGTTTATGAAGATTGAGAAGTATAACTCCATTTGAGAGATGAGTTGTATGTATTGAAATCTGATGGCAGTTTTTATAATATGATTTTATCTTTCCAATAAACTAAATTGCCTGGGTTTATTGGTCTTGCTTGCCTTGTTGAATTCCTATAAATTTATGTTAAATTGTATCCCATGACTGTCTCTGAAATGTCCCAATCAATATGTATGCAAATTTTTCCGATTTTTGCAATACAAATGATGTCTTAATTTTCTGATTTTTACTTCTGCTCAAACCCTAGTTGCTGATAAAAATTTCTGAGTTTACACATACATTAGTAGCAGCATTCAATCATCCCAATAACATCAAAACTCATAGCAGATTTGTTTAATCATGAACAAGTATGAAACCAACACAATAGATCACCAAGACATCCACCATCACATGCCAAAATTCTGATATTCAAATGTCCAGTTTGCTGCTACAAATCAGACTTATCTATTGATGCAATTCCACAATGAAATGGGCTCCAAACATGCCCAACAACATATAGAAGTTTACTGATATGAAGAAACCCCAAACTATGCATTGAAAATGATCTCCTACTCTAACCCTAACTGGGCGAATAGCTTCAGCTCACACCGATACAAATGAAATGCAAATATTTGATGAAAAATGATTTCAAACCCTACCCCCAAGGGTGCACTGGCCTGCTTGTCTAATTATAGGGTTTGCAACCCTTGAAAACTTGAAGAATACCTTCCAACTTGCCCAAATTTGCCCCTCCAAACTAGTTGCCTATGCTGATGCAAAATCTGAGCATGAAACTATCAAAACTCTCCATTGAAGCGCATGTGAACCTCTGCCACAAAGTCCTGCATTGAAGAGATAGGTTTTCGTCCAACTCCTATATTCTAAGGGTTTTCATCTTTTGAATATTCGCCAAAGGGCAGATCAGAAAAGCAGAGATAATTCGTTGATGTTTAAATGCCTTCAAATGACCTTGTATTTATATCAATTCTCCTTATGCCTCCCAATCTGGCCGACCCAACTTGGGCGCCAATTTTTCAATGTAAAATTATTTTTAATTTATTTTTTATTCCTTCTTTTGGGCACCAACTTGTCTTTTAATTTTTAATTTAATTTATATTTTTTTCACCTTATTCCTCCAAAAAGGGGCCGCCCAAGCCCATATAAAAATATATAAAATATTTTGCCTCCTCCAAAATTCATGATAAATCAATTAAACCCTTTTTCCTTTCATCTCCATGCCAAATAAAAATTATTCAGGCCAAAAAAAATATTTTTCTATTTTTCCAAGGCCCCAAAATTCAAAAATAATAAAATATTATTTTTGCTTTATTTTTTTTTTGTTTGCCTTGAGAAGGAACATTACAATCCTCCCTTTCCGAAATTGCTTGTCTTCAAGCAATGACAAGCATACCACCACCCGGATCCCATATCATCACACTACCATATGTATCAAAATTGAGGAGAAGATGTACCTCAAGGAACCATCAATACCAACCAACTCTCCAACTTCGAAGGATTCCTCACGAATGTGCAAAATGCCCCTTGTAGGTGCATAGAAGAACATATCAGCCCCTCCTATTTTGTTGATGTAAATCAGAACAACAACGTCCCAACTGAAAATCGGACCCAAGTGAATGCAAGTATCATCGCCAATGTCATGTGATGATAGAGTATCATTCATACGCTATTCCCCAATGATGGAGTGATGATCCAAACCTCTCGAAAATACCCAAACAGCTGCTGTCCTCCAAGTGGCCTGTAGGATATCCATGTGCAATAAGGCAGAACAACCATTTCCTAGCAAAGTATGGAGTGGATCCTCATGAACTAGGGCGGGAAGACCAAGGTCCTCATGCTTTCTCCCAATCCCTATGACATAGTCCAGCTGGAACACAAGCATTAATAACTCATGGAATATCCTTGTCCGGAGGAGATGAAGTTTTTTGATTGAGTTTTCAGTTTAGTCAATATTCTAATTTGTTAAACTCAGATTTCAACAACAAATATATATATGATCTGATTATCAAAATATATTGTATATAATTCTGGAAACAACGATTTGATGGTCTTACTTTTGATATAACAGCTTCAATATATAATGAGTTCAGAGTCAATAAATCCAACTAAACTGTAGAATGTCAGATCGTTTTATTTAGTCCAGATACTACAAATATATAGGACATACCAGGTTTATTCATGCAAGCCAATATACTCAGCAATGGCTACGAATTTAGTTGACCAGCGCCCTTCAAGAACAGAGCACGATTTGCATAAAGGGACCTCAGTAATTCTCAAAGAACCTGTCCACGACTTGGGCTGTATATCGCCTATCTACAACTGCGACTTCCTTGATTAATTCTGATGGGTTTCTTCTTCCTGTGTTCCACACTGTGAATGCTTGCATCGATCACTGAGCTGGGGTTTTTGTCCCACTCACAACAAACCAGGGGTTTCGTCCTAGGAAATCCTTCTCCAAAGTTTGGCTGAGAGCAAATTACCAAAACAAATGATTTTTGAATGCCTCTCAAAAATTAGATTGAGCCTTTTATCCTTCTTTCGATGCTAATCTTCTCCTCACAAAAAAGCTATCAATTTTTTTGAAGAGATATTATTTCCCTTGATAAATCGTCCTTTTGCAATAAATTAGACTTAGGCGTTTCTTTTAATTTATTACCCCCATGTTGAGTCGCCTAGTGAAGAAGTAGTCGTCACTTAAAGTGGTCCCCTTTTATAAACATAATGAATAATTAAATATTATCCATTTGAACTATAGCTTTTTTTTTGGCTCCAATTTAATTATTCTTATTATTCCCTTATTGACTATTTTATTTCTAACCTCCGGGAATAAAAAAGGTTAGAAAAATTCTTCATAATTTATCATCAAGTGAAGAGGGACATTACAACTCAAAACCAAACATTATAGCAATACCTCCATACCTTGTGTCAAAGTGCAGCTTCATCTCTCAAGTATGCCCAATGAAGGCAAGTGTCTCCATGGCATGCATCACAAATCTTTGAAATAGGGCAGCCTCCAACGCTACCAAAGAATAAATGTGATTATAAGGTTGCACTTCGTTATTAGCCAACTCTTCATCTTCAAGAAAGACCAATGAATCATTACAAACTGAATCACTTATGGCTCCCTCTCCATGTGAACATTTGGCACTAGTGGCTGATCCTCTAAGTGTATGCTCCATAGTGCCATCCAAGTCTATGATGTGAGCCTTCAAATGGCTCTCCAAAAGAGGTGATACCAAATCCTCATAAAGCAAGCTATGTGTACAAACAAGGAATTTTGAATCATATCTCAAACCTGATTGATCCACTTGCTTGGCCACCATACAAGGCTCATTCCTCATATGCTGCATTTTTCGAATCTTCTTTGCCTCTCTCATGACATGCTGTACTAACTTTGTCCCCTTGTGTCTTGGACACACAAATAAGACCTCATGTTTGTCTCCCAAATGAGTGCAAACAGTAGAAGTAAATTTCTTACTATCATCCTCATGAGTAGGAGCAGCCAACTCAAGATTATGCATAACCCAAAGATCATTGTTCCAAATCAGAAAATCAGAACAGTGATCATACCTTTCCATTATATCTTCATTCGAATTTGCATCCATGACGTGTGCCATAAGTCCCAAAAGTAGGGCAGCCTCATGCTTCACCAAAGAGACATCAATATGATGGGATTGTATCTCATTACAAGTGAACTCCTCAAGTTCTTCATGAGTGACCAAAGGCTCAACCAAATCTGAACCACCAATGTCTCTGCCTATAAATGTATACATCACATTGTTGACTGGTCCAGAAGGTGTATGCTCAGCTATCCCATCCACATCTTTGATTTGAGCCTTCAATGGGCTCTCTAAAAGAGGTAACTCACGATCTTTATGATGTAAACTATGTGTATAAACAAAATTTTCTGAATCATACCTCTTTTCATATTCACCCAAATCTGAATGTTCTCCTTCCTTGCTGACCTCAATAGGCTCATCCCTTGCATGCTCAACCTTAACACATTCTTCCCTTGGAAGAAATAGTGATCTAAGATATGATTCCCTTTGTTGCCTTGCATGATCTAGATGGTTACAACGTTCCTTGATCGCTTGCAAGTGCTGTTTAGTTTGGGCAGCCAACAACTTTGCTCTCCTAGCTCTTTGCAACCACCCTTGTGTCTTCTTCACATCTTCCCTAGTATGATATGCAAAATCAAAACTTTTGTGGCTTGGACCCACCATACATTCCTCATTTTGACACTCACATCTTAAGTGCCAACATTGGGGGACCCCTCAACACCATTCCCCTCATGTGACTTAGCTGCAATCTCATGGTTATGCATAGAAATATGACTTGCTGTCATAAAACAAAAAAACAAAATTTATGTTATACCTCTTTGTAGTACCTTCAAGGGACTCAAACAAGTCTTCATCCTTTGCTAATTGTCCATCGTCAAGTGCTGGTCCAAAAGATGTCTTCAATGGAAAATCAAGTGTCATGCGCCATAATTTCTGTCCCATGGCTGCAAGCTAAATCTTCGTGTGTACAGATGACTTCATCATGGGATCCTCTATGTCCTCCTTCCATGTCTCCACTCTTTGTCATCTTCCAACAAAGCTTATCCTCATGATCTTCTGATTCTTGAAGAGCCCTTTGAGTGCTCCTCAAGGAATCCACTACATCCTCAAGCTCAAGGGTGAGCTTGTCCACCTCATTTCTTTTCTTCTCAAAACATTCGAGTATATCTCACCAAGTTTGAGGAGTTGATCTCTATCCCTAAGTAAATGTAGGTAGTTTGATTTCACTATCACCAAAGCCTCCTTGAGTTCGTGCAAGTCATCAAGAGATAAATCTCCTTCAAAATTTGCATGATTCCCTAGAGCCTTCCAACACAAACCTGCCATCATCTTATGAACATGATCAAAGTGAGCTAGGGCTGCCACAATCTTACCTTCGTTTACCTTCAATTATCCTTCCAAGTGATGTCACTTATGAGACCCATCAACTCCATGCAAAATTTTTGTTTGGTCTTCATAAATGTGCACCTCCAAATCAGCTTCCTTCATGGCCTCTTCTTCATTACATCCATGTGTGGAAACTAGGTCATCATCATGCTCCACCAAAGGGTCACCATCAAAGTAGTGAGTAGAATCTTCTACTTCATGCTTTTCCTTATGCTCTCTATTTCATCCTGATGATGGATCACGGGGTGTGATGCAAAACGTTGATGCAAAAAAACTCACAGTCAAATCGAGAAACTTTTCAACTAATCTCTATGGATTGTGGAAATCTGCTATCATTAAGCTATAATCTCCTTAACCACCAAGTGATCCTCCATATCTTGCAATGTCAAGTTAGTCTTATCCAAACCCCTTTGTTCACCACATACTGAAATTTTTGAATTGCCATCATATGCATGAACAACATCCATCTCAAAGACACCTTCATGTAGCTGATCTAACATGGCTGGATTGACAACCTCCATGGTGGTATACTCTTCAATCTTCACGTGCTCTTCATTTGTAGCTACAATAGGTGAATCTCCTTTATACTTGTCTTCATGGGGCTGAAAAGAACTTTTGAACATGTCTTCTTTAGGGCCACATACTGACTGTTTTTTGTCCTCATAATTACTTCCAGGTTGTAACTCATATACAAGTACTTCTTCTTTCTTCTCTAAACTTTCTTCATTGATAACTTTTGATTTTTTAACTCGTCCCTCAATTTTCTAAGTGCAGATGCTATCTGTTGTTGAAAAGTTTGCAGTACCTGCGAAAAGTTTTCTCATGGTTGATCATGCTTCTTTGTTTCCCTCTTTTGCTTGCTTTTCTTCTTATCCTTCCAATACTCCATATAGCAACTGAAGGAGAGATCATTTCTGACCTCTTGTGGAAGCCTATTGTATTCACCATAGGCAACCATTATATCATCAATAACATGAGTTGCCATGACTCCAAACTTTCTAAATCACATACCCAATAGGCTGGCAAGATCAAGACTCTGATACCACTGAAATATCCCAACCAATATAAAATGTATGCAATTTTTTTCTGATTTTTGCAATACAAATGATGCCCTAATTTTCTGATGTTTAACTTCTGCTCAAATCCTAGTTGCTGATAAAGATTTCTGAGTTTACACATGCATTAGCAGCAACATTCAATCATCACAATAACATCGAAACTCATAGTAGATTTGTTTAATCATGAACAAGTATGAAACCAACACAATAGATCACCAAGACATCCACCATCACATGCCAAAATTCTGATATTCAAATGTCCAGTTTGCTGCTACAAATCAGACCTATCTATTGATGCAATTCCACAATGAAATGGGCTCCAAACATGCCCAACAACATATAGAAGTTTATTGATAAGAAGAAACCCCAAACTATGCAATGAAAATGATCTCCTACTATAACCCTAGCTGGGCGAATAGCGCTAGCTTACACCGATGCAAATGAAGTGCAAGTATTTGATGAAAACCTTACCCCCAAGGGTGCGTTGGCCTATTGGTCTGATTACAGGGTTTGCAACCCCTTGAAATTTTGAAGAATACCTTCCAACTTGCCCAAATTCACCCCTCCAAGCTAGTCGTCTATGCTGATGCAAAATCTGAGCATGAAACTATCAAAAATCTCCATTGAAGCGCACGTGAACTTCCCTCATGAAGTCCTCCATTGAAGAGCTAGGTTTTCGTCCAACTCCTATATTCTTAAGGGTTTTTGTCCTTAGAATATTCGCCAAAGGGCAGATCAGAAAAACAGAGATAATTCGTTGATGTCTAAATGCCTCCATATGACCTTGTATTTATATCAATCCTCCTTATGCCTCCCAATTTTGCCAACCCAACTTGGGCACCAATTTTGCAATTTAAAATTATTATTATTTTTTTAAAATTCCTTCTTTTGGTTGCCAACTTGTCTTTTAATTTTTTATTTATTTCTTCATCTTATTTCTCCAAAAAGGGGCTGCCGAAGCCTATATAAAAATATATAAAATATTTTGCCTCCTCCAAAATTCATGATAAATCAATTAAACCCTTTTTCCATCATCTCCACGCCAAATAAAAATTATTTAGGCTAAAAAAAATATTTTTCTATCTTTCCAAGGCCCCAAAACTCAAAAATATTATTTTTGCTTAATTTTTCTTTGTTCGCCTTGAGAAGGGACATTACAATCTCTTATATTTTGCTTAGTTTCTTCCAACTTCATATTGGTAGTGTTAGTTATTGTTGATGTTATTAGCAGCTTCGGGCTGCTTCTTCTAGCCTACACAATTTGAGATCAAACTAAATTAAATGATAGCCCAATGGCTATTCAATTTAGATTTGATTTATTTAATAATTGAGGGCCGATCCTCATTGAGATTATTAAATATTTGGGCCGACCTACCTTGCATTTATTATTTCTCTCTAAGAGAGCCGACTTAATTGAGGAGGTGCCTCATCTTGTATATATACAAGGTCATTCTTGTTCATTTAGATATTCAAGTTCATTCTTCATAATTCGCATTCCTAGAAGAAGGTCGCACTTATGCAGCAGTTCAACATCTTGAGCAGCAGATCATTGTTGTGTAGCAGCAAATCGTACAGTTGCAGCAAATCATTGTTTTACAGCAGCAAACCGAATTCAAGGAGAAACATATTTGTTTGTATCTTCGCATCTAGGAGAGGTGCGATTGTTCATTGTATCAAATTCAGCCATTGCTGGGCCTGAGTTGTCAGCAAATTTCTGCTCTTGTTCCTATACATATAAGAGAAATATTTGCTGGGTTTTTCTCCCTTAGGAGGAGGGTTTTCCCAGGGTATCTTGCTGTGTTTATTGTTTTATGTGTTGCAATCTTATTAAGTGCTTTTAGTTATATAATCTGATCTAAGAAACACTAACATGGTATCAGAGCGGGTTTGAAAAAGATTGAGATCAGATTTGTTTTTTGCAGCACTTTCTTTAATCTTTTTTCATCTATCTCTAATCTGTTTCAAGATGGTGAATGGTTTGAAAATCGAGGATAGACTCGAAGGAGCTTTTAACTACTCATTATGGAGGTTCAGGATCTTGCTCACCTTGGAAGAGAATGATTTGGTTGAGTTTGTGAAAGCCAAAGTCCCTAAACCTGAGGAGGAAGAAGAGAAGTTGCAGTGGAGAAAGAAAGATACTAGGGCAAAGAAAGTGTTGGTTGATTTTGTCAAATATCATGTTGTTCTGATTGTCTTCAAGTTGGATACTGCAAGGGAGATGTTCAAAACATTGGAAGAGATGTACGAAATCAACAACACCAGTCGTGCCCTAACCTTGAAGCAACAACTACTTCACATTAAGATGGCAGAAGGAGAGTTTGTCATCACCTACTTCATGAAGATTTCCGAATGGAGAGATCAACTCTCTACCATTGGTCATATTGTTGATGACAAGGATTTGACCATGTTGGCTCTTAATGGTCTTCCTTTATCTTGGGAGTCTTACATTCAAGGAATTAGTGCGAGATCGAAACTTCCCAAGTTTGATCGATTAAAGGCAGACTGCATTCAAGAGGAGTCGAGGTTGGCGGCTAGAGGCATTGGTCAAAGTTCAAAGAACGAAGATTTACATGTTCTCACCTCTCATTCATTGAAGAAAGGAAAAGTTTGGAAGAAAGGATTCTTCAAGAGGAATCGAGATAATGGGTCAGATGGTGCTCTTGCATTCAAGAAGAAGTGGGACCTCTCTCGTGTCCAATGCTTTAGATGTGACAAATTTGGTCACTATGCGAAGGATTGTCCTACCAGGCCTAATCAACATGCTTCATTTGCGGATGTGATTGAGATCTCTCCCCAAAATGATTCTAGTGAATTTCTACTCTAGTCATGGGTCTATGTTCAAGTTGTGAAGGTTGTGTACTGATTTGAGTGCAACAGCAGCATATCATACCGTGTCCACCCTTCAGAATATTTAAGAGATAAGTATTCTTTGTTTTGATTACCATTCCAGGCTAAAATTCAGTTTGTTGAGTTGTGCAAATTTGACATTATTTACTTAGGATTATGTGTGACCAGTAAATAGTGATCTTTGTGATAAGATTCTTTAGATTTATTCATTGCAAGTTGTATCATGCTAAATTGTGAAGATTGTCTTTTGAGATTAGCTCTTCTGAGAAATTGAAAGAAAGTCATGTCATGATTGATGAATTAATTATTCATTACTTAGGAGATTTTGAAGTATTGCATGGTTGAATAATGTTCATGAATTGTTTTATAGCTACTAAGTCATGCTATTGAGATAATCAATCATGTATGCTCCTAGTTATGGCATGTCTATTTGAGATAGTTGAGTTCCATGAACTATTAGTAATCTCTTGTTAATGATTTCAGGATAAATCAAGAAGCGTAAGAGATTGCTTTCAAGAAGAGCTTGATGCATCCTATAGGTTGAAGGATGGAGACTCTACTTGTAGCTATGAGGCTAAGTGATTAGCTGAAGACATTTTTTTTGAAGAGAAAGAATTAACCTTAAGAGGGAGTTCTATGTCTCACTGAGAATAAGTAAGGGTTGCAGTGTTGCAAGGCTGGATGTTAAATTGTTGAAGTACCTCTTCAGCAGTTGGGTTCTGAATTGCTCAAGTCAACCTGGATTGGTAGCTCCGCAAACCTATTCAAAATAGAGTGATCTGAGATGCGGTCGAAGAGGACAACCTTGAATCTCTACAGAGGTGTGCATTGGAAACCATTTCTCTAAAAGCAAGCGTTGCAGGCAATCTTGGTCAAGTGGTTGATGCAAGTGATTGAAGATTCAGAGGGAGTCTACTGAACCTAAAGAAGATGGTTGTGTTGCCTTGGATGATGTCTGCGATGATATCCTGTTACAGCACGAAGCAATCTTTTGTGGCAGCTCAAGAAGTAGTGTGGCTTCGAAAGCTCTTTGCAGGATTGGTTGAACAATCGTTGAAGCCAATTGTCATCCTTTGTGTTAATCAAAGCTTTGAGAAGCTTTCTGTCTTTCCATGTGTTCATGACAAAACTAAGCATACCACTATATCAGAGATATGGTATTGAGGAGAGATATTCAGTTGAGGTATATCAGCACTGATGAGTAGATGGCAGTCATTCTCATCAAGCATTTTTGGGATAATGGTTGTGTACCTTCGAGAGAAGCTTGATATGGTGGAGAATGAAGTCCTAGCTGAGAGGGAGTCTCAGTATCAGTGTTCCTTTGTTTAATGCATTTCTCTATTGAGAGAGATTTGAGGTGTAAGCCCTTGATAATGCATTTCTCTATTGAGAGAGATTTGAGGTGCAAGCCCTTGATAATGCATTTCTCTTTGAGATTTGAGGTGAAAGCCCTTGTTTCCACCCTCTGGGAGAGCCATGGTGGATGTCATGTGTGTGACTCTATGACAACATCATGTGAGGGAGTCTGTGATGATTTTCTTGTACTTGTGTTTCACCCTCTGGGAGAAGCATGGTGAAAGTCACGAAGAGGTGACAACATCACATTGAGTGATGAGCACTTGTACATACCATCTATGGAGGTAGCCATGATGGTTGATATCACGATGAGGTGATACCTTACTTTCCTTCATGAAGAGGTGATATAGTTTGTGTAGCTAGAAGTATCATCCCTAGCTGAGAGGGAGTGTTGATGTTATTAGCAGCTTCGGGCTGCTTCTCAATTTGAGATTAAACTAAATTAAATGATAGCCCAATGGTTATTCAATTTAGACTTGATTTATTTAATAATTGAGGGCCGACCCTCATTGAGATTATTAAATATTTGGGCCGACCTACCTTGCATTTATTGTATTTATTATTTCTCTCTAAGAGAGCCGACCTAATTGAGGAGGTGCCTCATCTTGTATATATACAAGGTCATTCTTGTTCATTTAGATATTCAAGTTCATTCTTCATAATTCGCATTCTTAGAAGAAGGTCGCACTTATGCAGCAGTTCAACATCTTGAGCAGCAGATCATTATTGCGTAGTAGATCATCATTGTGTAGCAGCAGATCGTACAGTTGCAGCAGATCATTGTTTTGCAGCAGCAGACCGAATTCAAGGAGAAACATATTTGTTTGTATCTTTGCATCTAGGAGAGGTGCGATTGTTCATTGTATCAAATTCAGCCATTGCTGGGCCTGAGTTGTAAGCAGATTTCTGCTCTTGTTCCTATATATATAAGAGAAATATTTGCTGGGTTTTTCTCCCTCAGGAGGAGGGTTTTCCCAGGGTATCTGGCTGTGTTTATTGTCTTATGTGTTGCAATCTTATTAAGTGCTTTCAGTTATATAATCTGATCTAAGAAACACTAACAGTTATTGGATCCTAACACTTCAGATTCAGAGTTTCTGTTAAATTCTTTTGTTTGCATTTATGTCGAAAGTTTTGGTTGTAGAATTTGTGAAGGATAAAGCACTATTCAAATTGATATTTTATTTCAATATATTAAATCTTTTCTCATATTGCATTTTGTCTTTTTCGAATAAACAACTAAAAACTTAATTGAAATAGTTTGGGAAAGTTGGGTTTGTGAATAGTTGAGTATTTCTAAAGTAGTACTTTGAGAGCCATTCTTCATGGGCTGTGGAAGGTCCAAAGTGAGAGAGATTCCTCCGGAATTTCTAAACTGCCACTTAGGGTGGCTCCTTGAGACTATTGCTTTGACAATTAGTGTGAGGTATTAGTTTTGTTGATAACAGTCTCTTTATTCCCAATTTTTTTTTTTCTAATAGAATCTAGGTATTAAATTTAAATGACGCATCATTTTGTGGCTCTAGAGGTTTGTTTTATCTTTATAAAACTACAAAGAGATTTGGGATTGGGCCTCTTTATTTGTCAATATAAATAGGAGGAGATTTCAGATGTGTTCCTTGGGATGACTTCTGTTGCTTGGAACCAGTCTGCTTATTTTGGTATCTCATGACATTTTGTCTGTTAGTTTTAAAATAACTTCATTCTTGACCTGACTTGGCTTGATTCATATTCTTGATTTAATTAATACCCAGTACATGTTAGTTACAACATGTGCAACATCTTTATTTTTGAATCACAACATTTGTCTAATTTTTTTAGTTGCAAAAATTGAAGAATCTCATGTTTTTCAATAAATGTTTAAAAAATCTCTCACATCTTATGCAGTCATCTGCAGTTACATGTAAAAGGCTTTTTAATCATTATCTTGACTTCAGAACATTTTATTCCAAGTTTGGCCATATTCAGATGCCTCAAGTTTGTATGACTTCTATTTACATCTTTTAGGCACAATAAATTGCTTCTATGTATGTGTATATTATGTGTTGTTTGAAAACTTACTGGAGCTTCAATGCTTTATTAGGGTGTAAGCTAATTAACGAAACATGGAAGAGCTTTGAAGATGTCAAGATAAAAGACAGGAGTCTGATATGGTAAGATGATTGATGATTCAATAAAGGATGTGTGGAAGGTGTTTTGTTGTTGAGTGAATAAAATATGTTCTTGGTAGTACAGCTATTGTATTTCTGAAATAATATCCTGAATCACTTGATTGCACTGAAACCATTACCTTTTCATGTTGATCTCCTTGCAGGAATTCAGATTTGATAGAAACAATTGAACTAGAAAACCTTCTAATCAATGCCTGCATCACCATGCACTCAGCAGAGGCTAGAAAGGAAAGCAGAGGAGCACATGCTCGTGAAGACTTTACAGTAAGAAACTTTTTAGATTCTTATGTTGTTTCTGTTCTCGTGCATCAGTCACTGATGTGATATTCTGTTGGTGGTTTCTGTGCAGAAAAGAGAAGATGGGGAATGGATGAAACACACAGTTGGGTTAGCATCTGCATCTTTTATGGATTACATCTTTATGTGAAAAGAGCAAATTCTTCATGAACTACAAATTATGATCAATTTCAGTTCTCTATTGAAGTCTCTTTGACATTGCCTTTATTTATGAAGTTCTATGATAAATTTGATAGATTAACCTTCTAAAACTAGCATAACATTAGTTGTCATTGAACTTTGTCTTCAGTCATATGAATGAGTACTTCAGCTTACATTTCCTGTAACATTGTCTTATTTTCTAGGAAAGTCCCATAGCAGCTCAGTCTGAACTTGCTTTGTAAATCTCAGTAAATTTAATATCCAAGTATTCTTCAAAGTTTTCCTAATAGCCAAATAAGAGAAAAATATGATGAACAAATTGATGGTTGTTTTCTCCAAATTTAACTCATTAGTCAGTACTCTTTTCAGCAATGCTTGGGGCTGTATTAGCAAATTAGATATATAGATAATGTGGATGATTTCCTTCAATTTCAGTTCTTCATATTGTAAGATATTCCGAACAGGGTCCATCTTTAAATGCCTGGTGGATGGATGGTATTAGTCATTTATCTAAAGTTAGCTAACTAAATCTGAAAGTGTTCTACAATTAGCATCGTGGAGAACTGCACCTCCACAATTAAATGAAAAAGAAAATAAAGAAAAGCAGGAAAAGGTAGTACACAAATCAAAAGGAGTGAAAAGGATATCACCCAGTGTATTTCAAAATTTCTGTCAAAGTTTACTTTTGTGCCTTGTTGAATTATATGAAGGCTGCTTAGTATTCTCCTTTTATGGTAATTTTGATCCTTCATTATAAGCAGATTGAGAATGCGTAGTTGTGTTTTTCTAAACCACCTATTTGAAATAAAATCTTACATTGATTTCGCCATTTTGCATCCTTTTATATTTTATATTTTAGTAGTTTAACCTCATATGTATAAAGAAAATCATATGAGCCACTTTTCTGGTTTTCTGAATTTTCATATACTTGGTAATTTGAGATCCACTACTGTCCCCAAATATTTGGCTTATCCGTACTGCCAAAAACTTCACTTTGTTTCTAACATAACATGAGCTTGAATGGCCCACTTAGCAATCATTGTATCAGTTCATGATTAGAGGGGTGAAGAAGTGATACTGCAACTATGTAACGACCCGTCTCTTTGGTAAATAAAATTTCTTAATTTTTCACTAACAAGTAAAGGAAAAGAGTAATAAAGACATTGCCAATAGATTTTTCTTTTCTTTCATTGATAAATACAAAACAAGATTCAATATAATTCAGCAAGTAATCTTTTCCTTTCAAATTTAAATAACAGAGTAAGAAAACATACATTGACATACATAGCTCGTAGAGCTTTGGAACAATTAGTAGTAAGAAGGTCCAAGAGTCCATCCTTTCAAATCTTGGTACTTCAATAGCCTGATATGGAGGAGAAACATCACTCGGGCGCTTTTTCGCCAACCACGGATTTATAATGCGGCCCCCCACACATCTATTATTCAATAGATGGCCCTCCCTTCAACGAAGAGATTGGTAGGGTAACCGATATTGTTTACCAACTGAGCATTGTTGTGCCCCACAAAACTAGAACTTGCTATTTCACAATCCCGAACTAGCTTGCTTTAAGGATCACGATGAATTGATAGTGTAGTCTCAAACATCACACAGTCTAAGTGGATGTCGTACATTTCACTACTTTGGCCAAAGTGTTCTCATTCAGTACTTCGAATGAAGGTCATCCATCATATACACTATTCAAGGTCGATTTGACTTAGGACTATCTTACACTACGCGTAGGTCTTTGTCCTTCACTAGGTAATCCGTATCCCAGACATCCTACAACAAACTAAACTACTAGAAATGAAACGGCATAACAAGTAATTACAAATTCCCCTCCTATACTGGACATCTTCATCCTAGGAGTATCTCAAGCTGTCTAAGTTAACCTAATAACTTAAGCTATGGATCATTACTTGACTTAATGCCTTCATTTCCGTTCTAGTATTTAGTAACTAATTACAACCATATTCTCCTTATATGGAGATCATATCAATGAAGCAACACACAACAAGTATGCATATTCATCTTTTAAATAATTTACTTCCTTGGTGCAACTACATGCAACTTATAGAATTAAATCACTTTCAATAGAAATACAGATCATAATGCAAATACCTAACTATGCACAATCAGTAATTGCATTCCCAAAAATATATAAAGAATTACTATTGGAAACAATAGTAGAAGAAAATCCCATGCCTGGTTTAAGTTTTCCTTCAACGATGATGGATTGGTTAGTACTTGCAGCACTTCCAGAGTATCAACAATCCTTCAAAAAGCTCTGTTTCTCTCTCAGAAAATGAATACTCAAACAGTTATACAACTGATATTGGTTTCAGCTTCTCACTATGAACTCAAGAGAAGCTGATAATAGAGTACGACGACTCTCAGAAATTATAATGATGATTGCACTTTCAAAAACATACAGAAATGGCTCTCAAGAATATAATGAATGCTCTTAGGAAAATATAATGTTTGCTCTCAGAAAATTATAATGATTTTTCTCACAAAAAATGGTGAAATACTCTTGCAAAATGAATGCACAGAGTTGGACAATTCGAATGAGAACAAAGGATGATACTCAAAATATGAATTGCAAATGGAATGGATGATCATTCTCAGCAGAATGGCGGCTTTATATAGAGCCTCTTTGCCCAACGCATTCCTCTTAAAATGGCACGGTAAATGACAGGTCTACTTATTGAATAATTCAAATGGTATGTGGCGGATTGAAAATCCCTTACTCAACATTTTAGAAGATGATTCGACCTCCAGATTGACAGCAAATGAAGAAAGATTCAAATTTGCACCCGTTCAATGAGGAAGAATCGACATCTTCAGGTAATGGTGCCACAGAGACAAAGTTTCATAAATCTAGACAAGGTCAATGTTAATGGCAAAGCACCTCATCACTTCTCATGTTGTGTCGGCCATTTCACAGCTGGTTTTGAAAAATTCAACCCAGGAGAATTGCTCCTCCCAGGCGCACGAATTTCTAGCGCCATGAATATTTTCACGGGAAAGTTAAAACAATAGTTCCAATAGTTGCTCATGCCAAATATTTCGATTAAACTTAATGAAGGATGATGTTTATCAAACATAATATTTTATTGCATTCGATTTGCCAAAGGTTGATAATATTTAAATTATTTGGCTGGGTTAACATAAACCCGATTTTTCATGATGAAGTAAAGAAAAAGTCAATTTTTTTATACTTGGGAAATAATTCGATTTCCCCAAATATGAGATGATAAATAAATCAAAGATTGATTTTCATTTAAATATTAAATATTAAATCTCTTAAGGGAAATAATTCGATTCCAACTATGAGAATTTAATATTAAAAATATATTATATTATATATATATATATATTAATATAATAATATACATATATATATATATATTTATGTGTATTATTTTATATTAATATATGTATACATAATATTAATATATATTTACATATATATAAATGTGTATATATATATTTATTTCATTATAAGCATATTGTAAGTCAGTCAGCATATCCGATATGTATATATATATATACGTATATATGTATATGTAAGTTTGTCAGGCAATAATAATATAAAATTATTAATATCCACAATAAAGACGTGGGCATATATACATGTATATACTAGTATACTCCTCTATGTGCACGTATACGTGAGTATACCATATCGATGCGACCGTACGAGCATATCCATTTGCCAACGTATGCTTGTATTGATATGTATATATTTATGGACATGTGTATGTACTATATACATGTATATATGTCTTCCATTCACTTACAACATTTATGTTACCATCATATCTTAATGATCGTAATAACACAATTGTTCACAAGACTCACAAGATAAACACCTTATGCTAATGCACCTAAACCTCATAAATGCAACTACTAGCCAAGGATGACTTACCTAATAACCCACATAGACTGACTCAGTTCACTTAATCCTAGGTGATGTGTGTGTATGCTTAGATAGTTCACATTACTGGTTAACCGACCAAGCTCCTCTCCCGAGTGATATTTCCCCTCCGCTTGGAGGAATGGTTCGTATACCTTCACCCATAGACATACAATCTCGGCAGTTACTTGCTCACAACATTAACAGTATGCAAAACATCTTAAGTCAGAATATTCATAACTCAATAACTATACATGCAACATTCATCAAGGATAACATCAATAGAAGTAGCATTAAATGAGACATTCATTAAATGGAAGCACACTCATATTGCTAACAAGAAACAACATGTTTTATTCATTTTCAGGATTCAATCATTACAATCAATTTACCCTATGTAAATAGTAACTATACAATCGGGGTGTAACAAACTAGAAAATGAACAATGCAATGGCATCAATTGCAATCATTCAGAATTGCACCACCTAACTAAGAATTCTAGGGAGGTCAATCATCCTAGTACTACAGCTCATTCACACTTAACTATGAAACTTTTCTTTACAATAAAGCCCACTTATCTTGTTAATCTGTTTAAAGCTTTGTAAGCATTGCATTTTGGTGAACCTTTCATTTTATCTAAGTAGCCGGTTCGGGTTCGGGGGTTCGGTTCGCCGGTTTGGCTAAATTTTTTTGGGGGGTGGGTTCGGTTCGTTTTGGGTTCGTTAGTACAAAAACAGAAAAACTTGTAAAAATAATAAAATATATATATATGCAGCCTAGAAGCATGAATTAGGATTAGAACATCACATAACATCATATAAACAACAAAACCACCATAAACTTGAATATCATTTAAAAGTTAAAACATTTAATTTTTTAAACATGCATGATAAATATAAATATTCATCGTTCAAACTTCAAACTTCAAGTTCAATATTACAACACTATTAAAGTTTTGATCATCAAATGGATCCTCTAAATCATGTATATCAAAGTCATTGTCAACATTGACATTAGATGAAGTAGGAAGACTAGATGAATCACAAGTAGTGCCAATGGCATTGTCACTAGTACTAGTATTGTGCCCATGCTCCCGTTGGATATCGGACTCCTCATATGCAACATGGTGGGAAGTGGAAGCATCCAAGTTAGTATCCTCTGGCCCTATATCCCACAACTTCGTCTCCCCTTCCTTGTAGTCACGTTGTTTGTGTGAAAGGAGACGCAAGTTGGAATGCACATATGCTAAGTTCTCTGCTCTTTTTGAGAGCAATTTATTGCGCTTTACTGAGTGGATGAAAGAATATGTGCTCCAATCCCTCTCAGATGCGGATGAACTAGCAACCTATGAAGACAAAGTAAACAATTTAAAAATTTAAAATTATAAATGAAATTATGAAACTTTTAAATTTTAAAAGTAAAACTAAAATATGAAAATTTATTAAACTTACTTGTGATAAAACTTTGATTGCAAGGGGCTGCAAATTTTGGAAGTATTGTCCATGGAAGTACCACCAACTATGAGCATCCTTTAAGAACCTATCACAAGAAGCATCAGCATCTAGATGATTTGAATGCACAAAATCAGTGAACTCATTCGTGATTACAGATCGCAAATCTTGGTCAGGGAAGAGTCTCATAAATGCTGCCTTGTACCCTTCAGCCACTTCTAAATCTCTATATGGAGGAAGCCTTCCTGGCTGTGAAAGAAGCTGACTACTGTAGTATTTTGGAGTCAATGCAAAGGCAAGAAGGTGTAATGGAGTTGTCATTTTGTTCTATCTTTCTTCAACAATTGTTTGCACTTGTTTGAAGAAAGTCT
Organism: Sequoiadendron giganteum; assembly: GCA_007115665.2. Taxonomy (NCBI): domain Eukaryota; kingdom Viridiplantae; phylum Streptophyta; class Pinopsida; order Cupressales; family Cupressaceae; genus Sequoiadendron; species Sequoiadendron giganteum. Next base: position 251,014,320 of record CM021102.1, on the reverse strand, counting down.
CTTTAGGGTCTTGCTCTCTTGCATTTATGGTGCACTTGATCTTCTCAAGCATTGAGTCTATACCATCATATATTTCTCCAATGCATGGCTTGTCCATGTTAGTATAGCGAATCATACTCAAAATGGGCTTGGTGAAGGTAAGGAGATACTCCGCACGATCCCACCATGAGTCATCTAATATCATGCTCTTAATTTTTGTTGCTCTTTCAGTGCCGCTTTGCCTCCATATAGACCAATTGTTGCTAATCACCATGCTAGCAAGTGCCTCTTTAACTTTCACAAGTCGTCTCAAGACGATTGTATTAGAGGCAAAGCGGGTCTCTGCAACCTATTGCAAATTTTAAAAAATAATTAGAATTTAAAAATAAACTTTAAAGAAGAATTTAAATTAGAATGCACAATCAAATTATGAAAATCAGAAAATGACAAATGTAAATATTACTTCACTTGCCTTCAATAGCTCCAATTTTGAAAATGATCTAAAGATGCTTTGAGACAAGTGGTGGTTGGTGACGAACATCTGAATGTCCTCAGCATTAGCATACAATTCTTTGATCCATGCAATTTTATTCCCAATCTTTTGCATCATAAGATTGAGTGAATGGACCGCACAAGGTATCCAAAAGATATGTGAATATCTTTCCTCAACCAACAACCCTGCTGCTCTACAATTCTTAGCGTTGTCTGTTACAACTTGAACAACATTGCGGGCTCCCACTTGCTCAATGGCTGCAATGAGAATACTAGCAATAAATTCTCCATCTTTTACTTGGCCCTCACAATCCACGGCTTTCAAAAACATTGCCCCTTTAGGGCACACCGCTATGACATTGATCAAAGGCCGAATTTTTGAGTCCTTCCAACCATCCGAAACAATGGACACACCTGACTCAACCCATGAATCTCTTATAGGCTTCAATGCATCTTCAACCAACTCAACCTCCTTTTCCAATAAAGTGCTACGCACTTTCTCATAACTCAAGCCCTTGTACCCTTTTGGAGCTTCATTAACCGTTCTCAACACCTCTTTCCAATATGGAGAACGAACAACATTAAAAGCTAATCCATTGGCATATAGGCATCTTGCTACACATTGGTCGACAAGGGCTCTACTCTCATTTTGAAATGCAAGATCCAAAGGCCCCTTTGATCTCTTGTTTGCAATAGGTTGTGCACTTCGAGCTTGAAGATCCGGAATGGCAATAAATGGGTGGTTTTCTACCACAATATTGGGATTGGATGGGGGCTGCATTCCCTTTGATTTTTTTTTAAACAAAGGGTGATTTCCTTTTTGGGCTTCCTGTTGATCTGCTGCATCTTGCTCCATAATGTATTTTGCAACTGTCTCAAGTAGAATAGGTTCATCTTTTTTTCCAGGGCAAGACATGATGCCTTTTCCACTCATGCCACACAAATGTGCTTTCACCCTATGGCATGAACTAGTATATGTAACGTCACACCTATTGCATTTCCAAACATAACCGCCACCACTTGGAATCTGTTTTGTCATCTCAACATACTGCCATAGAGGAGAATTAGGATTTGTTTTGAACTTTGAGTTTGGTTTAGCTACGGAGCCGGAGGTAGAACCCATTGACATTGTGATTCTTATGGCAATTTGTTTTGCAAACAACACATTCAAAATTTGAATGAAAACAAAATATTGATTTATAAAACCTAGCTCTTTTGAATCTTGCATACATTCATAGAAGAATGGAAAGGAAAAACATATATAAATCATAAAATGAAACAAAACAAAGTTTCTGGTTTGTAAAATGTAAAACAAAAAAATGGATGAAAAAACTCAAAAAAAAGTGAGAAAAACTTACCTCTTTGCAAAAATATCCTTCAACAATCTTTGTGGCAGCCAATAAACACTTGCAAATCTGTAGGAATGGCAATGCAATCGTTTGTAGAAGCTTCAATGATCAATCTTCAACTCCTTTTATCAACCCAACAAGCAAAAATAAGAACTCAGCCTCTTGGAATGAAAATGCTTGTTTGCAAAACAAATGAATAAAAATGATGTAGTTTAGGTGTTTAAAGTGTTTTAGAGGTCACTTTTAGGGTTCCCTTGGGTGTGGGTCAAAGTCAAACTGCAGAAAAATATTAAAAAATGCAAAAAAAAAACGCTTTTTAGGTGTCCAAACGCATGGGTTCAACTTGGGTTCGCCCAGGTTCTTTTCAGGTTCGCCCGGGTTCTTCACCGGCGAACTAGGACTCCAAATACCGAACCCTGGTCGAACCCACAGAGGGACCAGACCAGGACTGGTACTCGGAGCGAACTCGGACCAGGACTTTGAGCCAGGGAGCCGAACCCGGTAACTTAGCATTTTATTGCTTCCTAGCTCTTTTTATTTTCTAATCATGTTGGGCTTCTGCAGTCGAACATTATAAATATGCAGTATGTATAACTATTATAAATTGTTGAAATTTAACATTTAAAAAGCACACGCTGCTATTATTGACAAATGAAAATATCTAGTTTTTAATTTTTAAACTTCTAGAGCCATTTGGTAGGTTGTGTGGGGCTATGCTCCTTTGTAAGTTGGCCTTCAAAACTTTTTTGGTACTTGTGGACTGTCAAGGAGAACCCAAGATGCATCTCTGAGACACTTATCCATCTCTGTTATGTAGACCCAATCTAAGGATATGCTTCTCCTGGTTACAGTGATTATGTTACAGATGTCTAGATATTGGGTCTGTTGATAACCATGGTTTCCCTTTATTCGAGAGTTTTAGTAGACACTAAAAAAGTCTGCAATTTTGGACTTATGAACTATTTCAATATAAACATTTTGCTGATTAAAAAGCTTCTCATTACTTCAACAGCAACATGAATGGATCAAGTTGATTTCATCATTGATGGTCCCTTGTAGCAATACCTTTTTAAAATGTTATATCACTTCATATGAACCCAGTCTGTGTGATCAACTAAAGTTTGAACAATCCCTTTGAAGGCAATGGTTAATTTACGAGGTAATATATCGGTTTGGGTGTGATCAAATGAAGGTTTATCAACTGAGCCAACCCTCTGGAATTCGGGTTTACAGCAGATATGGTGTTTTCACATTCTCTCTTGGCACTAAGAATGGGAAATGTATGAGAAATGAATTGATTCAATGCTAAAATCCCTTCAAATTCTATGGACTAGCCATATTAGAATGAATTCACTGCTTCTATTAGTAAGCATTCATTGCAACATTTCAGGGTGATTGACTGTTTGCCACTAGAGTTTGAGCATCTGTTGCAGTAACAGTGCATTTATCGTGATGTTAAGGAGTTCTCCTCTTGTTGAAAATGAAGAATTGTCAAACTGCCTTTTATACCTCATGTTGATGTTTTCTGCTTGAACAAACAGACACTGAGATGTTCCGATCATTTCTGCTACCCTCTAATCCACCTCACAAATTGCCGTGCATCACAAAACCTCAGCTTCACATTGGAATAGTCTCCTAGTTACAAGACTTAAAAGTAAATTCACCACAACCCCGCTGGTCCAATTAGAGTGACTTGATTTTTTTATTTTTTATTTTTATTGTTAACCCAGGGTATCCCTGTGACCCAACCCAGCGCAACTCCCACTTTTCCTTGGGGAGGCGAGACTAGCTCTTAGGGATGCGTGCAACTGCCCACAAGCCACACCCATCAGGTAAGTCTAGGCCTCCGAGTCGAACTTGAGACCTTGGGGAGCATTCCCAAGACTCAAACCAACTCAGCTACTTGTGTGGGCTTAGAGTGACTTGATTTTTTCTCTGGGTAATCATACATGCAAAAGCACTTACAACAACCCTACTACAAAAAAAGGGGTGGATTGGGCGAGTTAAGAAAGCCATCTGATCCAAAAATTGGATATTGATTATGATTGAAATGTTGGTATTTCTGCATTTCAATCAAGGAAGACTAGACAAGGATCCCAATCATGTGAATAATCTGGTTTTCGTTAGTTTTTGAACATGGAAGACTTGTATGCAGTTTGTTGAAGACAACACATCTTGGGGAAGAAGGTGGACTTGTGTACAACCATGAAAAACTTGACATTTTCTCCACTTTTGGCAAGTTAACTGCGCATGCTAGATGAAAGTGGTGATTATATTCACTACTCTTCCCCATACTAACAATTGCTGAAAGGAAATTGCTGGGATGGAAAGGCTCCATTCTCAGTCATGCTGGCAAGCTGCAACTCTTGTCTGCTGCTCTCCAAGGGATCCTTGTGTACTTCTTCTCCTTCTTCAAGATCCCCAAATACTTTGCTGAGAAGCTGGAAAAAATTCAAAGGAACTTCCTTTGGTCTGGGATTGAAGAAAAGAAAAAGTTTGGTCTGGTTAGCTGGGACAAGGTCCGTAAGCCCAAACATTGTGGTGGGCTTGAGATCAAGAATATTCTTAGCTTCAACAAGGTCTTGTTGGCTAAAGATTGGTTGGGATCAGCTAAGGAATAAAAAGGATTGGTGCAAGATTATGAACGCCAAGTATCTTAACAATAGACCTATGATTAAATGCCTCTTTGATGATCACCCCTTTGGCTCTTTGGCTTGGAAGAACATCTGCAGAATGAAGGGGTTACTTATGACCGGGATGAAATGGAAGATTAGGAATGGCAACAGTATTAGATTCTAGGAAGACCCTTGGTTGTTAAGACACCCCCCTTGCGCTCTCAGACTTCAAGAATCTTATGAGACCGGCTCAACTCTTCTTCGGGTTGTTCATTAGAGATTACCTCCTTGGCCAACCTGGGGCTTGGAGGTGGAAAGAACTACTTCTTTGCGGTCCTTTGTCTTCGGAATTATAATCCCTGGCAAAGTCTTTGTAGGACTTGCTCACCCTTACCAGATTGCCTCTATCCAACATGGAGGATGATTTCTACTGGACTAACGATCAACAAGGCAATCTTTCTATTAAATCGGCCTACAATCTGCTGTCGAACCAAGGTGTGGAACTTGGACCCTAGAAATAGGTTTGGAACAGGCACATGATCCCGAAAATAAACTTTTTCTAGTGGATAGCTTGCCATAACAAAATCCTTACTTAGGATAATCTGAGGAAAAGGGGATTCCGGATCCCTAATAGATGCCTGTTGTGCAAATGCAATGAAGAATCGGTGGATCACTTGTTGCTGCATTGTCCGTTTGCTGCTAGTGTTTGGGAGCTGGTTTTGGAGCGACTGGGCACTCAATGGACGATGTGTAAAGACATAAAATCCTTTATCTCGGGTTGGCTTGGGCCCTTCCTTCACCCTTTAACTCATGAGATCTGGAATTAGGTTCCACCCATCATCTGTTGGTGTCTTTGGAAGGAGAGGAACAACAAGATTTTTCAGGAATATTGAGATGAGCCCTAAAGAGGTCTTTGGTATAGGGAAAAGGCTAATTTTGGAAAATATTTCGATCTTTAGGGGGAAAATCTCGGATAACGCTCCTGCTAAGTGGGAAATTAAAATGGCTAAAGCTTGGCACCAAAATCTTGATGCTAATTCCTATGATGACTCCAGGTCCTAGGCTAGACGGGATACTGTCTAGAAACCCCCAGACTGTGGTTGGCATAAACTAAATTTTGATGGTGCGGCCAAAGGCGACCTGGGCAGGGCAAGTATAGGAGGTATAATAAGAGATTATAGGGGCAAGTTTGTTGTTGGTTATTCAGGGGGTATAGGAATTCTGTCATCCATGACTGCAGAAACAAGGGCGTTGCTAAAGGGTGTCCAGTTAGCTGTCACTCTGGGGATAAGGAACTTGCACGTCGAAGGGGATTCTAAGTTTGTGGTTGACACCGTTAATCAGGGAAAATTACTTGGTTGGAGTACTAGGGACATTTTGTTAGACATTTTTCATTCGGTGTCTAAGTTGAATATGAAGATCACTACCCACATCTGTCGGGAGGGTAATCAAGTTGTTGATGCTATGGCTAATCTAGGCTCCCATTGGAGAGATTCTAAGTGTTGGAGGAATATGGGGAACCTACTGTCTGCAATACAAGGTTTAATCCTTAAGGAGCAGGGCACATGTATTGTTCATGATGATACGTAATTGTGTGATTGCTTTAGCCTTCTGGGGGGTCCACATACTTATCTATTGGGTGATGTGGACGGAGTTGAATGCTGAGGTGTTAAAATCATGGCATAATTTGAATAAAGGTGTGGAAATTGATTATAAAGAGTTGATTATGAGGAGTGGGGAGTACAACAGGATAACGGCCAAGTTGGGACGAACATTACGCAATATTTATTTGAGGTCGTCTCAGCCTGCGCATATCCATGCAGATTTTTAAATTCAAATTTGATGTGACTAATAATTATGATGTGAAGCTCTTGCCTTGTCCTATCAACTTTGCTAAAAAGTTGCTAATGATAAATGGTTGGGTTTTGGGGGATTCTAAATTTGGCCCCACGGCTAAACTTTTTTCGATACTTGTGCAAAGGAAACGTGGAAGGAAAACCTTCCAATATCATAATTGTTTGCAAACTTGGCCGTAGGTGTCTCAAGATTTCTGTTAATGGGAATGTGGTGATTGCCTTTTGGGATTGAACTCTTCAAGCGTGTGTCCAACACACCGTCTTGATTGCCCGAAGCAATCTTGTTTGGCTTAAAATCAGAAGCGTCTGGGCGACATTTCACTTTGTCAAAAATTCTAACATTTTACTCTCACAAGTTTCTTCGTTTTCCAGTGCACAAAACGGTGATATGGGTGGTGATAGGGTGAGGATAGAGCCCTATAATTGTGGGGAATTTCGCAAGGACCCACTGGTTTGGCACATCTATGTTGAAGGTGGTATGGGGCCCTTGATCGAAAGCTTGGTTGGCCATGATCCGAAGATGTTTGCACAATTTGCGAGTTCGTGGAAAGATCGAAGGGTTTCCATGGGTGGTATTTCCTTCGAGGTGAACGAGGAGGTGATTGCCCAGGCCATGGGGTTGTCGTGTACTGGGAAGAAGTACCCTACGCACACCAAGGCTTAGGACAACGAAAGCCTGAATGCCTTCTTTGTGAGTAATGAAAAACCAGTTTGCTCTCAATTTGGGTTTGAAATAGAAGCTCTCCCGCAATCGTGGGACCAGGTCTGTCTCGCTTAATTACGTATGTCACGTTAGAGGGTAGATATAAAGCTTTTTATTTTTATCATTTTCCTCTCTTAAACCACCTTCGTCATAAAATTCTGCTGAATTTTCCGTTCTTTTTACTCATTGATTTGGAAAGCTCTGTTGAGAAGTGCCTTGAATCTGTTGTCAATAACCCCAAGGAATCCATTCCCCTGCCGCTACATTAAGGCCTCATCTTGAGGCTCTATCATTTTCACCTCGCCCTCTGCCCACCCAAACCCAGCTCTGCTGTCCGTAATGAAAAGATTGAATCCCCGGTTCAAACCAATATTTCCTCGAACGAGTCCAAGGGTCCCAAAAGAAAAACTCCTCCGACGGTTGCTGAAACCCCTAAACCCAAACCGTTTGCCAAAAAGAAAAAGGGGATTGTGGGGATAGCCCAATCTCACGTTGCGGTTGGTCTCTGCGAGCTTAAGTCTGCCCCGACCAAGATTGACAACAAACCTACTGCTAAGAGGAATGTGAAGGATGAGGTGAAGGATTTGGTGGAGCAACCAGCCATTGACAGCGTTGGAAAGAATAGGGTGGGAAAAGACTCCAAGGGAGATACTATGGTTGCTACTACTGTGGAGATTGGGTTTGAAAATACTAGCATCAAGAGATTTGGTAGGTTGGCTAAAAACAATAAGAAAATGCAGATTAGCGAAATTTCTACTGATGAGGAGCGGTTCGACAACAAAGGGGATAGGAAGGAGGATAATATTGAGGAAGAGGAGGAGGAGTTTGTTGAAGGGCCTAGTCACTTCTCGGACTTCAACAAAATGCTGAAAGAGAATTTGACTTCCCAGTCCTCTGACCCTCAGGGGTTGGAACATGCTGACATTGCGAAGACTGTGGAGAAAGGGGAGGATCAACATAGGCTTCTAGAACGGGTGGAAAATCTTGAGAAGAAAGTCAGTGGTCTGTCTTGGCTTATTGTCAAGTTGATCCACTGTGCGAATGGCACCCTCTCTACTGTGCTTAAGGACGAAGTGGATAAGAAGGCTGCAAAGGATGGTCCCTATTGGGCTGGGGAGGAGGTTGTCAACCTCCTCTCTGAGAATTGGGAGAATGCTAGCTAGTCTACTGTTGCTCCGTTTGTTGGGTGTTTTGGTCAATTGTTAGTTTGCTATGTTTGGTTTTTTTGTCGTTATCCTTGGACCTGATCTTTTTTGGCCCTTGAGGCTCGTTGTGTAAAGGGTACAACACCCTGTAAATGCTACTTATATTATCAAAAACAACTACTTAAAGGTGCTTGTGTGTTAAGTGGTTCCTCTTGGCTTGTAATTATTACCAACATGTATGACGAACTAAAATGTCATTAAGTGTAATGAATACTCATGGTTGTCATCTGGAAATGACTTTAAAACATACAAGGTTCAAATCTCACAAAAATTAAAGTACCTATGAAGACGTTCAATACTAAAAGCACAAGGACCGAGAAATAATTGGGTCATGTTGTGAAAATCTGCCCGAGTTAGAAAAATAACCAGGGTCTTGGAAAAAGGAGATTCCTAATCAGATCATAAATCAGATGGTTGAGGAAAGGGCTGAGAGGAGATTGGGTGAGAAGAAAGATAGAAGTCAGGATAGGCAGCTTGAGGGGGAATTAGAATTTCCCAATAAGGAGGTTAAGAAATCTAAATCACTAGATACCTTTGAAGCAAAAAAGAGTTTGCTTGCTTATAAAGGCTAGAGGAGGATTATTTCAGAGAAAAGTGTCAAGGAAGGTATTATTTGTAGGGAGACAAATTGTGATGGGGTAACAAAGGTTGGTTGGAAGGAAGGGGAAACCAGGTCTTCAGAAAAGGTTAATGTTGTGGGCTATCCATATTTGAGGTGTATTTTATTGGAGAAGAAAGTTCAAGTTGAGGTTGTGCCATGCTTGCTTGACCAGGCCTTGGATAGTAAAAAAGCTTCACCTTTTCCTAAGTTACCGGGTTTGCACCCACAAGCCTCGAACCTGGTCCGGGTACGAACTTGGTACGGGTTCGCCTATGGGTACGCCCTGGGCGCGCACGCCCTGTGGGTTCGCCCGGGTGGGCACACCTGCGCACCCAGGTGAACCCATAGTGCTGGGCGCACATCCTATGTGCACCCAACACGAACCCAGGCGAATCCATGGGCCAAGTCAAAAAATGTGGGCCCAAACTTGATTAAAAAACTTTTTTTCTTCCTAACCCTAATACGGCCCAATATGAGGCCTTCAAACACATACATGTCATTTTTACCCCTCATATTTTTTGCAGTTTGTGTGTTTTGAAGGTCTTAAATTGGGCTTTGTCAGCATTATTTTTTGCCACTCAAAAAATCATGAAAATGAGGTGCGCCATGGAGTTTTGTATGGTTTAAGAAGCCTCAAATTGCCCCCAGACGCCCGTGAGGGGTGCTGCCTTTCGATCCCACTAGGGGCATTGCCCCCAGACCCCCAACCCCGCTGGGGGCGTTGCCCCTAGACCCCCACGAGAGGTGCTGCCCCTTGATCCCACTTGGGGCATTGCCCCTAGACCCCCACAAGGGGCGCTGCCCCTCGACCCCATTGGAAACATTGCCCTCAAACTCCCATTGAATTTAATTGATTTTCTAGGTACTCTCCAAGTCCAAGTTCCCATAGTTTTCCTACAAGTCTTCATCTATAATATCGCATTTAAGGCTTCTGAAACCATACAAAACTCCATGGCGCAGCTCATTTTCATGGGAAAGAGGAAGATGTAAATTTGTAAAATATATTAATGTAGTATTTATTTTTATTTTTACAAAAACAATTTTCTATTTTCATTTTGTTTAAGAATATCAACATCAACGCATTCTACATGAGGATGCCATTTTCTACCCAATTTGCTTTCAAATCAATCAAATACATCTATCAATTGGCATTTAATATTTATCTTTGGCATTTGGCATTGATCAACGATCAAGTATCATACTATGAAATGATTTAGTTTTACAATTCTGTATATTTCTCTTATTTTTTTTGTATATATAATACATATATATATATATATATATATATATATATATATATATATATATATAGACACGTACCCATACGTACCCAAACCCCTAATTTTTTTTTCACGTACCCCCGTACCAGGTTCTCGTACCCACACCCATCTTTGAACCCGAACCGGTAACTTAGGTTAATAGTTGCATGTCTGGGTATCAGCCATTGTTAGAAACTTAGAACTACTAGAAATCCAAAACATATGGCTGATATGGGGATGGACTCATAGAGAGGAAGACCAAATATGAAGGAAGTTTGCATTAGAGAAACAACACGTTGCTGCTATTGGCAGCCAGAGTACGTTGGAACTAACTGGTTCTAGACCTGCAGCCAAAAGGTAGTGAGGCTGGTGTTTGGGAGGGGGTCTCCACTTTTGCTTTGTGTCTCCTGTCTGCTTCTTTCGTTGTTGCAGCCTTGTTTCATTAATTGCTTAGTTAGTTTCTAGGCTATTGTCTTGATGGGATTATTGCTATATCAGTTGGTTTTTAGATGTTAGTTTCTAGGCTGTTGTCTTGATGGGATTATTGCTATATCAGTTGGTTTTTAGATGTTAAAGGGTTGGGGCCCTTTCAAAAACCTATTTTTACCATTAATTAGGAAAAAAATTAAAAATTAAAATGCACATGTCAACTCTATATTGTAGACATGACTACTAGAATAGCTATGCCAACTCTTGATCCCACAATCTCTTTTTCACAAAATGTTGTAATTTGAAAAAATAAACTTGTAAAGTAAAATACTTCAAAAAACATCGTCCTTTTAAAAGGAGTCCCTCTTATCACCTGAGGTATAGACAAAGGCCCAATTTAAAATTAAATCACATTAAACATCTGGCCTATAACATCATTCTCCCTAAATGTGACCCTCGCCGTACTACCACTTCTCCTTTTCCTAATGCTTTACTACCACCCAGTCCTTTCTCTAGTACCCAACCCTCTAAATGTCTAATCCACTCCTCACACTTATCTCCTATTTACGAAACAAAACCCCATTAGACACTTGGGGCTCCCAATACTTTTACCCTGTTATACCCAAAATGAAATTTTTGGTATTCTGCTTAAATTGAGCTAAACAATTTAAAAATGCCATCGAAAGTATGTTTTAGGTCAAAACAAACATGAAGTCTTTGTGGGTTTCTGTCAAAGAACTTATGGTTAAAATTCTGAAAAAATGAAAATTAGGGTTTTACGCCCCTATTTTTAAGGAAACCCTTAAAAATAGGACCTTCTCGGAAATGATTGAAAATAATTATGATAGGGTTAATTTCCTTCATGATCACACTGATCAAGTTAGAATTATCAAAATACATGTTTTACTCTGGTGGGTCTATTTCTATTTTTCAAGAACAAAGTTAGGAGCTCCACAGCCATTAATGGCAGATTGGCCAATACCAGGTGCTGAAAGCTAAACTTTAAAAGCTTCAACAAAGAAGCTATGACGGAAAAGGTCAAAAAGATGTTGTTATAGCGAGGGAGTTTCTCAAAACAAAAAAGGCCAAAATTTGGCTAACTCTAGAAGGTGCACGTTTTGCTACCAAGGCAAAACACAGTCTAAAGGTGAAAAAGGTGCCCCTCTTGAAGAAAGGCGCCCTTGGATCTCAAAAGGCAAATGTAATCATTTGGCATCTTCAACTCAGTCATCCTCTTCACTTTCGTGCTGGCTCGACAACGAAACAATCAGCAAAATCATCTGATTCAGGGATCATTGACCAACCGTTAACAAAGTATGGAGGATCCATCAGCAATGAAGATGCCAAATCAGAGAGCTTCATGGTAAAAGCGCCCCTGCTAGCCAGGGGTGCCCCTCAGTTACAAGCACCAGATGAATCCATAAGCAACAACTCTATACATAATATCTTTCTAGCTTCCTCCCAGCTATGTGATCAATCTGACAGCAGGTCCACAAGACACGCCAAACAATCACGAGTTGAGATCAAGTAGAAAAAGCCAAAATTGAAGAATTGGAAAGACAACCCAGAAAATGGCTAAGGCATGGCTAAAAGCGCCCCTCTTGAGGAAAGGTGGCCCTTTCTTGAGGGCATCCAGATTCAGTCAGAATCTTCACTGCCTCCCAAGATGACCTTCTCAGCTATGACCTGTCTCGTCAGTGGGACTATCAGCAATAACTTCTGACAAATCAAACAGTTGATGAAGGAGATCAAAGACTAGCAGTCCACGGCTAAGATAAAATCAATCAAAAGCTAAAAGCACCCCTGCTGGCCAGGGGTGCCCTTTAGTTTGAAGGACCTAAACTTGCCAGCTTCAACTGAGAAGTTAGTCATCCTGAACAAGACCAAGTTGGCTACCCGATGCATCGTCAAGTAGAGTCATCTGATTCATCTAGCAACGGGAACGTCAGATCAAAGCAAAGAGGGTCTAAAAAGGTCAAAATGAAGAATAGTCAATGAAAATTGATTAAGGCATTGTCAAAAGCGCCCCTCTCAAGGAAAGGCGCCCTTCTTTCTGGAGGCCTAAACTCAGTTTTCTGAGTTAATCCCTTCCAGGCATATCTCATCATGCTGATCCCACCTCAACAACAAAACTGCCAGCCATTGCCAGAGATCAACTGAGTAACCTGAATCAAAGATCAACCGAAGGTACTTCAACTTGCAAAATGGACAAAAAAGACCAACTTTAAGGATGGACGCCTAAAAGAAGTCAAAGCAAAGATGTTGACTTGAGTTAGCAAATTTGGAGCCAAAAAAGAGGCCAAACACTCCACAATCAGTGGAAATCACCTTTTGGAACTCCAAATTAGACCTAAATGATGAGTTATCTTCCATACTTTATGGATCTTAACCCTAATCAGCATATATTCTTGCTAGGTGTCCCATTCTTCATTATTCTTTTGTAGGTTGACGGATAAAACAACAAATAGCTCCCAATAACACGTTTTCAAGATCTGGTAGAGGTTTTGGGCAAAACTTCAATATTTTTGAAGATCAGTGGCAGTAAAAGTATTCTTCCCTGAAGATTATTTCTAGAGACAGATTATTGCAAAGTGGCAGTTATAACTTCCAATCCATCTTCTGTCTACTTCCTTTATTTCTGTCTATATTTCTTTGCATGTCACAGGAAACGTCAGATAATCACAGATCTGGCCAATTGGGTATGACTAGCACAACTTTTTCAACAAAACCCACATGTTGGATTTTTCCAAAAAAAGTAGCCCTGTTGCCCCTATTTTTTAGGGTTTCCGGAATAAGTCTTGATTTTGAAAAACAAACAAATTGGGTTTGTTTAGCTCTGAAGCACGAACAAAACCCATGTGTTGGATTTTTCCGAGAAAAAACACTTTCTAGTGTCCCGTTGCCTCTACCAGCGAAGGGCTCTTGCATGTCATAGAAAAACTCGTTTTTTCGAATTTCTGACGATCTGGTTTGTTTAGAAAATCATTCTCAACAAAACCCATGTATCAGAATTTTTTGTAAAAATTACCCCCGATGAGGCTATTTTTAGCAGTTCCAGAAAACTTGTCTGAGCAACATCGTGTGCATAGTCAATCTTCAAGGTTTCCAGAATGCAGTACTCCCAGGTACAATACAAGACCAAGACGGTCTTATACCATGATTATCTGAAAACAACTGACACAGACTTATGGCAGAAAAATCCAGAAGTAAGTTCTGAAGACTTGGAGGGCATGAATCAAATTACATTGCAAAACATTGAAGAATTCGGTTTATTCCAAGCTACGTCCATTCCGATCACCTTATAGAGCATTGAGCTTGTAACTGCTTGCACAAAGCATTACAACCAGACTACAAGAGAGATCCTGTCAGTGGACGGGAGGGTGATTTGCAACTTGAAGCCGGTGGACATAGAGACTTGTTTTGCAATTCCACCATGCCCTACCAAGGTGGTCATATCTGTGACAGAATGCGAAAAGGCATTCGAGGCTTCCAAAGATAAGTGTTCGCTTATAATGGCTGAACATTGGTTGAAAACAAAAAGAACCAACTTGCCCAAATTGGTTGGGAGAGGAGAATTCAAAGATGAGTACAGAGTGTTAATCACTCTACTCAGCAGAGTCACTGGGCAAGAGGGGAAATCCTTCCAGTCATGGATGTTCTATATTATTGGCAAAATAATCAGCAGGAAAGAACATTACGACTAGGCCTCTTTGATCAGTGACACACTCCAACAATTTATCGGGTTTCTAGAAGAGCACCGTTTCCACATGTGTTCCTACCTGGTCTACCTGATAGCCTTCCAAGGCGATTTCAGAATACTAAACATTGTGGGAACCTTGGGTGTGCAATAGGTCCAAGAATACTTTCCTCACCTTGAGTTCACTCTAGCGGAAAGGCACTTCAAGAAGATAAATGACCTTTTCACTATGCACACCGTGCATGAGCTAGACCATGAGATGCACATCTGTATTTCACCAGCAGGTAAGGCAACAATGGTGGACTGGGCGGATTGGTTCATCCAATTCCCCACTTTCACCTACATACGCGTGTATGGCTACAATGGCCACCCTGCCATGATGCCATGCTACCCCTCAGATAGGGTAGTGTTCATGGAATTCTTGAGGCAGTTGGCCGAGGTTCACTCTTACTTTCGCATAAAGAAGAAGTCTGCTGCAAACTTTTATTTTCAGATGGGATTCTACAGATGCAGGACTACAATCGATGCTAGGTTGATAAGCCAGGAAATAGTGAGATTTAATCTCAAGTACCTCATTGACAAGAGGCCATCCTATGATCCTAGAGGCATCTTCGTAGCACATCTTGAGCAAAGATCATCACATGAACCTTTCATGGAGGATTTTTGGGTCAACTACGAAGATGAGTTCGAAGTGAGAAGAAGGAACTACAGCAGATTCAAGCTCTCGCAGATCGTAGAATTCATGTCAGAGGACATCGAGGGCTTATCTGATGACGAAGAAGAGGTCATTCTTTCTTCCTTCTTCACGGGTCAAGTAGATGCACAACCACTCGACAAAGTAGATTGATTCGAAAAAGAGAGTATGTCTATTGAGGAAAGAACTGGTAGAGTAGTTCGACACAGTCAACTCTACCTTGACAGTAAAAGGTCAAGGAAGGTAGTACTTCCCTGATCAGAGCCGCCAACGGTTCAGATTACACTACCTTCCTCATCCTAGAAGAAACCCAAACAGAAGAAGATGAGCATTCTTCCAGAAGGAATGCGAATGTTAGGAAGCACATGGGGAAAAAGAGGAATTGCTAGCACAAGCCGGCAAGAGGTACAGGTGGAGACAACCACCAATTTACCTAAAACAGTTGAGAACGGTGCAGCTACACCAGAGCTAGTGATTGAAATAATCGCTGCAGAGATGGAATCCATTGTACAAGAAGTTGCAGCAGAAGCGGTGCTTGTGATAGAAACAGAGCCACCGGCTTCACCACCATCACAGAGGTCGCAAAGTCCTATTGATTTAGACTCGCCACCACGAGGCCCACGACACAGTCTCGTTCTTCCAGCATTCAGGGGGCCTATGTGCCTCCTCCCAGCGATGCTAGCCAAGATTCTATCTGGCTGGAAAGCTTGCTTGGGAGGAAAAGGGAGAGACCTTCTTATCAGCTTGACTTCTCTGAATTCCACCATGTCCCACAAGACATGCCGGCAAATAAGTTGAAGAAGCAGATACATGTAGAGAGGGATGCAGAGAACGAAGTTGTCATAGAGACTGCTGCCCCGCTTGAAGATAAAGACATACATAATGTGAGGGTTGAGGATTTCACGCTTTCAAAGGTAAACCTTGGAAAGACCACTCGACAGATGGAGGCAGACCTTCTCGAAATCGCCTCAGCGAGCGTCAAGGAAAGGATGACAAAGGATGGACAAGACAAAGCAGCCTTGAAAGCTGAAAACCGTCAACTAAGATTGTATATTTCTAGTTTGATACATGACACTCCCAACTCCTCGACCTTGCCTCAAGGACTATTGGATCTCCCAACTGAAAGAAACCATAATCAGTCGATCACATACGGCAAACACTTGAGACGCCAAGTGGATGAGTTTGTCGTCAAAGGACGTGTGTATTAGCAGAAGCATATCAGCTGAGAGACAAAGCACATGGTCTTCGATCAAAAATCCAACAGTCAGATGTAAAGGCAGCTCAAGAGAGGCCGAGAGAGGAAGCGACAATTGCTGATCTACAACAAGCATACCAATCATATACAACCACTGAGAACAAACACCATCTCTTTGAGTGGAAAGAACAATTGGCATACATGACACTCCCAACTCCTCGGCCTTGCCTCAAGGACTATTGGATCTCCCAACTGAAATAAACCATTATTAGTTGATCACATATGGCAAACACTTGAGACTTCAAGTGGATGAGTTTGTCGTCAAAGGACGTGTGTATTAGCAGAAGCATATTAGCTGAGAGACAGAGCACATGGTCTTCGATCAGAAATCTAACAGTTAAATGTAAAGGCAGCTCAAGAGAGGCCAAGAGAGGAAGCGACAGTTGCTGATCTACAACAAGCATACCAATCAGTTACAACCACCGAGAACAAACACCATCTCTTTGAGTGGAAAGAACAATTGGCATACAAGGTGAGAGCCTGCGATGCCAATTCAGTGGAGCTGATTGACTATAGACGCTTTGTCGCCAATATTATCAACTTCGCAAGAACGTTGGTAATATCCTTCCCTGAGCTAGAATATCAGCGAGAAGGAGAATATGTTGAGCTTGAAACGGTACAGATACGGTTCCAAGATGTCATCCGATCTTCATTCCTTGAAGATCCCAATGGTTGCAAATTAGCCAAAATTGCAGCCATATCTATCCAGTTAGATGAAGCAACTGCCCAATGCATAAACTATCAGCAACAACTTGCGACGGGTGAAGAAATGCTTATTCGCCACATAGTCACCTTGGAAAGCATTAATTGCTCGGGGGCCGAAGAGGTCAATGATTGGATAGAGACTTTGTTGACCAGTGGTGAAGAGGTGTAAAGCACCAAGGAAGGACGTCCTACCCTCCAAATAGCATTAAATATGACTGAAGTCAACTTGATGCCCTTTTCCAAGTTGACTCCAGGTCTCCATAGATCATGCATGTCAGATCCCACTGATCTAGTATGTCTAATTGACTCCCACGATTTGTGGATCTCAGATCTTCTTTAAAGGTGGATGTCTATTTGAAGACACATTTGTAATTGTAAGTTCACTTTTAGTTAGGTGTCAGTCAACTGAGGTAGAATCCCAATTTGACTTTTGTTTAGTTTCAGTTAACTGAAGTAGATTTCCATTTAACTACTTGCTCACCTACTTTTAGACATAAGAATAAATCTTGCTGATTGGCAAGAACTGTTTGTTAACTCAAGGAGATTTTAGGGTTGCCTACTCCTTTGAGTTTCTATAAATAAGAGCCTTGGGCTCATTATTTGTTTAACCTTTATTTGCTAAGCAAAATTGCTGCACCATTGTTGCCAGAGTTAGCTTGTTTATATCTGTTCACTCTTGGATGAGAGTTCGTTGGTTGATCGCAATTGTGCATGATTTCGTGTTTTTGCTGTCCCGACCTTTGTAATTCTTTGGAGAAAGCTTGAAGAAATAAATCAAATGGCGCATGCTTGCTTGATCTAAATACTTGAGTCTATTCAAAGTCTTGTTCTAAATAGTGCATTGTTTCAATCTCCTCCTTGGACAGGTGTCGTCGCCTCCTTGGATATTTTGTCATCGATCATTATCGTTTGATGTTGTTTAATGATTTGTCTTGCAGCCTACACTTTGGACAGGTGTTGTCACCTCCTCGGGAATCTTGTTAGACAGGCCATCGTTCCTTGTTGTTTCCAGTAAGCTGTTTCCAAGCCTACACCTTGGACAAGGGTTCCTCCTTGTTGACAAGTCTCAGATCTAGTTTACCGTAAGAGAGTGTTTGCTTGTATCGAGCCCTATCTTGGTATATATCCGAGAGTTCAGAGCCTCGGCCATATTCCATTGAGACGGAGGATTCAAGTGATCCAACCAATCCATTTCGCTCTTACGCCCTCATGCTCTGTTTATCTTGAGGAGGTAGGATAGTTTAGAAGCTTAGTTAGTTGTAGTTAAGATCTGCGGAAACCAGAGAAAAAGCTTAGCTACGGTGCATTGTGTTTATGCACCCTTGTGTCCTGCCGCTGAGTAAAAAAGATAGGAACCTTAGTACACCCCTTTTTTACAGTAGAAAATCAATAAAGAGAGATCTTCCTCCTATAATCCGAAGAGCATGTACTAACACACTTGCAATAGCTGTCCGTTTCCAATAAGCACTCCAAAGGTGCTAATTGAAACGCCAACATACCCATGGAAAGAAATAATACACAAACTATTTTCCCTGCCCTGGGAGTGACTGCCCACCAACAGTTGGACTCAAACTTTTTCATGTGTCTCACCAAAGCAATAGTGTCTATTTTCTCCTCTTTAGATTTTGGGAAAATTATAGTGGTTCATAGGTCTTCTATGGTTGAGTGGGAAAAGGGTTTCTCAGGCTTATACAAAGCCTCACACTATGCGTTATAGCAAACACAATTGTCAATCAACACAACCTACAGATTCAGCTAATCAAAGCTATAATCGAAAATACATAATAGGTAAATCTATCGTCACTAAATCAGAGTGAGGAAAATCTGGCAAATAGTCAGTCCAAACTTTTGATGAGATTCTTATTTACACTGGTCATGTAAACAAACTGCAAACCCATTCAACCATCCAAGAATGTCCCTCTGCATCTAACACTTGTAAGGTCCATGCCATTTTTCAATGTCAACTATAATGTAAAGAATGTTACAAACTTCTATGATTTTGTGATGTTATGTAATCTGCAGAAACCCTATGCGCCAACTCACATAATTCAAAAGCTCCTTCAAATTGATTTGCTCAAACTTGGGACTTCAATGGTGCTAGCAGTGTGCAATAGACGAAGAGTAAAACTGATTTGATAGGTCTATAAATCAGTGTTTCACCATGTTTTAGGAATGGCAAAATGAAAAAAATTGTCCAGATTTTGTGATGGCAAGGGGATGGAAGTGGGACAGACATCAAAATAATACTGAAATTTGAAAAATAAAAATCAGGTAAGCTAAAAGAAGCTGAAATTTAAGTCATCCCAGATACTTATTTTAATCATTCAAATGTTGGTGTGATATTATAATCTATAAATAAAGTAGGCACAATAAACTAGAACTTGCCTCGTGCTGTGATTTCTGGTTGATACGACAGTCAGATTTCACAAGAGCTGCACTGAGTTGTTCCATAAGATGTGACATGCCTATACTTCGATATTAGAATTACCTATAGTATATGTCACTATATACTATTTACTAGAAAATATATAGGTACAAAAGACTAGAACATGTCACGTGCTTTGGTTTCTGGTTGATACTGCAGTCAGATTTCACAAGAGATGCACTGAGTTTTTTTATAATATGTGGCATGCCTATACTTATTTGTTAGTATTACCTACAGTAAGTGTCACTATATACTATTTTCTAGAAATTATAAACTTTGAAGTATATTGATGATTCATTATCATATAACTTAGCTGTAACCATTGACATGGTAAACACAAAATTTAAATGCTACTTTGGTACGAACAAAGGCTTGATTTTTCATGCTTTGCATGATGAATCCCAAAGATGTATTTTGACAAAATGTTGTTTCTTTTCCAGTTAATTGTCAGAGTTCTTGGAAGCAGCTCCATAACATTTTGAGTGCAGGTTAATGCAGAAACTGAATTAATCTAGTGTTGGGGAGTGGGTTTCAAGAATGAGGTTTAATTTTTTTTTCGCAGTTTCTATTAACCTAGCAAAAAAGATGCAAGCCAGGGGGATAGCCTGATATACCCAGAATAGTCATGTTTAGCCATCCACAAAATGGTGTAAAAAAGGATGTCCCTCATTTGGTGGACCTTCTCAAATTATTTGGTTTTTTGATGTTTCATCCCTGCCCCAAGTCCTCAAAACATCCCCAAACCACACTTCACACTTGAACCAGAAAGACCACTGCACACAAGGAGGCTCAACCCATCGCCATTGATGAGGAAGAGCCAAGCCAGAGTATTCAGGGTTCTCCATCAAACATCACCCAGCGCTCACATTAGATTAATAATCCCTATGTCAGCTTTTTGTCAGCATTTGGGTACACTGTCCAATCTATTGCTAGTATGTGTTTCAGTATTGCAATTTCTTCTCCATACAAGATTTCTGGAGCTGAAGGAAAACTGAGCAAACCTACCCAATTGCTCATAGACAAGGATCTCCTTCAGCCTGTCCAGTTTAAATGCACCCCTAAAAAATGCCTTACCACTTTTAGCCTCACTATATCCCCAATTTTATATATGACAGTTCTGTTGTGGTGATGCATGCAATCTCCTGAGCTGACCAAAACCAATGTACTCCTGGTCGTAGACTCTTGCCAGTCTCCGAATGAGGAAAATCCTTTTGGTCACAATTTGGCTCATCCCACTACAACCTTGAAAGTCACTTACACCTTGAAGAAAAGGAAGATAGGGAGATCTCCACAAGCTGTGCTGAAAAGAATCAATGAAAGTATCCTCGAGGTTGCCCCAAATAAGATTTTAAGAACATGGAGAAAGAAATGCAGAACTTCTTCATAGAAGTTCTGGTAAAATGTGTTCAACAACAATCTGACTGCTTTCATCAATTTCAAAATGGCCAAGATAAACTTGCTGACTACCTCATTTATCTAACACACAATTATCAAAATCTGCAGTGTCTAACAGAGGTGATAAAGTAAATCTTAACAGTAACCACTGAGAAGTAAAATGCCACCTTGCTGAAGTACAGCAGCAGAACAGCAGCAAGCCAGACTCAGCTACACATCCTTAAGCTATGGGTTTGGACCCACAGACTGGCAGGTGCTATGGGCGACAAAACATTTTCAAACCCTTATCCAGACCAGCAGCTACACACTGATGTACTATAGGGAGGGAGGCTACAAGCCAGGACTGAAGGAGCACTAACAATACTACAAAGCATGGTTCGCAGACTTGGAGTTGGAGAGTACTTGGCAAACAACGAAACTCCCAAGTACTTGGCAAACTATGTTACAAATTACAAACCTTCTTCCTTGTTGTGGGGAACTACATCTAAGTAGCTATGCTCTAAGGGTTGTTTTTTGCCATAAAAGCTATGTAAAGCATAATATAACTTTTGATGATCTGTCCTATTCTATTTAAATCTATTCTCACAGTCGATCATTTTGGCTATTTAAAAGGACTTGGATTTCATGTTAGCTTTTCTAGTATGCTATAAATATGCTTTTTTTCAATCAGAAAAAGAAAACAAATTCCAGTCGAGACTGACCATGACCAAAACAAAATAAAAAAATCTTCAAAGATTGTACTAGATTACAATAATGATAATCTTCTGTTTGCAAATCTCTTCTAACAGACATAAATGCTCCCCTTAAAATTATATGGCAGAACACAAGCAGATGGTATAATCTTTCTTTATCCTGTAGTAATTTTTCCTTTTTCTATTGTTTACACAATAAAACACTTCGACGATGGTACTGTAATCTTAATTTCTTATTATACTTTAATGGGTGGGTCCCAGTTCAAGTTTATTTCAGTTGAGTATCTAGAATTAGCTGCTTTCTGTTGGAAATAAGCCACACCTAGACCAACAAAGGGCTGGCCAAAGATGGACCAGTAGCTCAGTTGGTAGAGCACTCCAGCAGCAAATGGAAGTCCTAGGTTCGAGTCCTAGCTGGTCCATATGAACTGTACCTCAACATGTGGTATCAGAGCCAAGCTAGGAGCCCCAAACACCCATAGTGTGGCTTAAGGGGGTGTTGGAAATAAGCCACACCTGCACTGACAATGGGCTGTCCAAAGAGGGGCCAGTAGGTCAATTGGTAGAGCACTCCAGCAATTAATGGAAATTTTAAAGTCCTAGGTTCAAGTCCTAGCCGGTCCATATGAGCTGTAACTCAACACTTCCGTAGCTCACTTGACTATGAAACCTTGCCCTGAAAGCCTTAATCTTAATTACAAACAAATGATCAGTTAGTTAGTAGACTTGGATATTTTCTTTCAGTTAATTTTTTAATAAATCGGTTCAACTTAACAGCACTAGTTATAGTTGGTTCCATTTTCTATTTGACAATTTGTTAGTCCCTTAGAACTAAACTTTTCTGCCAGAAAGAATGTAGCAATTTCAAACTCTTCACTTCTGATAAAATGTTTCAAGTTCTATTATTTGCTGTGGAAAGTTCAAAATAGTAGTATGTGCATAAAAACTCTATGTATGTTGTCATGGTAAATGCATATTGAAATTTGGTTTTGTAAATGTTGATAGATTTTATTGAGTTAAGATGGAAAAAAATATGAAGAAAATGTAGTTAATGAATGTGTTAATTGACCATGAATTTGTGGTTTTATTTTCTTGCAGGTATTGGGAAAATGGGAAGGTTCGTTTGGCCTATAGGCCTGTCCATATGAACACTTTGGATGATGAGGTGGAAACATTTCCTCCAAAAGCTCGAGTATACTGACACTCAGATTACTGGCTTTCTTTTTACTTACCAAGGAGTTCCAAAATCCTTATTTTCAGATTTGATGACATACATTTAAAAGTGCTATTGTTTAATGAATAAACGTGAGTACATTATTTGCATTCACCATGCAATGAGGCTTTTCTGTATTTGCCATAGTTTGCAGGTGATACAGAAAAATGAATATGGACCGCAGCTATAATTCCCCGAGTGTAGATAGGAATCAATGTATTGTTACTATACAAAATTGATATTTTGTTAATAGAGCTGCATGGTTACTGAATAATATCAAAATTGATATTATTCAGAACTGAGATTTCACAATCAACTTTTCAATGTTGAAACTTTAATAATCTACTGTTCAATAATTGAATTTTATGCATGCACTAAAGAACAGAACAGATATCACCTCAAGCACAGTTAATAGAATTACATTTAGTATCATTATTTTTCATTCTTTGTTGATAATACATCAGTATCAAACATGTTTCATGATTTGCAGTATGTTAGTGAACAATATGAGACGCAAACTTATCCATTCTACATGGAGGTACAAGAGTTATTTCCTGAATTGATAGGAAATGACACTTTAATTCTTATGCAATCTATTGTAGTTAGCATCGAAGCTGTAGTCTCTGAGAAACCATACCCCTTTTAGAGTGGAGCTTTATAAACTAGCTCATGGTTTTATTCTCTTTGATATGATGAACCTTTGTTGTGAGTTAGATGTTCAGAAGGAGTGGATGGAAGTTTTATGGATATTTTAATTTCAAAGGCTATTGGATTGTTGCTTTTGTGCTAACCTTCTTGGCCCGTGAATAAATTTGAGACCCATAAGGGGCCCAAGCTATACTATCATTGAAAGAAATTGTCTCTTGAAAATGGATACATGGCCAGTTCTATTCTTTTGAATAACAAAATGTTTTTGTCGATTTAAGATAGGGTTACTTAAAAAATATGGCTCTCCTTTATGATGATAGCAGTAATAAACAAATAATATGAAGATGATACCAAATTATGCTAATGACAGTTAGATTTGGGAGCCTAGTGAAGGGCAGCTAATCCTAGCAGCCACGCATACAATCACTTGCAACCACTAGACAAATCAGATATGGCAAGAACTTGCAGCGATTACTACGGGAAAGTCAAATACACAATATGGAAGCAATAACAACAAATACTATCTTTATTAATCAAAATCAGATTACTTGTGACTTTTTTTTTTTGCGAAAAGCTTGTTAGTTCAATAGAATGAAAATGCTAAACAACTTTCCTTTGCACTTTTTGATCGCCAAGTTCCTAGTGGGGGTGAGCTAAGTGTTGTGGAAACGGAAATGTAAAACCCACAAATTGAATAATATTGCAGCACCAGTTAGTTACAAAGAAATAATGAAGATTACAAAATGGAATAACAAAATAATAGACAAGACATAGATTTATGTAGTGAAACCTTGACAATACGGCAAGGAAACATCCACGGGCCAAAGTATCGGTATTCTTATTGCTTAGAGAAACCGATTACATTCTTCACACAACTGTTGCTCTTCAATTGCAATTCATTACAATGATTGTCTTCAAGGCAACAAGACATACATAATATTTTCAATTTGTGTCAAACTTAGAAAAACCAACCTTGTTTTTATCACAATATGCTTAGTCCTACTAGGATAAGTTGGGTTTTAGTCAAATGTATAGCACTTTGACTATAACAAAATACAATCTCTATTTTGCACTTTTCTTAACTCTCTCAAAAGACCTTTCAATTGAATTGCCTCTTTGCATGCCATGTGAGACAACCATATGCTCCGGCTCAATAGTGGATAAAACAACTGTCTTGAAGCTTTGACATCCGACAAATAGGTCCTCCTACAAGAGTAAAGACAAAACTTGATGTAGACCTCCTTTTGCCCAAATCACCTACAAAATTTGAATAACATAACCACAAACTAAACCACTACAACCATCAAAGGTGATACAATAATCACTTGTGCCTCTAAGATACTGAAGCACCCATTTCACTACTGTGCAATGCTCTTTACTTGGATTTGTTATGTATCTATTGACAACACCAATTGCATGTGAAATATTTGGTTTTGTACATAACATCGCATACATTAAACTTCCTACTGCATTAGCATATGGTACATGAGAAATATAATCCATTTCTTCTTTATTACTAGGACATAAAATTGAAGAAAGCTTAGAATGAGAAGCTAAAGGGATATTTATTGGTTTCACTTTCATCATATCGAATCTATAAGGATCTTTTCCACATATTTCTAATGTAATAACCAAAGCTTACCATGTTCCTTATCTTTGTGTATTTCCATGCCCAAAATTTGTTTTGTTGCTCCTAACTCCTTCATATCAAAAGTCCTAGCCATCTAAGCCTTTAACCCATTGATGTCAACTATGCTTTTGCTTGCTACAAGCATATCATCAACATATAATACCAAGATAATCAATAAACCATTTTTCAAACCTTTAAAGTAAACACAATGGTCATACTCACTCCTTGTAAAATTTTGGCTCACCATGAAGGAATCGAACTTCTTGTTCCATTGCCTGGGAGATTGTTTCAAGCCATACAATGAATTTTTGTGTTTGCAAACAAATTTCCCGTTGTGATCTTGAACAAACACTTTTGGCTCTTCCATATATATCTCCTCATCCAAATCTCCATGTAAAAACATTGTTTTAACATCTAATTGATCCAACTCAGGATCAAGTAAAGTAACATGTGCTAAAACAACTCAAATAGAAACTAGCTTAATAACTCATGATTTTTTTTCATGAAAATCAATGCCTTCCTTTTGAGAATACCCTTTTATTACCAACCTTGCTTTGTACCTTTCAACTTTATCATCAACTCCCTTCTTCAATTTGAAGACCCATTTGCAACCAACAATCCTACTCTTTGAGAGTTCTACTAGGTCCCATGTTTTATTCTTCTCCGAGGCATCCATTTCTTGTTTTATCACTATTTTCTATTTAGCATTTTCAACACCATCCACTGCTTCCTAATACCAACTAGGTTCTCCATCATTAGCAATCAAAGCAACAAATGAAACATACTATCATACCTTTTAGGTGGATTTTTGACACGTGTAGATCTCCTTAGATCTAGTTGTGAAATTTCCATATTTTCCTATAGATTTTCCGCATCCTCATCTTCTTCTTCAGAAGCTTCTTCTTGCTCCTTGTTTTCTATAGATGAGATGAGTTTCCAATTGAATTTGTTGATGTTGAGGTACTTGTTCCTGTTTCAAATTAACTAATACCATGTCTGATTTTATGAGAGGAGATTCATCAAATACTACATCTCTGCTAATAATAATTTTGTGGGTAGTAGGACCCCACAATCTGTATCCCTTAATTCCATCACCATAACCAACAAAAAAATATATTTCTTGGATTTGGGGTCTAATTTAGAACGTTGATTTTTGAAATAAGAGCATATACATTACAACCAATTTTTTTTGGATTTGAATAATCACAAGAATGACTTGTCCATACCTCTTCAAGAATCTTACAATCTATTGCAACTAATGGTGATCAATTTACTAGATAACAAGTTGTAGAGATGACTTCTACCCACAACTCTTGTTGCAATTTGGTATTACTGAACATGTTCCTTGCTCTCTCTAGAAGAGTCCTATTCATGCATTCAACACAACTATTTTGCTAAGGAGTGTAAACAGTGGTTTTATGCTTTTTGATCCCAACTTCCTTATAATATTTTTCAAATTCCAAAGATGTGAACTCACCTCTATTATATGTTTTTAAACACTTGATTGATTTGCCAATTTTCTTTTCAACCAAAATTCTAAAATGCTTAAATACATTAAACACATCAGCTTTACTTTTAAGAATATAGACCCACACCTTTCTAGAGTAGTCATCTATAAATGTCACAAAATATGACGATCCTTCAAAAGAAACTATAGGGGATGCCCCCCAAACATTTGAATGAATATAATCTAGAATACCCTTACTTGTATGACTACCTGATTTCAACTCTTGTCTAGATTGCTTCCTATAAACATAATGCTTGCAAAAATTCAAATTCAAAGATTTTATATTTGGAAGTAACTTACGGTTCAACAATACCTTCAACCCTTTCTCTCTAATATGACCTGGTCCCTGATGCCATAAACAAGTAGATTCATTTTCTTCCTTAGATATCACAACCACTTCATTTATTACAATTCTCCCTTCTAGCTTGTAAAAGTTTTTATATTTGTAGCTTTCATGACCACCAAAATGCCTTTGGACACTTTCATTGATCTACCTTGACTTGTAAATTTATATCCTCAAGAATCCAAAACTCCCAAGGAAAGTATACTTTTTGAGTTTTAGTATATGTCTTCCCTCTTTTAATGTCCTCACAATACCATCAAACATTTTAATCTTAATGCTCTCAATCCCAACAGTCTTACAAGAAACATTGTTTCCCATCAGAACACCACCATCAATAGCTTGGTAAGAAGAAAACAATTCTTATGTGGACACATGTGATTAGAAGCACCAAAATCTAAGAACTGCTCCTCATGACACTGTAAGGAATTAAAAACAAATAAAACTTCATCAATCATACCTGAACTTGTCTTAACCAGATTTGCTTCCTTTTTGGAGTCATCATTGTCTTCTTTCCTCTTCCAACAATCTTTCTTAAGATGTTCTGATTTATTGCAGTACCAACATTTTTTGTTACCCTTTTTTCCTTTTGACTTAGATCTGGATGTATCTCTCGAATCTTCCCATTTTTTTGTGGATTGACCCCTAACCACCATTGCTTTTGATGTGGAGGTTTCTATGTTAGATTTCCTCCACACCTCTTCAAACAACAAAGCTCCCACAACAAAATCAAATTTAAGGGTGTTAATTGTGCTAGACCTAATAGAAGTGATTAAGTGATTATAGGATTCAGACAATGAATACAATAATGTAACTGCCTTGTCTTCATCTTTGATTTTACACCCATACTAGCTAATTTTCATATAAGAGTATTGAAAATATTTAAATAATCAACAATTTGTATACCTCCTTTCATTCACAAACTAGACAACTCCCTCTTCAAGTAGATCCGATTTGTCAAGGATTTTGTCATATAAAGACTCTTTTACTCCATAAGCCTGCTAATGTTTCCTCTCCAACAATATTGAAAAGAACATCATCTGTTAAACACAACCGAATTGTGCTAAGAGCTCTTGTATCTAGATCCTCCCAATCTTCATAAGACATATTTGCATATTTTTGACTTTTCCACCAATGCTTTGTGCAATCCTTGTTGCACTAACAAATCACACATCTTGACTTCCATAGCTCAAAATTATTCTTTCCATTGAATTTCTCCACCTTGAACCTTGCATTTGAAACCTTTGCCGTCTGATGCTATAAAACAAACATCAAATCCTAACACAAAAAACTGCAAAATAATTGTTCTAATATCACTTCTTGTGGAAACAAAAATGTAAAACTCACAAACCAAATAATATTGTAACACAAGTTAGTTACAAAGAGATAATGAAGATTATAAAATAGAATAAAAAAATAACAAACAAGACACAAATTTACGTGGTAAAACCTTAACAATATGTCAAGGAAACATCCACGGGATAAAGTATCGACATTTTATTGCTCAGAGAAATTGATTACAATCTTCACACAACTACTGCTCTTCAATTGAAATTCATTACAATGATTTTGCCTTCAAGGTAACAAGATATATATAATATCTTCAACTTGTGCCAAACTTAGAAAAACCAACTTTGTTTTTATTGTTTTCATTGTTTTATCCTTTTATTCTTAAATCTTTATCTTTTCCAAATATAAGATTCAACTTTATTTTTACTTTATTATTGCCATATCCTATAATAAGAGCATACATTGTACAAAATTACAATTATATTTGAAATGAGCAACTAAAAGTAACATCCACTTATCCAGTGGGGTTAGTTGGGCACACCCACTTTGCAATGGGAAAACATATACAATAAACAAATGTAAAGTAAGCTCTTCCACTTCTCAGTGGTGAATGAGTACAACCAATAAACAACTCTTCCATTTTTCAGTGGTGAGTGAGTATCCGAAAGTCATTTATTCAGTGGGGTGAGTAAGAAGAGCTATTTGTATAATGTGGTAACAAAGTGGGTTAAGTAACAACAAGTAACAAGAGCAAGATCATTGGTGGTACTACCACCTAGTGTTACAATGTTAGCTTTTACAATTCATTCCAAACCAAATACATCTCTACTGTTACAAATATTAATGTGATATGGAGTTGATTAAAACACCCTAAATGAACCCCCAACTTAGGAAACTAACCATCCAACTTTGTAATAGCAAATATACCTTAGAATATGGCAAATGGAAGTTTGATATAAGTTTGAAACTTCACTGCAAGAGTTTGGACAACGAGATAGATGACTTCGGAAAATTTACCCATGACTTAGGAAACTTCACCCAGCTACTTCCAACGTGCCAAAATGATCACCATCTATATTAGCACTCAAACAACAATCCCAACTCACACCCAAACTATTGAAAAAGTGTATCATTATTCTGGAAAGGGTATATCAAACATTTGCAAGTTTGAAACTATAGTTGCAACAAGTAGCAACAATGGTACAATCCCCTAAAAACACTCCAAAATTCACACTCTAACACTTTAATATGAGAAGGAATCACACCAAATGTAATTCTAACACATAAAAATAGTCCATAATGGAAAACCCAAACTAAAAATTCAAATAAGCTCCAATGGTGATTCCTGTTGGAATCACACCAACAGTCTAGCTAGGGAATATTTTACAATTCCAAAATTAGAAATCTATGAGGGATTTTATCCTCAGATTGAAGAGAATCAAAGCCATTTCATAACATAACATTTTCATTCTTCAACATATCCAAATGAGCCCCCATTAAGCCTATAATTTGACAGTCACCCCTTCCTGTCATATGAAAATTATGACGGTTTGGTGTCTTTCATTTGATGTTCTAAGAAAAATGTAAATCGTCAAAAATTGTTTAATTTATGATTTTTTATATAAATTTTTTTATTTAAAATATTTTATTAATCGTACATATTAAATACAAAAAAATAATAATTTTTTATCTTTAATAAAGTAATGTAAATCATTTATTTATTATTTTAAAATATATAATTATGTATATTTAGATTCACAAAGTATTTTTTGAAAATAATCATAATTCTTAAAAATTCCAATAAATATTTATAGGAAATAAAAAATTTATGATATATCTTGAATTCTTTTGAAAATCCTTGTTATTTCATTAGTTATGTGTATATCCTCTCTCTATATATATTAAAAAATGAATGTAAAAATTAGAAAACAATGATAACTAATAATAATAAATGCAAAACTCTTAAATTTAGTTGCCATTAACAAAAAGTTTGTAAATTCATATTAAAAGATATTCAAGATAATTTATTAAAAATATTCTAAAAATTAAAAAACTACATTCAATCTTTTTTAAAGACTTTAAATTAATTTTAATTTTTATAATAAAGATATATTAATATTAAAAATTAAAATATTATATTACATTTACTTATAATAAATTCTATAGTTTATTAATACTTGAAAGTGTCATATATACAATTATATAAAAATATAACAAGTTAAGCTATACAGTCTAATAAATTTTAAACTTGAAATATACGGTTAAAAATAGAAAAAAATGACCATATAGACAATCAAATTCCAACCCCCTGTCAATGGGCCCTTCGTCTACTGGTGAAGTTGAAAGGTTCGAAATGAGCCCACCAACGATCAAGTCTTGCTGAGTGCAAGGGCTTCGACATCGAAAAAGGGATGAGGTCGAGATTGTGCCCCAGAAGAATTTGGCGGAATGGATACCCCTCAGTCCTTGCTCTTAGCCAAAGAGGAACACCTCTTTTTATAGTGTTTTTTCATTGTTTTTTTCGAAAATGTACCTTTTTCTTTTTCATTACTTTTTCAAAAAAACAATTTTTACTTTTTTATTGCTTTTATGAAAAAATACTTTTTTGTATTTTTGTTAAAAAACATTTTGGGTTTAAATTAAATAATTCATTATGTGCAAACATCTAATCACCTTTTCCATCAAATTCCTTTTTAAAATAAAATAAAACCTTTTTCATGTGTAAGACCCCTTATTTTTTTCTAAGTGTTTAGAAAGGGAATTAAAATACTTTTTCAAAAAGATATTACACTTAAGTTTCAAAAATAATGGTAAAACATTATAACTTAAGTGAATACTTTAATTATTTAATCTCAAGTCACATAAAATTTTGAAACACATCAAAATCAAAATTTGAAAACATCAATATGATACTAAGGCAATAGGTGAATAATATAAGCCATTTTGGTAACTTACTATGAATAGACGTGCTTTCCAAGAAGTTTGAAGAACACCACAAAAGTCAAAAAACACTTCACAGAGTGTCATTCAGATCGATATTGTCCAGAGAGCTCATTTCCAATAATAGAAACCTTGTAACTCCAAAATTACTTCCTTCAAGGTCTTTGGAGTTCTCCCAACTTGCTTGGATCTTTCAAAAATATCTTGAAAATTGGCCAACACTCATGGAACAACATCATGTAAAAATGGAGACATTGCAACATACAATCCAATAAAAGGGAATTTATGTTCCTCTCAATCACACTTCTCTTACTCTCAACACAAAATAACAGGCTTTTACATCAATTAACCAAGAGTAAATACCTCTGTATCCTTCTACTACATCCTTATTGTAAATTCTCTCATCTCTTAGTCCTCAACTAAGAAGGAAGATATTATATTGCTTTTCTACCACACTCCCCTTGTTGCCTTCTCATAGTCCTTATTACATAATTATATGTCTCAGACTCCATACAAGGACGATTTCTTAGTTCTGTGTCCAACAAAGAAGTAATGCTTGTCCAAGTAATGCAACCTCAAGAAAATGGATGCCTAAGGTGACATCTATCTGCTTGTTGTGAAATCCCATCGATGATCATGTGGCTTTTGGAAATCGCTAGCTCCCTTGTGCCCACTAGGGGCTTCTCATTATGTGGCTTATTATGGAAAATGAGAATTAGAACTCTAGGTAATGCCTTATGGTGATGCATTTTGTAAAATGTCTTGGCTTCTGGTTTTTTCCCCATATCTTGAGCTTCAAGATGAGTACACTCTTGCTAGGGTTTTTTATAAATGTTGTTATAACCCTCTATTTAGGTCTGAAACCCTAAAAACCCTAAGATTGGTAAATGTGCTTGCACTTATATTGTTATATTCATACATTGACTGCCTATTGCTTGTTGCTGGTATATTAAGTTACAATGTTATGTCTTAATAATCATGTGTACCAAACCCTTCTACTTAAGGTTACCGCTTAGACCCACGAGCAAAGTCCACACCCTCGTACTTCGGTAATTTCATTGTTCCCTTCATTTCCTAGTAGGCGATAAGTTGTTTTAAAGGGAGCACATGCTAAAAGGACCCTTTAAGTTCCCTACACCCAACATGTGGACCCCACTGTTTTCTCCCGTAAGAATATTTAATGAATAAATGCTCTGCAAAACCAATAAAAAGGTTGACAGGTGTCACCTTTTTATTGGATTCCATAATTCCATAGAGGGTTTATTACTAAAGGCAAAAGATGGTTGTAGAACCACGAAAATGGTGACACACAACACGTTGAGTGTCACTCATTGCTGTGTTATCCCTCATTAAGACCATATGAGTGCCACATGGCATGATTTTATTAGTATTTCGTTGTTCTATGAGATACCTCAAGAAGGACCCATAAGATCCTTGTGGAACCACAAAAAAGAGACACGTGCCAAGTTTTAACGCTATCAAAAATGACATGTGCCTATATCTCAATGTTTCTAATAGGTTTATTTCAAAAGCGAGAATTTCTAAACATGGAAAGAGTGACACGTGGCACAATATGGGAGCATTTAGAGAATTTATGGAGCTCTTTGAAGCGGCCTGATCTACATGTTGCAAAGGTATGAAAAGTCACCACGTGGGTAGTGATGATGTCATATGCTTTTGTCATTTCTTTGGCGACGTGTCTCATAATGATGTGTAAAGGCAGTCTCGCATGGATCAATTCTATTGGTCAAAGGTTTTTTCAACTCGTATCAAATATTTTCAAATCAGTCAAATGGCTAGCAATTGGAAAATATTGTCCTTTTGCTCGATGATCAATGGTTCATATTCAAACTCAAAAAATGAGTGTCTTCATGCTTTGGCTCGTGTGAGCTGAGAAGTAATGGCGAAAAAGATGACTTTCTATCACATCCTAAGTGAATTTCCTTCTATAAATGCTGCAATTCCATCAGTTAAATGGTTCACCTAGCATTCTAAGCATCTGACGAGAAGAATTTCCAAAGATCAAGAGTATTCCATGACAGTTAGGGTTTTTAGAAGCACAAAAACAAGTATACCTGTGATCGATGAATTCACTCAATTTGATTTTTTAGGGTTTACAACTGTGATAAGCTAAATTTTTAGGTTGAAATTAGGTTAGGGCACACATTCTATTATCTTGAATTGTTTTGAATTTCCCTAGTTATCATTTGAAAGTGCGAAAGAAACAAAAACCTTAGAACTAATGCCTAGAAAACCCTAGTTTCAAATTCAAATTGTAATCATGAGTTCACCAAAGAGCCAACCCTCTTCTTCAAAGAGAATATTAGATGAGGACTTAATTGCCCAACTGCTAGTCTCATCCAAGAAGAAAATTAAGATGCTACGACTGGCATAGTAGATGATGCTTGTGAGTGCAGAGATGCAAAATCCCCATGTCTGGATACCAATTTGTTTGTTAATTGGTACAGAAAGAGGAACTCAATGGTCCCAATTTCAAATGTGTAGACTTATGACTTGGGAAAGCTGGTAGTACCTAATGTATGTATGGATGCGGATTTATTCAAATCCATTGCAACCAATTATGATGAGAATGTAAGAGTAATTAGGGCTAAAAAATAGTGGTGCCTTGATTAGAATTGATAAAAATTTCATCATAGAAGTCTTCCAATTGGATTTGGCTTCCAACAAACCCATTGATTTTGAGTCTTTCAAGTAGAAGTATCAACATGATAGGAGTAGCTTCAGGGCTTACTGGATTCCTAAATATAGGGTGAAGATTTTTGATAGAAAGTCTATTAGGATCCCTCCAAATGAAGTAGAGCCATTCAAAGTGGAATATTTTGAAGATTACTTCATTAGGACTTACTACGCTCTATGCGAGGTCCTTGGAGAGGATTTATAGGAGAAGATTCCAATCAATCTGATGTATATGGAAGTGGATATTCAAAATCCTCTTGTTAATGATGAGTTTGATTTTATAGTTTTTTTTTTTTGAAAAGATAAGGAAAATTTACAGGGTGTTGTACCCTTTACACAGAAATCCCAAAGGGGCCAAAAAAAGAAGCTAGTTCAAACCAGGAAAGAACTAGGAAAGGAGGACAAACCTCACATAGAAACAACTGACATATAGTTGTTGGAACATAGACTAAAACTTAGAAAACCCCATAAACAGAGGGGACCAAACTAACTCCCTTAACCCGAGGCCGCGAGGAAGTGACAAATCGAGGGAGTCCCTTCTTCTTTCTCAGCACCATAGACCAGGAAGACTCGGAGTCCAAGTCCAACAACTGAGGTGAGACAAGTGGACCAACCGCAACCACCGAGGGAAAAGATCCACCACACAGTAGGGGAGACGGCTGCGTAGGGGAGGAAACAAGAAACAATGAAGGATCATCAACAACAATCAATGAGGAACGAGTAGGCTCAGACAAAACAATGTCAACAGATTGAGCCAACAATGGCTCCACATAAAGGTTAGCTGAAATAGGAGCAGACATAGGTTCCCGAGAAGTAGGGTTATCATCCTCATTCGAAGAAGAAGCTTTCGAAGGAGGAGCACCCACCGTTAGATGATCTGAGTGAGCATCCTTCCACCAAGTAGTAGCACCTTACGACGGGCTTGTGGAAAAGTAGATGCCAAATGAACCACAAAGAAGCATCTTCTACACCGAAAGGGGAAACCCTCATAGTCTAGGAGTTGCTTCCAAGGTTTGTTCTCCACCAATAGGACTACATCACCATGGAGAGGTTTGGAGATGTCCAAATCAACTAAAATGAGCACTATCGTAGTATGCCCAAGCTCGCGAGTTGCAGAGTCAATCATTAAAAATTGTCCAATGGAGTTGCCAATAGCTTCATAACAAGAATCCTCCCAAAACTGGAGAGGCAGATTCGGTAGACGGACCCAATCAGGTCTAGGTTCAATGGCTTCGTAAGGGGATTGAAAGATCGATACCAAGGATGGATGAACAAATAATGAATCCCCCACATCCACCCTCGATCCAAAACACAGTCACACTCCATAGAAGAGGAAAAGGTTGCTACAAAGAAGCCCCAAGCACATGGATAGAGCTCGATCTACCCAGAGACCACCAACTTCCAGGAGGTGGAAACCTAGTTATGGAGATCAGGGAGGGAGGGCCATAGGCCATTAAACCTATAGACCGCCCCTAGCTTCAAATAGTACTCCTCATTCTCAGCAACTTCCGAACCACAGAACACAACCAGGGAGTCCCTAGCACAGGGCAAAGGACGAACACGGGGTTGAGTAGGAGACCTAGCATTCCCTTTAGCAGCATCAGAGAAAGACTTCAACCGGCCTAAAGAACCCCCAACAACCAGAAACTTTGGGACATCCCTTTGTGCAGAGGCATGGACAAAACCCTCAGCACACATAAAAACCGGGACAGAGGAGGAGCCCTCGTCCAAACCCCCAGCTGGAAGACCAACCGTGGCCAGAGAGGGCACAAAAGCATCCTTTGGCATGACCAGCTCCCTGCTCGCGCACACAACCTGCACCTTCCTGTTCGCGCACGCTACCTGCGTGGTCTTCCCGCTCCTGCACATTTTCAAAAGTGAGTTGCAAATGCTATCCACAAGCAATTATTGGAGATCAAGAAGAGCAACAATATGATCACTTTCAAATGGTATTCATTTCTCTAGCACATGTTCCTGTATGTAGGAAAGAAGTGGGTTCCAACACTCCAAATACATGTAGATGATGGTAAAGGCAATTCCATCTCATTCCAGTGTTGGACACATACTTGGGATAGGAATTGTGAAGAAGCAAATTTTATTGTTTTCGAAAATCACCTTGTTAGAAAAGTGCTTACACTTTTGTGAGTTGCAAAGGTCAGACTGTAGAAAGAAATTTTAGATTTCTTAAGGCCAATGGAGAAAAGACTAGAGTTGGGGGTACAACACAATTGGGGAGATTATTATCTCCATACAAATTGTACAATTTTGAGGGTATATAGGTGCCCTATTGGACCACACATCCTACCAAGGTTTGTGCCTTACATAATAACATTTTTGGAAATCATATGACAGTTGAGTGAAATTGACAAGTTTCATCTTAGTGGGTAGAAGAAAGGTTCCTTCTTTCCATACATTACAATTTTGCTGACTTTAGTTTAAATAGAGAAGGATTAAATAAGATATACCATATATTAAAGAAATATAGGATGGCTCAAGAAATTGAAAGAGCCTTTGATTTAGAAGGGTTTATTAACCAAACTAGAATAAACATAAAAAGGCCAACATATCAACACCAAGTATAGTTCAATGAATATGTCATCAAAATTGTAAAGATAATAAGGAAGTGAATGACATAAAGGTTAAGTGGACAACATTCAAAAAGGTTGAGGATGCTAAGTGAAAAAAGATGCCAATTATTAGGGTGCATATGTAGAAATCAAGGATCCAAATGGAAGAATCAAAATGATTTTACAAAACATTGATAAGATAATTGGGAAGGCCCCAACCCTAGAAGAAAGACCTACTTATCATCCACCTGTTTGACCATTTGTTTATTCTTTCAAAAGAAGGCTAAAGGGGCACTTAATAAGAGAGCCTACTCATCACTCTCTCCCTAGAGCACTATTTTAACCATCCCCCCTAATGTCTAATTGCCTCCATCTCCACCTCAAGCACCTCCATCTCTCCTTGATGTCATTATTCTAGAGCCTTCTCCTCCACAAAAGCATCCATCAAAAAGGAGAAAAATTGATCAACCACCATTGGTTGAATATCCCATTGGTCTAGATGAAGATGATGAGATTGAAGTGACCAATGAGGAAGTGAATAAAGAAATTCCCTCCCCTACAAGAGAACTTAAGGTCAAACTACCTCCAAGAAGGCTTGGCATTGACATCATAGGAGGAAAGGATAATGCAAATTTCATAAGGAAATTGGCTTGTCAACAATTCATGCATGATAATGAGTTTGTACAGATAAGAATTTTCAAATTTTTTCTTAAGATCCAAGAGGGAAGAGTACCTTATAAAGGTTGAAGTAGCTAAGGCATGTGCTCCTATGGAACAGTATGAAGAAGTATCTAAAAAGGTATTGGCAGAGATGCGATTCAATGCTAGGAACTCACCCCAGAAGAGGGGAGGAGAATAGTGAGGGAAAGTGGATTATTAATGCTTCCTAAATGGGATCTATTGCATTAGCCATAGCCTTTGACATCATTAGGAAGCAGGATCAAGAAGTTTTTTCTTTAGAATATCAGGCAGTTGCAACATTATTAGGATCAAGGTTCAACCCTAAGTGGGAAACCCTTTCCATTTGGGCCCTTGCCCCTAATACAAATAAGCCTCGAGTTACAAAAGTAGCTTAGGGTATAAGGGGAGGCCTAGTAATAAATAGGGTGTCTGACAACTTTGTTGTTGAAGCTGCTGCATTATAAGTTGATACTGGTAAACATAGTAAGGCCACTACAAAAGCTCTTTAAAATAAATATGATAAATTGTTGCAAGATCATATTGTATTAACAAAGTATAATAAAATAAAAATAAAAGAGGCCCAAGTAGCACATCCTCCTCCAACAAGTGCACAAGCAACAAGATCTTACTCAACACCACAGCAAAATGAGGATTTGATTAAAGAGAATCAAGAGCTTAGGGAGAAGATCAGGATGTTGGGAGAGAAATTGAAGGACCTTTCAAGAGGGCCGACATGAAGGGATGTATCATATTGTATCCAAATTTTTGGGACATCTACTATCCAAAATTGATATTATTTAGAATTAAGAAATTACAATAAGAGAATTGCTTTATAAAAGCAATGTATGCAACCCCAATGTTGACCTAAAAGGAAACCCTAGTGTGCACACTTAATAATTAATCAATTATTAATGTGCCTAATTTTAGCTTAAGCAACTAAAGGAATACGTGACTTAATTAATTAACCAATATGATATAATTAATTAAGTGTAATAACTTATTACTCTAACACCCCCCTTAAGATGAACTTAGGAAGTAGCTAAAACACTAGAAAAAAGATGCATGAAAGCAAAGATGGGTCCCGACAACTAGGCCTGATTAGGTACCCATTTACAAATGCAATAATGAGGTAGAGAAGGAAAACCCAGTGGGACAAAACCCCCCTACAATGAGATGACCTACTGCAAAGAAGCACTAGAAGAACACTGTAGAGTAACATTGGAACTGCAATCCGACAAGCAAGGAAAGGTACTTCTGTTTACAAGAAACCATATCAGAATCATAATAATGCAACAGCAGACCTGATGCCACGAAACACTCAAAAACTCCAAACAGGAACAACCTTGGAATTCATAAAGCAACATTAGATGATTGAATGATGTGATACTAAAATGAAGTGCAAAGATGCAAGTTGCACCTTCTCAACTGCCAAAATATCCAAGTAATCTCCAAAACACCCATCGGGCCAAATATGGAATAACGATAAACCTAGGATATATAGAATAAAGTGCATAGACAGCAACATAGAGCTCCTCAATACCTTTCCAACGCCACAAAGATAGCGAAAATCAGA
The DNA here is from genome assembly GCA_007115665.2 of Sequoiadendron giganteum. NCBI lineage: Eukaryota > Viridiplantae > Streptophyta > Pinopsida > Cupressales > Cupressaceae > Sequoiadendron > Sequoiadendron giganteum. Next base: position 250,975,883 of record CM021102.1, on the reverse strand, counting down.
GATCGTGACAAAAAATTATGAGCTCGGAAGCGATAAATGAACAACTGACTTAAAATAGAAATAAATGCAGCTATACAGAAAAATAATGAAAAATAAACTACACCACAGGATAGTGCTCGGAACCAGCTTTCTGGCGATATCTCATTTGCTCGATTTCGATACCATATGCCCAAGTTATGTCAAAAAGAAAACAAAATGCTCCTTTAGGCAAATCAGGACTAAGAGGGGGCAAAGAGGGCCGTACGACTGTTGACGTCATGCTAATGTCAGGACTTCATGAGAAAAAAATTGACAACCATCTGGCCATCGCCGCAAAAATTCGGCCCCCCTACAAAAATCTTTGGGCCCCTGGTCAGCCATGTGACCAAAGGCAAAGAGCAGGGGGCTGGGGTGGAGCCCCTGGTCCTCAATAGGACCGCGATTACAGTGGAGAAGCCCGTAGGGGCTGGCAGAGGGCCTCCAATCGTCCATGTGACCGGGGTGGACCCGGAAGGAGCCCGCAGGGGCTCGCTGGGAGCCGACAAAGCTGGAGGGGGAGCCACCGGCGACAGCAGCGGACTGGTGGTCGCCTGGTTGGCGCTCGATGGCAGAGCCATTTATACTGCGGGTGTCGGTGTGAATCCCAAGAAACCCTTTATTTTTTATTTTATTTTTGTGCCTCGAGGAGCGTGCTAAGGAGGCCGTACGACCTCCTTGACATCTTTTTTTGCCGTAGAAATCAACAGCTCCAAAATCGATGATTTGACAGGCGTTTCTAGGGTTTTGGGGCACTGCGAATGCGATGATGGTGTCCGTTTTGCTCCAAAATGCTCCGAAAAATAGGCTACCCCCAAAGCTTCCCAAAAATCACTGAACTTGAAACCCTCATAGATTTGGCAAACGATGACCAAAATCTACAAAATAAAAGTCAATCCTGACTTTTTCCAACGCTCCGAATCCAATGGTGAAGCCGAATCTGATCCAAAATGCCACATAGATGAACTCAAGGCATGATACCCTCGAGGAACCCCGAACGAACTTTGCAATGATTTTCTCCAAAATTTGAGAAGGGGTTGCATGTCAAGGCTCTGATACAATGTTAGAAACCAAGATTAGACATGCAAATCAAAAGGCCTTCCAGAGAAGAGAAAAATAATAAAAAGCAAGAGCTTTGCATGAAGATGTGCAAGTTGATATTATTCAGAATTAAGAAATTACAATGAGAGAATTACTTTATAAAAGCAATGTATGCAACCCTAATGTTGACCTAAAAGGAAACCCTAGTGTGCACACTTAATAATTAATCAATTATTAATGAGCTTAAGTTTAGCTTAAGCAACTAAAGGAATACGTGACTTAATTAATTAACCAATATGATATAATTAATTAAGTGTAATAACTTATTACTCTAACAAAGGGATGTATCATGTTGTATCCAACATTTTGGGACATTTACTATCCAAAATTTTGAAGAAGTTAGAGTGTACATGAAATTATACCCTTCTTGTAAGAGCGATAAATAGAGTGGTAGGGGACAAGAAGAAAACTAGGGAATTAATGGCTAAATGGATCCCCAAAATAAATGTATTACAATGGATGTATAAGGGATCAACTCATGAGCCCAATCCACTAGAATATATTTTTCTAAATTATAATATGACCAAGAGAATGGGAAAAATGAAGGGATACATGGATGAAGTAACAAAAAAGGAAAAGACTAGGTTGAAGATTTTGAAAATATAGAAATAAGGATCATGCCTAAGATCGAAACTGGAGATGGAGAAATAAAATAATTCTTACAATGGAAATCTCAGTTCAAGGCATTGACTCCCACCTTGTCTTTCTTTATCTGTGATGACAACAAAATTGATATAGAACTCCTCAAGACTTTTATGGATAAGTTGATTGACAGTGATAAAATTTTAGAGGGTTTTGGGAAGGAAACTAACTAAATTTTATCTAGGAGTTATCAGTATATGCATAATATCGATTTGATCTTTGCATAGCAGTGGCAATCAAAAAGGGTGTATCATGCCCACGATTAGAAGTATAACCAATTGGAGGGTTATGAGTATCGATATATAAGTCAAAATAATAGGATATTCTAATTCTTTAAGTGGCTTAAAATTTGGTATATTCTTTCATTATTTATGTATTTGGGAGGCTTGGGAATTCTTGTGTCTTTTGTGGTCTACTCAACATCACCTCCAACAGTTTCAAATGGGAATATTCTTTTAGTTCAAGAATGAGGCCTTAGTGGATAATCACCCCCCTCTTCATCATTGCAACATCAACGAGCATCTTCTTCAACGGTTCAAACAATCTTTTGTCTCTTTATGATGTGTTCTTTTGTCTTCATCCAAGAGGTTGTTTATCTTTTGTCTCTTTATAGGACATGCTTGTCAAATGAAAATGTGACATCTTTCCATGGTTTGAAGCTTGTTTGCCCCCTTGTTTCATAAAAGGTAATTCAGGGCCATTTTGCAAGAATCTTGAAAATTTTGTAAGCAAAGCAATTTTGTAATTTCAGTCTATATATGTTCGATTTAGGTCTTGTTAGAAAAGGATATCAATGTGATTGATAATTTTGTATAATAGTACTAGCATATTGAATCAATTACAATGACAATTTTCTCTATCAATTGTCTCCTAATTGTATCTATCTCGAAAATTTATGAATAAAATTGATCAATGATCTTCTTTGTTCATCTTTACAGTCTTTCCTATTAATGAATGTTTCTTTCATAGCTTTTACAAAGTTAGAATCATACTGTTATAAGGGTTTTCAATTATTTTTCCATTGACTCTGTGGCCTAGGTCTAGGGCACCAATCTATGCAAAAGGTCTGGTTATGATCTTGATGATCACCAATTTTAAAGAAAAACCGTGGCCTAGGTATAAGGCACCAATCTATACAAAAGGTCTGGTTATGATCTTGATGATCACCAATTTTAAAGAAAAAAATTCCCTTCAAGCAATATTTATTGCATAATGTTATTCACATACTCTCAAACACATAGTTGCATTAAACTCCAAGAATTTAGCCCCTTCTGTTGTTTATCTTACAAATATTGGTCATAAGAAAGAGAGTATATCTATTTTTAAAATAATATTTGATGGAAATTATATGACATCCTAAATGATATTGTATAGGATCACCCTCCTAGGTTCTGTACAGCTTGAAGTGTAGAGGATAAAATTGTCAAAACCTTTCTGCTGTTAGTTGGCCAACCCCTAAAAAGATTGAGCATAAAAATTGACTATTCATTTAGGCCATTTCTAGGAATCAGTTGGAGCTTCTAGCATAAAAATAAACCAACACCTTACATTTATATCCATCCAAATGGACCTGCCAAGAAATACATACTTGTCATGCAGGTCATCACTATGTTTGCAAGCTTAAGAATATTTGTTGAAACCATCACTAGCTATGGCCATAAATATACCAAGACGCTGCAAATTTAGCCTTGAAAAAGAAATCTCAAGCCATAGAAGATAATTCCAAGAAAAGCAAAGGAAAGGAATGCAGGCCTTCGCAAGAGTACTAGGAAGATGCCTAAAGAAGATATGCAACAAAGGAACCATAAACAGTCCCTCAACAGTCTTGAGAATTTGTAACTGCCAACCTCAACATATATCTTGTCACCTCAAGTACAACAGTCAACATTATACAAGATTCTAATTGCCCTTTCCTAGATGCCAATGAAGTCAAATATTTGGCTAAAGAACACATGCCACTAGACACAAATATTACTTAAGCAATAATAATTGTACTGTTCACCATTCAACATGCACAACTTGACACGAGAATTTGATTAAGCCTGATGTTGCCAAAACTTTAGAGATGTGACCTGAAACAATTCTTGAAAGACAAATAATAACTTGAAAACACACACCAAACAAAATCGTCTTCTTGTAGCACATTATATTAATCCTGTAGTAGATCCAACTGCATTTCTGAAGTAGCTCATATAACTCAATGTTAATATCTCCAGCAACCTTTAAATTTCCTATTACAATCGAGGCATAAACACTATAAAACAACACATAGTCGTTGTTGAAATATTACATAGGTACTAAAGCAGAATACATAGCTCATGTAGCATTTTGTGTAGCGATCTGTTTTCATCAAAGACTATCCTGTAGCAAATAGATTTAATCATATAGTAATATGTAGGTATCCTATGGATAACTATAAGTTTAAGAGCTCAATAGAAACTAGCAACCTCTCTATAAGCACCCTTTTGAGAAACAAGTGGATAGAAGCTACCAAGTATAAAACACACCAAACCTAAAGAAAACTGAAAAATAGAATCTAATATTATATTTATTGACATAGAATTGTTTGTAGACCTAGATGTAAGGAATATCTAAATCTACAGATGTAGAAAGGGTATGTACTTTTTGACTTTAATATCATTAGCCCCAAGAAGCTTTTAGTCTTGTGAGGTTTGATCTTTTAATACATAAAATGTAATTTCTTGGCTTGTTTGATGACATTTTGACAATGTAAAATATGTTATGTGATAAGATAAAACTAGAACTAAATTAAAGTGGGACGATGAAGGGGGCAAAATTCTATTGGTGACAAAAAATGGTTTGCAAAAAATCAATTGTGCTTTGATTCACCGATTCTTTAACGATGCTCTCATACAAATGAGTTGCTTATATTCTAAAAGATAAATTATAATATTGTAAAATACTTTATTTTTGTAAATAAATTTGAGCAAAGACAAAAGAAATTGGAAAAAAATAAACACAAGATAATACGTGCTTCTTATATTTCAATCAAATACATCAACCCTTTATAAGATTTTCATATCCTATTTTATACTCCCCAAACAACAACTATTTTATAAATATTGAGTTGTTTTTAAAAACTCAATATATAACACTATTATAATAACCTATTTAACAAACTAAACAGCTAATTATTTTGTGCATCATATGATGCAATATTCCTACAATTTTCATAGTTCCTTTTTGCTATCATTTTATGGATTTGCAAAGCATGTTGGAATATATTCCTAACGAGGCATAAGAAATGGAATAGTTATTTCATAGAGTTAGGCATATGCATAAAACATATGTAAACATGTATCTTACTATATGGTGGATCTTAGAAAATTTTAAGCAACCATCTACACAATTCTTATTTTGAACAGGCCAAATGAGGATTGCACGAGGTCCTCGCCCATGAAGCTACATGAGTAAACAAAATGAAGAGCGAATAAAAGAAATAAATCTAGTTTCAATAGGCCATTCCGTCAAGACCAAAATAAAAGAATGAAATGTTGCTTGTATTCAGATGGTATCTATTAAAATAAAAGCAAGCGTTAGAATTTTTGTACAAAATGACCCAAAAATACAAAAAAGGTATTTGATCACTCAAATACTAGGAGAGCAGCACATAACAAGACAAAAAAGAAGCAAATTACTTGTTTATGTTAACACTCCCTTGAGGTGCATCTTGAAATATAATGACCAAAAAAAGGAGGCTAGCTATTTTTTTAAGTTAGTTGTTAGATCCAGAGACAAAAAAAAGACCACTAAATATAATATATTTTTTCTTTTTGATTTTATATTTTTCAAAAAATAAGGCAAATCTTGGGGAAGCTACTAAACCTAATAATGAGAAAAAATGAATAAGCCACTACATATTTCAACACACACACACACACACACACACACACACACACACACACACACACACACACACACACACACACATATATATATATATATATATATTTTCTTTAATATTTTTCAATACAAAAATAAAATAAATCCCTCAACTAAAGACTTGTATTAATGCATTAATACAAATAAATGAGTACCATTACTTTAAACTACACAATCCTCCCAAATTTATGGTTTACTACAATTGTAGGTGTACCAAGGTATTGAGCCAAAGGTGGGGGCATGACCTCTAGGAATGAAGCTCTTTTTGCATCTTTCCCTTTAGAATCCTCCCATGGGAGATTAAAACAAGCTCCATGCTCCAAAACCTTTAGCTTAATTATTGGCTTTAGAAATTTTTGTGATCCATTCTAGGAGAGTGACTACACTAGCAATGCCTAAGTTATTTCCTAGTCTCTTCCTTTACCACACTACTCCCCTTTGCCTCTACCTTGTGTATGATTTCAAGTCCAAATAGCTAGCTAAATCCAAGTAAAAATGCTTCAAAGATTTGAATCTCCTCCTTGAGAGCTATGATATACTCTTCTATGCTAGCCTAATGATTTCATTTTGCTTAATCCATATTACCTTGAGAACCATTTTAAGTCTAAATGTCTAGTATTGCGTCAACATCATTTAACCATATCCATGGCATGCCTTCAAAATCAATTACCATTTCAATGATGTAGTAGTAGATCGGTCTTATTTTATTGTCACAAGAAGTTTGAAGAGGAAAGCTTTTTTCCTTTTAAATCCAATGTTTATCTTACCTTCTCATTGTAATTCATGTTACCACTAAAGTGTTTTGATTCAAATTTAAAAGGTGTTCTTGAACCCCTTGTTTGAACACCATGCCATTATCCTCATGACCGAGTAGATTACTGTTTATGCCAACAAAATCTACAAAGAACCTTATGTGAACACCTACAAAATCTTGACACACAATAGCTAAGAATGAAAGAACATTATATAATTCAATGAGGCATACATAACTTGGTGGCATGCTTAAACATGACATAGGATTGAGAGGCATTTAGTGTGTGGTAGAGACAATGAGTGCCACTTTTGTTAAAAAGTATAATGGCCTTATCAATAAAAAGATATGCCAGTTTTGTTTAAATTTCTTGCAATGCAATGATATGAAATTACATCCAAGTTGTGGTGAACTAGATTAAAGAAAAATGTAGATGACCCCTTCACCCAATCAATTGTGATTTTTTTTACAAAAATAGATAAACTCTTGAATACAAGAAAGGGTTGAAGACCCTGCCAAGCACAAGGAAAATTATTCTAGGAGGGGGTTAGAGGTTGGTAAACGATCTTGTATTTTCCAACAAATTAATCAACTTGTTATGTTGATTGAAGCAATACTGGAGTGATATCTTATTGGTGTTGTATATATTTTGGTTTCTCCCTTGATGTTTTCAATTTTCTACATGGGGGAACTTGATTATTGTTTAATGCACTTAATAATAATTGAGTCCCACCAAATTTCAAAAATGTTTGAAGACTATCTATTTCACATACATGAGCTAAATCTTCCCCTTGCAACCTACAACCCTTATTGCTAAGATAGCTTCACAACTTTGCTTCTTCCTTGTCATCTCAATGTTTGGGTTTAGATTGAATCTTTAAATTAGCCTCAACATTGTTTATCCAAGTCTTGGGAATGATGTCTATAGAGTCAAACGCCTTTTATAAAATCTAGTTGTACCAAGTATCTTTTCACCGTTGCAATAATTTTGCACGATAAACCTTCTATTAATGCTCATATTATTTTATCACCATTATTTTCCATGTATTCTTTCCCTAAAATGTTTAAAGCATTAATCGAGTTTCCTTATTGGAGATTCATAGGGTTTCCTAAGCCATGTTTTTGAAAACACTTCATTATAAGTTGAATCTCTTAACATATTCCTTGCCATATTGTTATTCTAATTACGAGCTAGATTATTTCTTGTGCAAACCAAAGTTGTAGTGAATCCTTATAAGAACACTTGCATAAATATTGGCACACAATAGGTGAGAAGGAAATATCCTTGAACATTCAAGGAGGCAAACTTATTGCATTAAGATGCTTGGAGATACCATATGATTGAGAGGAATTCATTGCACAATCCAAAAGATAAGACTTTGATTGCTATTTGTTGGTAGAATTATGTGCTTCCTCTTGCTATTTAATATATGCAAGAACTTCTTCCTTTGTCAACCCATGTTTGGTTAGTCCATGACAACCCATTTTATTTCCCAATCAGTCAGACAAAAATGAGCTTTCACCCAACTATAAGAGCTCTTGTTCTCTTTTTTGCACTCATTAAAACACCAAAGATAACTCTAAAAGTGACAAAAAATATTTGATTTTGAAACACCCCAATTGGTCTTTAGTCTACAAAGATAGAACTCCACACTAGTATAGATAACACTTGTACCTCACATTTTAAAATAAGCATAATATTAGAGAAAAATCAATAACATAACCTTAGGCTACCATTGCTACCATTACTTCTTGAAAAAAAGAAAAAGATATTAGAAAACAATAACAAACTATTTTAAAATATAATAATAACTCTTGTGGAGCTTGAAAATAACTTAAAAAAAATAGATAAAAACCTTGAATGTGGATTCTCCTTGTTGAAAGCTCCTCAATCTTTATTTTAGCTTGATCTCTTATCTAACATTTCTTGAGGCCTAAGAATAGAAAAACACAACGTTAAACACAAATAAAACTTGCAACCTTGAGAAATGAATAGAAATAGAATCTTGAATGGATGAAGAATGAATGATGAGAATATTTTTTTGTGTTGTTAGTGTTAATTTTCATTCTTTTAGGGTTAATTAGGGTTAATTTTATTTATTTATTTCTTCTAAAAAGAGTTTAGTTCTACTATGTGCAATTAAGACTTGGTTTAATACACATCATACATCCTTAGGACATACCCTAGTACACAATATGTGTACAACTTAAGCACCTCATACCTAGTAATACAGGTTATAATTGACAATATCTCAACATATCAATAAGCTTCAAAACTCTATTAAGTACAAGATTTAGAATTTATAATTATAGCAAAGTTAAAATCTTATACTAGCTATTTTGACCAATACAATATGGAGATTTGACTTGTACACCTTATGTTTAGGATCTAGTAACCTTATTATATGGTAACTAAATTAGTCACAAAAAGTATACTCAATAATATTATTTTATATTAAGGCTCACCTTTGTGTTGTCCTTGTATCATTATATCAAGATTTTTCTATGATTTTACATTGATCTATTTTGTTGGCATTTGATAGATATACATGATCACATGATATTTTACATGTTATGTTTGTTTTACTTTTAAGATTATAGTTTTTTAGGTTCATTAAATCCTTATGATGTGATGATGTCAACCATAAATATATGATGCTATGATGTTAACTATAAATATATGACGTTATCCCCTAATTTATGACTTATGATATGCTATTCTATCATTTCAGATTTATATGAGTTTATTTAGATGCTTGCACATTGTATGATAAAATTATTATATAGATCCAAGAATCAATAACTATGATGTGATTTATTGGATAAATGTTTAATGAGATGATCTTTTACATGTAGTAGTGCACACTAGAGATGTGGTGTGTATGACATGTGTGTATGTATTCTCCATTGGCTTATGTTTTTTCAACTTGTTTAATGTGTAAAATATGTGGGAAGGAAATGAAAGTAAGACAATAGTTAATTTAGATATTAATATGACTCTTTCCATAGTCTTAATACACTTGTAGGTTGATTAATAAAAGTTTTTGTGCAAACCAATATAACCACACACTTTAATCAATTAAGGCCTTGAACACTCTTGTTCTTACTTAGTGAATATTTTGTATAATGTATAATATTTTTATTATAATGTTTTATGACATACAAAATGTTTAGAAATATTTAAATTGAACTATACATTTATTTGTGTGTTCAAAATGTATGAAAAAGTGTTTGGATGGATTTGTTGCTAAATGGTATGTTTTGAGGTTCATAAAAAGTTAATTTCATGTTTTTTAATATTAATTGGCTTTTGGATGGATAGGTATGGAATATACATATTCTAGAAGCCTCTAGAGAGTCTAAGGTGGCATGCAAGACAAGATTAGTCATGGATTTTGGAATACCATCTCATTTGCAAGTGGATTTTGTTCTCATTTGAATTCAATTAAGAAGAAGATATTTTGGAGTCAAACTGAGTTGAGTTTGGATTTAAATTTCACACTTGACTTTCACGAGTTTGGACTCAATTTGAGAATATATTTTTGAATGAGGAGTATCTTGAAAAATTCTAGTTTTATAAATTTAAGTTGTATTCTTATTCATATAGTGAAATATGGATTTTAGATTCATTTCAGGAAAGGGACACATGCCATCATATTATTGGACAAATCTATACTAATTTAAGTAATATTTATTTAAGTTAAAGGGATGGTTAAGAAGGTGCATTGCCTCTTTATGCTATTGAAATGATGACAAGAGAGCCAAAGGTTTAAACCTGCAATTTCTTCATTCATCAACAACATACACATCATTACATTATATGTCTTTATAAATTCATTCAACTTATTAACTACCCAAACCACTAACTACCAAATAACTCATAACTAATAACTAAATAAAAATTAACATCTAATAAATTTACATTAACATGTTAATTTATTATTAATTACTTCAATCTACGTCATGCACTAACAAATCCTAGTAGCCCCCTTTAGTGCTGACATAGGGACTTTATTTTGGTGTTGTAGTATCAAGAATTGGAATGTCTCAAATTTGTACCCCTTCAAAAAAAATTTCCTTCGATGTTGGTTTCTATTGATAATGCATCCAATTACAATATGCAAATATAAAATGAAAAAGATAAATTCAATTGGTAGTAACTATTTAAATAACTATGTCTTCTGCATCAAACTATGAATTAAATATTGATAAAATTCTCAAATGCATTTTGGATTTTGTGTTCCTATTCAACAACCTTCCAAAATATTTTGAATTTTGTTAAAAGAAATGAGAAAGATATCCCAGTTTTTGTGAGATTGTGTTAAATTGCCATAAAATTATATCAATATACCAACAATAGAATGGTGCCTAATAAGAACACGACTCATTATTTACACAAATTGAATATCCATTAAAGAGTAGCATAATAAATCCATACTATTCTTGAAACAAATAAATCCTCATAACTAAAAATATTGGATCAACCCACAATATTGTATCCTACTTTTTGACCAAAGTAGAACATTGAAATCAACATTTTTACTAAATTTCTAATTTCCCACCAATAACAATTAAACCATTAAGAATTGATCAGATGGCGAGCGATTGTGTTGTGGGCTAGGGTTTTGATACCCTAGTTGTGCTCTCCTTGTTGCATGTGCAGATTTTTGGTTGCGTTGAGGGGTGATTGTCTGCTAGATTGGGTTGTGGCCAAGGGAGTTACAGGGTTTATTTTTCACTCTCTTTCTGTTGTTCGTTCTACGTGGAGTGCTTTCCTTTGGTAAGGGTTCATCTGGTCTTGTGGTGCGGGTCTATAATTATTTGTTTGCTCCTACGCTTTTCTACCTTTTGTTTGTTTACAACCTGGTTTGGAGGCATGGCTCCTCCTTTATTTGGCTTTCTTTTGCTATCATAAAGATCTGGCGTAGTCTCAAACCATTTTTTTTTCCATCCGTGTGTTTTGTGGTGCATGCGAGGGGGTTGGATTTTTTCCTTGCATGCCACTTCGTGGGGCCTTGAATAGGCTAGATCTTTCATCTCTCATTTTGGATGGAGGGTTAGATCGTCTAAACATGGCTTAACATGGTGAGGGTTCTTCAAATAATGGTGTTTTAGAATACAAAAAGTGAATGGCTCCTTGGAGTGATCTCAAGATCGCCTGATTTTGGTGATTCAACCGGACTCCGTGGCCGAGGATATGGAATATTTGAGCAACCATGTTTTAATTTAAAATTTTAAGGGGATGTGGGCCTCGCTTCCTTTTTTGGAATCGTGGCTTTGAAGGACATGGAACCCTGAAGGTGACTTTGAAATTATGTTGGCGGATAATTTTTTCTCATGGTGGATTTGTCTTCTTTATCAAATACAAACATGGCTTTTAAGGGTAGTCTATATTTCTACAATCAGGTGGGTCTTTTCATTAAACCATGGCATGCAGGCTTCAACTCTGCAAAGATGCTCCCCTCTAGGGTTCTTGTTTGGGTGTGTCTCCCGTGTCTACCATTGGAGTTTTGGAGAAGTGATATTTTCCAAATGGTTTCCTTGCTACTTGGGAAGCCAGTTGGGCCTTCATAAAAAACAATGAATAAAAGGGTAGTTTCTTATGCTTGTGCATGCATTGAAATTGACCTAAAAAAATTCATTGCCAAATTTTGTGGAAATTTATGTTGGGTCCTTCTCTTGGACTCAGCAGTTGGACTACGAGGCGTTGCATTTCCATTGTCGATTATGCCATGAGTATGGCCACTTACAACAAAAGTGTCCTAGGGTCACTCATACTACTGGTGAGAGTAGTGCTCCCTCTTTTTTTGTACTGAAGAAGGATAAAGGGAAAACTCCAATGCAAAAGGTATTGGTTGATAAGGAGGGCTTTGTACTAGTCAAGTCTCGTAACAAAGGCAAGGGCCAAAAGCGGACTCTCAAAGATAGATGAGAGGAGGAGTCTTTCAATAGATTTGATGTCCTTGATGATTTGGCTCAGGAGGAATGTGTGCCCTTGGGTATGCAAGTTTCATATGGAGTGCTAGATGAGGCTCATTTGGAAAATCAATAAAATATTAATCTCATCTCCTCTCAATTGGGGGATCAAGATGCTTAAATGGACATAGATCTTCCTCCCTCTGCTCCTGGGAAGGTGGAGGCTCTTGTACGATCATAGGTCAAAGAAGGTACAAATCTACCTAGTTTTGGACTTAATGTAGAGAAGGAGGTTGTTGGAATTGACTAAAGTAAATATTCTCCTCCTGCCTTGGCCCTGCAATAAAAGCCTCCCAAAAAGGGGGCTCTTGAGAAACCCCCTAAGGTCGGACGTAGGAAGGATCAAGAGAAGGTAAAGTTAATTAGTGAGACTTTGGTGGAATCGAGATCGGTGAGAACCATTGATTATCACTTCTCCCAACCTCAAAGATGATTGTGTTATCTTGGAACATAAGGGGTATGAATAGCATCCCTTGACAAAAGGCCATTCAGTATTTGATTCATGTTCATTCTCCTGCTTTGATTTTTATTTAGGAGATTAAGTTGTTTGTTGACAATATGTTGAATTTGGCCTCTAAGATCTAGGGTAGAGGGCAATGCCAGTGTGTGGGGGCACAAAACAATTCCAGGGGGGTTGTTTTTTTGTGGGATTCATGTAGAGTTGTTCCAATTTGGTGGCTCTCTAGCAGGAAATCCATCTCTCTTGTTGCTTCTTGCCTGGATTTTGGTGGGATTATTCTTCTTTCTAACATCTATGCTCCAATTGATCTTCTTGGAAAGTCTCTTCTATGGTCTCATGTTAGATTTGTGCGCTCTCTTGCTCCTTACCTTCCCTGGATTTTGGCAGAGGATTTCAATGCTATTCTCTCGCTAGAGGAGAAGTGTGGTGGCATTGCCCTCCTAGAACTCTCTTTAGAGCTTCTGAGGGACAATGTTGCTTTCTTGAACCTGGTTGATATCAAACCTTGCAATGGATTGTTTACATAGAATAATAGGAGAAGTGGGGAAGTTGATCTCTCTGAAAGGTTGAACATGTTCTTAGTTTCCAGATTTTGGGTTGGTGAAAGTTGGATGACCAACTTAGAGATTTTAGATTGGAGAGGATCTGATTATTGATCGATCAAATTCTCTGCTTGCTTTCCCAATACTCTAAAAGGCAATCTTTTAGATTTCAACTAATGTGGCTTCGAGATCTATCTATTCATGATCTTATTCCTATTTGGTGGCGAACTGGGAAGTCAACTCATGGCACTGCTATGTATACCTTCACCAAGAGGCTTCAATATGTCAAAATGATGGAATAGACATCACTTTGGCAATATCTTTCAAGAAAAAAAGCTTTCTCAAGCCCACTTGGATTTCATTACTTGTCAGATTTGGGACCATGACCTTATTAAGGAAAATAGTAAGCTGTAATTGGTGGCTTTAAAGGAGGTAGAGGAATGGGAGTTGTGGGAGGAATTTTTTTGGAAGAAAAAGTCCTGTATTGATTGGCTCCAATAAGGTGATAGAAACACTTCCTTTTTTCACAATTTTGTTAAGGATAGAAGGTAGGGTAATCTCATCTCATCTCTTAGGTACTTTGAGGGGAATCTTCATTCTTCCTTTGGTGAGATTTCTAAAGAGGTTGTTTGGTTGTTTTCCTTTTTGTTTACAAAGGACTTCCCTATTGCCTCTGAGGAAGAAGCTCTAATTTTGGATTGTATACCTTCTTTGGTTTCTAGCGAAATGAATGAATCTTTGATCAAACCTATCTCCATGGGTGAACTGGAGGATATAGTATTCTTAACGAAGAAGGGGAAGGCCCCAAGACATGATGGTTTTCTTGTTGAGTTATTTCAAGAGTTTTGGGATGTTATCAAGCTAAATCTTCTTGAGGTTGTCCAAGAATCTCAATTGGAATAGGTAGTTGATAAGAGTCATAAATCCTACTTTTCTCGCTCTTATTCCTGAAAGAGAAGGAGCCAATTCTCTAGATCTCTTTAGAACAATAGCCTTCTATAATATAATGTACAAAATTATGACTAAGCTGATTATGGAATGTCTTAAGCCGTGGTTGGGCATGGTAATTTCTGAGGAGTAGGGTGGGTTTGTTGCAGGGAAAACTTTAGTGGCGAATCTTCGCCAATTGGTGAATTCTAGGAATCGGGCAAATCGAAATTGGCGAATTTACCGTATCCAACAGGGTGTTCAAATTGCCAGGATTTCACGAACTATCGGTCCAATGCATGTCCATTCGCCAGCGAGTTTTTTTTACGAGGCATGTTTAGGCAATAAATTTTCCATAACAAACTACACGTTTCCAATGGACCGATTAATATTTTCGCCTGGAAACCCGGGGAGAATGTCATAAAACACCAACATATTCGCCAATACTATTAAAACAACATTATATGAGGACCTATTTCGCCAATTAAAATTTACAAATAGTTGCTTGTGAAGACCCATTTCACCAATTAAAATTTATAAATAGTTGCTTATGAGGACCTATTTCGCCTTGAAAATTACAAGGTATCGTTGTATAAGCATGCAGGATTCGCCAAAGTTTTAACATACCATTTAAAAATCCCGCGGAATTTGCCAAATATGGATTGATATAAATACAATTGAAACTATTATTTGTTCTTACACATTTTTTTTGGTTCTGAGGTTCTACTTCTCAATTCAGATTTCAGCGAAACCCAAAAACGTAGACTCAAAGGTGAGTGATCATTTCTTCAGATTGTTATTAGTTATTAGTTATAATAATAAGATTTCTTTATCTATTTTCCATTCTTGCTTCAGTCTTAAACATGATTTTGAGTAGGGAATGGGATCTATATTCTTTGTCGGTCTATCCTTCTTAAACAAGAAGACATTTTTTTCTAGCTTTTATTCGAAGTGAGATATCAATATGTCAAGCAGCGACTGCAAGGGTAAGACTCCTGAGGATAATGAAGAGACTGGGAGGCCATCAAAATGCCCAAAACGTGGAGGTACCATACATTCTTACTTTGGAATTGGAAAAGATTCTAATCCATCAGATCAAGGTGGAGCTACACCATCAAATCTTCCACCAAATATTATTGAAGATGGCATTGACAATACCTCACAGGAAGGTCAAGGCGAGATTGTCATTGTGTTAAATCAAAATGTATCAAATGAGGATGGAAATACCGCAGAAGATGTTCCAAGGGATACCCTGGTTAGCCAGAATGAGATAATTGACTTGGATGAGGATGATGTTGGTAGCAAGAGAAGAAAAGGAAAATCAAAATTGGGGCGTGAGTGGGAAATGACAAGGAATTTTCAAATTGGTTGGTTGTCGAAGTACCCATTCCTTGAACCAGTGGGGGTATCAAACGAAAATGATATTGAAAGGGCAACAAAGGTCAAATGTAAGATTTGTAGTTGGAAATGTGGAAGAGACGAGAAGATGCAGCTAAAGCTTGACACTATAGAAAAGCATATCGGTAAAGTTTACGAAAAAAAAATCATAGACGGAAAGGAACAATTTGTCGTACGATGGAAATCAAAGGAAGAATGTCTCCATGTTAAGTATGCCATAGATTATGGAGAGCATAACCATAGAATGTTGAAGATTAAAAAATGTGAAGGTACACTTGAGGCTCATTTTGGAAAAGCCACAGCAGTAGCAAATTTGTCAAAAACTGTTCAGATGAGTGTTGTTTTTCACATTTTGTCCAGGGGGCATCCTATGACAGACTACCTAGAATATTTTGATTTATTATCTTATTGAGTGTTCCCCACTTTCCTTTCTCACATTGGTCAGTAAACGTTGGATGGGAATGAGCGAACTGTCTTGCTGCAATGGAAAAGCAAGATTTAAAGGAGAAATTAAAAGAGTCGAATTTCATTGCATTATCTTTAGATGAAGTTACTGCAGTAGATAATACTTCTTGGGTTTGTATGCATTTGTATATTGTAGAAAAACATTCTCGTCAAGCTCATCTTCTTTGTGTTCATAAAATGAAGGACGGTTCAACATCGCAAAATCTATTTGAACTAGTCAAGAAATCTTTGAATGAAATTGCAAGTATGGATGAGTTGACAATTGCCAAAAAGTTGGTGTGTGTAGGAGTTGATGGAGCTGCAATGATGCAAGGTCAAAGGAGCAGTCTTTGCACAAAGTTATGAACTACTTGTGCACCATACATGCTTGGCATTCACTACATGGCCCATAGAATGAATTTAGCATTCAAAATTGTAAGCAAGTTTCCAACAATATCAAAATTTGAAAATCTAGTTCTTGAGATCCACGCATACTTCTGCCGAAGTCCCAAATATTTCCTTGAATTTCAAAATTTTGCTGAGGGAATAACACTTGGAAACAAGCTTCTCAAGGATGTTGATACCAGATGGATCTCCCTGCATGGACCAGCGGAACGAGTTCTTTCAGAATATCAATCCTTGATTGGAGTGATGTATGAGCATTGCAACACAATAGACAAAGCTCCTGACCTGTTAGATAGGTTAAGCGATATAGAGACACTGTTGACTTTAGCTAGTCTTCTCCCCATGTTGGATGAGATGAAAAATCTTGTGAAGAAAGCCCAAGACAAAACTATATATATTTATGAATATGCCAATCTACGTAAACTTACATGCTTGGCCCTCAATCATTTATATCTAGATCTAAAACAAGGTGCAAATTATTTGATGTGGCAGAAAATTACCGATTTGAATAATCCTAGTAATTATTTATAGTTTAATGCAAGCGATCACTTATGTATCTGTGTACGTGGATATGAGATACCGATGTACCATTGTAAGACAACCAGGCGCTCTAGAAGAGAATTGCATGTTAATGAGGAGGATTTTGACGGCATTGTTGAATCTGTTAGTGATAATTTGAAGGAAATTGCAAAATCTCTTTCCTCAGAGGTTCATGAAAGATTCCCTCGACATGAAATACTTGAAGCCATGGGTATTGTGTATCCTCAATTTTGGGTAAACTGAGATAACCCAAAATATTTTCATGATCAAGTAAAAATCTTCATCGAACAGTTTTTAGAAAAGCTAACATACAATGAGTAGACAATAGAAGGAATTTTAAATGAAAATAAGCTTAGAAAGCAATGTCGGAGTTTTGCAACAGCTATGAGGGACTAGTTTAAATCCATGGGCAAGGAGAAGGCCTTTGAATCAGGATCAATAAAAAAGGTTTGGACAAGCTTAGGTCAGAGTGAAATATTGCGTGGTTCGATGTCAAAATAAATCAAACTTGCTGATTTATGTCAAACAATGATATTGGGGTCAGTGGAGGATGAGAGAGTTTTCAATACATTGGGGTTTTTGAAATCAAAGTTAAGAAACAAATTGGACAAGAATTTGGAAAATTGCTTGAGGATGAAAGGAACTGCGTATAATGTCAAAAAAATTCCTTTTGAAAGGGCACTCGCAATCTGGAGGTCCACAAGTGAAAGAAGAGGGACTGGGTTGTGCAACACAAGCTCTCTAATTCCAACAACCGTCAGTACTGGTGGTAGTGGCAGTGGTAGTGGGCCTGGGACAAATGACAACGATATTGAAATTGACACAAATCACACAATGAATGTTGAATTTGAGACACAGGCCGAAGAAAGTGCAAAGAAAAATCAAAATCAAGATGACTCTTTTACTTTATTTGAAGATGAGCATCGGTTTGAGGACCCTGACTCCGTTTGGGAAATGGAAGAGAATTAGCAGGTTTTAGGTATTTTTACTGCACTTCATGAATCAGTTTCCATTGTTCCAAAGTCCAAACTGTAGTTGATGATATTTTATATTGTATTCAATGAACATTGAAATTGTGAATCATTGCACTTCATGATATCTTATTTTATATTGCACTCAAGCACTGCATGAATCATATTCCAAACTGTAGTTGATGATTTTTATATTGTATTCAAATAAATTGTGAATCATTGCACTTCAAGTTTAGGATATTTTATTTTATATTGCACTCCATGATATTTAATATTATATTGCACTTCATGAATCATATGCCAAAGTCAAACTGTAGTTGATAATATTTTATAAATTATATAGTAATCCATCATCCATGAAATTGTGATATTAAAATTTAAATTTGATCTCTTAAAAGGAAATTTAATTTTTCTTTACAAAGAAAACAGCCTCCACCGAGTCCACCCCACTTATCTTCCACATATCAATAATCACAAAAATAAACGACACTTTGAACAATGCAAATTGTAGAAATTTGTGTGACAAGATCCATATTTTAGCCTTCATTGCATCCATAAACAAGTTTGAAATTCCGTAGTGACGTAGTCCTTCCCCCATTCCTAACAAAACTCAATACCATCGGCCTAGCAATGCTTCATCGGCGGTACCCCCATCACAGTCCAACCGATGGCCCGATGAAAATAGCTCACAACCTAGTATCGGTGTAACAATACTCTATCGGGATGACTCCTAAGGTGCTCTCCCGATATACCGATAGAGTCAAGTTGTCAAAAAAAGTAACCATGAATTATGACCATGGGCATTAATTATCAAATTTATCAATAATCACTAAAATATACCACACTTTGATTTTATGAACAATGCAAATTGTAGAAATTTGTGTGACAAGATCCATATTATAGCCTACATTCACATTGCATCCATAAACAAAATTGAAATTCCGTAGTGACGTAGTCCTAGACTCCTAAGTCCTTCCCCCATTCCTAAAAAAATTCAATACCATCAGCCTAACAATGCTTCGTTGATGGAACCCCCATCACACTCCCGTTGATGGCCCGATGAAAATAGCTCACAACCTAGTATCGGTGTAACAATACTCTATCGGGTTGACTCCTAAGGTGCTCTCCCGATATACCGATAGAGTCAAGTTGTCAACAAAAGTAACCATGAATTATAAACATGGTCTCCAAGTCCATGGGCATGAATTATCGAATGCATAAAGTATATCAAGGGAACTATATTGCATCGGGGAAACATTATCTGGCGTCCCACCAATAGAACGAAGGATAGGTGTCCATCGGTGGAGAGGGTGGCTATCGGTGAAAAACTAATGTGACATCCCGGGGCATCGTGTTGCGGTGCATTTATGAATAGAATTGAAGTGAATTATATCACAAGTTGATCGCATAGTTGATACAAAATCCTGGAAGATTTCGCTTAGGGCAGAAGTAAAAAGGCAAAAACTTGGAGTTCTGACGTAGCAAAGAACGGTGGACTATGGAGGCGACTCGGCAAGACTCACATAAGTACTTCAGACCTAGCTGAGAAGCTATTTTCATCAAAATCATAAGATTTAAATAATGGAAGAGAGTACAGACAAACCCAAAGCTAAAAAATAGAAAACCGAAAAGCATAAGAGACTCCTAAATGAAGACCTAACAGATCAATGCCCTGGGTCAGGGCCGAGACCCAAGAGGAGTGCTCAAATGAATACTTCCATGGATCGACTATGGGACAAACATAAGGGCTTAGGGGATATTTGGACACTGCAACGAGGGTACGACCTCTTCATGTACCATTATAGAAAACAATTTAGGTTTCAACCAGTCTGCAATCCATGGAGGTTGAACCTGGGAAGACTTGTGGTGCCCAATGTGTTTGTGAACGCAGAGCTAATTACAGCTCTTGCTATTAGATATGACCCCAAGAAAAGAACTATTCAGTCACATGGCGGGGGTGACATGCTTGTTATTTCTAGGGATCTCATTTCTAATGTATTTCAGTTAGAGTGTTCACTGAATTTATCATTCACAATCAAAGATCTCTTGACAGAGTATCGTCACATGGATACCAGCTATAAGAGATGGAAATTACCTTTGCATAGGCCCAAGGATGAAGGAGGCCAACTCAGGAGGTTCTCTAGTAGTGAAAACCCTCCTTTCCATGAAGATTTGTTCGAAGAGTATTTATGATACACCTATTATTCAACTGGTCAGGTTTTGGGAGTAGAGGTTCCGCCTCTCATGTCGATTGCCCCAATGGTCTTAGCTGTAGAAATGCAGAGCAAGGATGCCAGGCCATTTGATTATGCTAGCTACTTGGCCAACGACCTACATTGAGGGCTTAGTGATAATATTAATTTTGAACACTATTCTTTGCTTATGCATTTGCTATTGTATGAGGGACAAGTCAGATGGGTCTGGAGTGAAGAATTAAGGATAAAAGATACAGATGAAAATGGAGATTTTAAACCTATAAAAATGTGGACTTCATTATGGGACAGTCGGTTTGGTAGGTCTCATTACCTTTATTTTGAAGAATTTTTTGTAAAACCATTGATGAAGTTGCTGGGGTATCCGTGCAATTATAACCTATCCGCAGAAGTACAAAGATTTCTAAGACCAAAGGAAAATGAAAGGAGAAATAAAGTGAATCATAATTGGGGAGACTGGTATGCTTTCCCTGATTGTACAGTGATAAGGGTTTATGGGTTCAAAGGGGCTCCACACTTGATGCCATGAGTAGTTCTTGACCGAATTGATTTTTTAGAAATTGTGAAACAATTGGCAAAATCTGATTCCAAACACCTCAAAGGACATAGCAAACAATCAATTATTCCCAACACCTTATGTTTTGGAGACTTTACAGTGGTTGCCAATGAAGGATATGGAGAAATTGATGGTAAATTAGCACAGTACAACCTACCTCTAGGTGATGTAAGGAAATAATTTGATGCAGAAGGGTTTATTCACAAGGCGAGATTATCGCAAGGGCTATCAAGGTATGAACATTTGTTCTCAATCGAAGATGTCATAAGAAAACATGATGAGGCTTCCACCAAGGAAAGAATGGCCGCCTATAATAAGATTATGCTTGCAAAGGAAAGGAAGAGAAAAAATGTCCCATCTTATTCAAAGGCATTTGGTGAGATACAAGATCCTTTAACAAGAATTGAACAACTCATCGCTCATGTCAATGAACTGGTAAAAAATGTTCCCCCAGTTGTTTTTGATGCACCTCATGCAACCTATTCAGGAGCACAAGATGAAGACATAGAGCCCTTGGATTACATACCTTCACAGCCTACTCCTGAGGTATGTTTTTCTGTAGATGCTGATATAAGTGAAGAAGAGCAGGGTGATGAAGAGGGTGAGCAGGTCAAACAAATCAGTGCTCCTGTGATTATACAGTACGAGCCCCCGCAAGAGCAGAATATTGTAAGATTTGAGGCATCAAATGAACTATTTGATGATGTGAGGGTCAGGGTTGGACAACATTTTATTTTTGATTGCGATTTTTTTAAATCTTGTGAATTTAAATTATTTATTTATGAATATAAAGGCAAGAAAATGAGACAACATATACAGGATATCACTCCTGAACATGAGGCAACAGCTCGGGAGGAATTGAAAAGGGAGGTAGAAATAAAAATGGAGTCCATCACTCTTGAAAGAGGAATGGAATTGCTTCAACAATTTGGAGTGTTGCTCCTGCCAGGGTGGGATATTATCTCTTCAATTGTATTTGATATCTTCAGAAAAAGAGATGATAAGACAATGAACTTAACAGAAGAAGCAAGTGACAAAATGTATTCAAGATCTGGGTACAACCCAGATGAAGCCACCTTGCTTATTTGGTCACTGTATCCCCATGATAAAAGACCTGCTATAATTAGTACTCCAAACTAAGTGTTTGGTCATCTCTTGGTTCAACGAGTAGTGCATACCAACCCTATGGAGACAACAGAATTGAACATAAATGTGAAAAAATTTACCAAAGCATAGATCGAAAAACTGATTAAGGAAAATGACAAACTGAAGAAGGAGCTAGCAAATCAGAGAGAAAGAACATCTTCCTCCTCCACATCAGAGTTGTACTCCCCATGGCTTGAAAAATATAAGAGAGTGCTTGATGCATTGGCTAATGCAGCCTACTGGAAGAATTCCCATCTGAAATCCTAGGGGAAATGCAAAGAATTGGAGAAAGAAGTGAAAACCATCAAATATAACACTTTATCTGAAATGATAAAAGAAAGATTCAACAAAATGATGAAATTGGCTAATGAATATTGGAAAGTATTCAAACAGACATGCATTGCATTGGTGGAGAATGAACGATTGCAACCTAGAATGATGGAGAAAAAAAGGAGCTCATAGATAAGAATGTCATGAAAGGATAAATATTGTTAACATATAACAAGGTTGTAGAATCACATAATGGATATCATAATAGGCTTAGGGAAGATTTCGACTGCTTTGATTCAATCCCACTCCTGACACTTCATAATGGCATTGGAAATCCACGAGAATATGATGATTGGAAGGAAGAGCTTGTTGGGCTTCTAACTACTGTGTTGCAAGAAATAAATGACAAGGATATGGTTTTACAAAACACTCATAAGAAACTCGAAAAATAATGTCTCTAACGTGGACACCTATGTTGAATAGGAGTACATCCATCACCTCTCTGCAGTCAATCTATTTATTCGCCAAACTGTAGATGTGTCAGAATCAGATCGAACGGGACAACCATCAAATTCAGAGTAAGAACGCCAACCGACAACATGATGAACTCTCTATCATGGAGTAGAAGCCTTGAATAGATCTTAGGTGGTCATGGGCTTCTGCTTGGAGATTAATGGATCGGTGCATTCACCTACGACATTGTTTTATTTATAATTTGAGTTATGTTTAGTTGTCAAACATCATGAATTTTTGTAAGGGGTTTGTAGCTTGTTGCCTCTCATATATAAGAGAGATCAAGACCCGAATAGGAGATCAATGGATCATCACATCCTCTTTAATTAGAATTTAGAGTAGAAAATAGTAAGAAGATAAATAATAGATTGCGCAAATTCGCCCATCCATCTCATATCATAAACTATTTTTATAATGCATATCATTTGAACTTTGAAGATCAATACAATGGAGAAGGTTACACGTAATTACTGTTTTGCTTTCGAGTGTTCAATTGTTGTGGATTCATATGCTTATAAGTTATTAACTTATTTGGATGTCTCCAAAGTGGTTGTTTATGTTATTCAAATTGAGTGTGTGGAACTACATTTAATTTGTCAGTACATTGAATTTGAATTCTTCAGGAATAGGTGTTGTGACCTTGGGGTTTTAGATTTATTTATGGAAATGATCATTGATCAAGTAGTAATTTGGGCCACAAAATGGATCTTGTCACACAAATATCTGTAATTTGTGCTAATCATAAAATCAAATGTAGTGTATTTTTGTAGTATGTGGGATGTGGGTGACGTGTAAGACTGTAAGTTGGTGGATACTGATTAGGATTTCTAGTCAAAACATAACAAAAGCTAACAGATCAACATCCATAACTTAGAAGTAAATATAATGAGCTAACAGTTCAAAATCCATAACTTGGAAGCTCTACGAAGAAGTAAATATAATGAGTTAACAATTCATCACCTTATAGTTCAAATGATAAAATAAATAATACAAATAACTTGTCTTGGAATTCTTCAGTCAATTTTGCATCCAAGATTATCAGTGTTCTGATGGAATCCAAATACTTCACATCTGGGTTCTGAGGAAATTGGTCCAAATCAATCTTCCTTGCACCTTCCATCTTCTTTCTAAAACCATCCTTTCCAATGAATCGCTCATTTGTGTCAAAAGCCTCTGGAAAACCAAGCTTTGTGAAGTTCCTTACCTTTTCATCCACTACCTTCATCTTTTCTGCAACCAAATGCAAATATTCCTTTGTTCCACACATTCTCGAACACTTTTCAATCATAGATGACAACTTCATTGAGGTTTCAATCCGATTAGTAATCCCTTTTGATTTCAAATCATTGTCACTGGCTTTGTAGACTGTTTGTAGAACTTGATTTGTAGATTTCTCTAATTCCAGCACGGTTTTGTTGTCCACTAAATATTTGTTGAGCTTCTTATAATGTTGTCTGATAACATTAATCAATTGAAACATGTCACACACATGATCAAACATCTGCATTATTTCATCCCAGATCTTTTGTTTCATATGCCTCATTGTATCTCTACAAAATGCAGATAACTTATTTTGAGAAGACTTAATTTCTTCTTTTGCTTCTGTTAGCTCTGTCTCCAATCTTTCATTTGTTTTTCTCTGTTTCTCCAATTTTTTTTCCCACTGTGCAATTCCATTTGCAATGCTTAGTCTTAATTTTTCTTAAATGGATTTTTCCTCATCATATTTCTTGTTGCTCTCATCTAGCTCTGTCTCCAATCTTTCATTTGTTTTTCTCTGTTTCTCCAATTTTTGTTCCCACTGTGCATTTCCATTCGCAATGCTTAGTCTTAATTTTTCTGAAGTGGATTTTTCCTCATCATAATTCTTGTTGCTCTCATCTATCCTTCACTTCAGGTCATTCACTTCTCTCTCATTTGGTTTATCCTCTTTGCTTGTTGATGTAGAGGCATATTTTATTATTCTTTTTTCTAATTCATTGCTCTTGTTATCTGTTGCTTTCCTCTTCACTTTCTCACTTGCTAGGTCTACCTGTAAATTTTCTATTAGGGTCTGCAACCTTTTCTTCTCTCTATATTTCTTTAGCAATGATGTGTACACCAATTCATTTTCTTCTTTGATACATTAATTTTGTAAATATTTTTTAGGCCAGAAAAATCAAATTAAAAATTGGTTACCTGGTATTCAGATCGATCCATCTGATTTGTTGGTTTGTTTTAAACTGTGGGAACAACAATTGTGTACTCCATGATTTCTTTATTTGTGTCAAATGTGGGTAATACCATGGTTTTTGCAAGCTCTGAAGTTACAACAGACGCACTCTCCATCAGTTGCTTCGTTTCTTTTTTATTTAAGTCTGATTTCTTTTTAAAATCTTCAATGAAATCATAACCTGGGGAGGCAGGAACAATGGAATGCTTGAATGGCGAAGGAATAGGAGTACTTGCAGTTGCTAATGATGTCGCAACCACACTAACTGAAATTGGGGGAGTGCCTGGAAATAACTCCTTTGTGGTGGATCCACTGATAGTGTGACTTGGACCTGTCAAAATCCTTTGCCTATTTTGATTGCCTTGATCACCTGGTGTTTCTGTGGTATCTTGTATTTTTTCCCTCTTGTGTGTACTTTGTTGTTGTAGCACATGTTGACCACTACTGGTACTATTACCCATACCATCACCACCAATGGAACTCCCAGTTGCACTAAGCTGTCCACCAAGGGCATGTCCTAGTTGTGATTGTATCTGACCATGAGGATGAGGATTATAAGCTCTAACAAATTGACTTGTATGCACTTGGTCTACTTTTTCACCTCCAAACCCAAGGCCAAATTTATCAACTGGTTTTCTATGCTCAACATCTGTTACCATCCAAATGCCTTGTCTTTTGGAGTCTTTGGACCCCAAAGGACCACCTTCATAACCAATTTTTTCTAGTACGGTTGCTCCTGAAGTATATGCTAAAGCATATGCTTCTTTTGCAGCCTCACTTAAACCAGGTTTGTAATTGGCATGGCTTTGTTCTTCTTCTTCACTATCATCATTAGATTCATCATCACTTCCTTTGTTTTCACATTCATCAGGATGATGTATATTCCACAATTTTCTAAACTCTTTATCTTCTTCGTTAGCTCCATACTCTGCAAGAGCTCTTGGATCACCTAGGTCCTTCCTCATAGACCAAAAGGCAGTAATTTTTTATCGTGACCAATTTTCATCTGTAACTTCCTTCTCTAGAGAACCTAGAATTTTTACTCTACTAGATGGTTTATCACTTTTTTCATAAAAATTGTTGTATGTCCTAACTGTCTTTCGATGCAATGCCATAATTTCTGCTGACAATTGTTCAAAAGAAATACCATTCTTAGTATCACTTTTCTCCATTGCTATTTTGACCTCATCCCAAGAATCCTTGTTTCTCAAGTTTTCAAGCAAGGGTTTACTTTGATGTTGAATTCTACTTGCAGCATTCCTATTTGCCACAATCATTGATTTAATGATATCACATGGATCATACTGCCAGTGATAGATAGCATCAAATTCAAAAAAAATTAAAAGATTATGTGCCACACTAAATGCTTTTCTCTCGAATGTGAACCCTCCACATGAAAAAGGTAAAGAAGGAAATAAGGTCTTCTTTTGCTGACTGAGAAAGTGTAGCTCATCAACACTTTGCACATGCCTTACATATTTTAATGCAAAAACCCTTTTTGTCACATGTATTGGAATTTTGTATGGTTGTACTTCCGATCCATAAAATCTTAGCAAAGTATATTCTTCCATTAAGTACCAATCAACCAATTGTATTTATTTTCCTAGTTGCATGCAGTTTCTACATGACATAGGAAATCTAGGCATTGGAGTATTTGTAATTGCTTGATACAATGGAGCCAAAAAGTAGTCTACAAAATGACTGTAGTTCCTTCGAGAATCATCCATCCTTATCTCAGTGGTCCATTCATATACTGGAGCCATTTTCTTTTCCTCTGCATTACTATAGGGCTGAATCTAAAGCTTGTTGGTCAGAAATATTCCACTAAATTTGAATAGAAACAGATAGCACAAGTAGGTTGTGAACCTAAATGTCTTGGTGGAACCTGCTTTAATCATTAAAAATTGTTTATGCATGGATCCTACAATGTGTTGAATATAATTATATTTGACATGTTCATCACCACAATGGATATTATATACCATTTCAAGGAGGCTTGCACCCACTTCCAAATTGCTATCCAGACCGAGGAAAAATGCTAGCATGGAAATAGTATCCTGAACCCATGGTTTAAAAATATCCAAATTATAAGGAGGCTTATGATCACCTTTCAATTTTCTTTTATCCTTAACTATTTTATTTAAGAAATTATTTTTCTGCCTTTCTTCCACTGCTTCATAATTACTAGCAAGCTTTTCTAGGTCAATGTGGTCATTTCCAAATTCTTCGGTTGTAAACCCCAACACTTTTCCAAGTTCTTCTGCATTAATGGATAAAAATTCTACTTGGCTATCTTTATTAACAATTTCTCTTTTCTTATCATCATAATTTTCGGCACAGACCATGATAAATTTTGGGCAAGGGAAAAATTCATGTAACATCATGCGCCCTAATCCAGTTACCCATAGTGCACTGACACTATTAACTTGTGTTTTCCTTGCAGCCTTATTTTGAGATGAAAATCTTAGTTCTGAGGTACGCCTACCATAGATTTCAGGATCATAAATATCATGGTACCCATCAGTGAAACCTGGGGTTTTAAGCAATTCTGCATAATGTATTTTTTTATCGGACATTGCTTTAGTGGTACTGGTGGTAGACATGCTTATACAAATGTGAAGTTGTGAAATTTTAATTCCCTAATACCTATTAGTCCTCCTTAATTTTAATGAATTCTTAAGTCTCTAAACCAAAACTTCAAACTTTAACAAAATAAGATTTTAAGAAATGTCAAACGATGAAACGTAGCCCAAGAATTCTTTCACTTACCCAGATTCTGAGTCCCGTCTCTTGAAAATTGAAATGGCGTTGTTGGAAGTGGAATTGTGGAATCCAAAATAGGGCGGTGCACTGCAATGAGCAATCTAAAGAGTGGAGAGTAAGACTTTAAAAATCTGTACAATTTCAAAGTGTAAAGTGCTTTAAATGCTTTTTCTCTCGTAATTGGAACATTAAAGTGAATGACACGTCTAGGTCTACAAGACTACAAATTGCAAATTCTTAACCATTGATCTTTCTAGATCTAACGATTATAGGGTGATTTTGGAGGTTTAAGTTGGGAAGCCCATCGCTCTGTGCATTTCATTACGGAATGCAACTACAACCATACATTAAATGTTCATCCAACGGTTGAAACTTGAGTAATTTATGATATTAAATAATAAAAAAAAAAAACACAACACATGTGTTTTAAAGTTGTTTTAAAATTTTGTGCGCTAGGATCGACATCAAGGCCAAGGGGCCGGTAAATTAACGTTGCAAAGGACTTGAAAAAATCTCACCGTGTGCTAATCCCCTCACTTAAAAAAATCAGTAATCACTTGACAGTTGACACTTAGCAGTACAAAGTGCTTTAAATGCTTTTTTTTTTTAAATTCAAACATTAAATGAATGAAATGTCTTAGGTCTAGAAGTTTCAAATTCTTAATCTTAACCGTTGATCTTTCTAAATCTAACGGTTATAGGTTGATTTCAAAGGTTTAAGTTGGAAAGCCCATTGCTTTGTGCATTTCATTACGGAATGCAACTACAACCATACATCAAATGTTCATCCAACGGTTGAAACTTGAGTAATTTATGATATTAACTTAAAAAAATAAACATGACACATGTGCTTTAAAGTTGTTTTAAACTTTTGTGCGCTAGGATTGGCATCAAGTCCAAGGGGCCGGTAAATTAACGTTGCAAAGGACTTGAAAAAATCTCACCGTGTGCTGACCCTCTCACTTAAAAAAAATCAGTAATCACTTGACAGTTGACACTTAGCAATACAAAGTGCTTTAAATGCTTTGTTTTTCAAAATTCAAACATTAAAGTGAATGAAACGTCTTAGGTCTAGAAGTTGCAAATTCTTAATCTTAACCGTTGATCTTTGTAAATCTAACGGTTATAGGTTGATTACGGACATTTAAGTTGGCAAGCCCATCGCTCTGTGCATTTCATTACAGAATGCAACTACAACCATACATCAAATATTCATCCAACGGTTGAAACTTGAGTAATTTATGATATTAACTTATAAAAATAAACATGACACATGTGTTTTAAAGTTGTTTTAAACTTTTGTGTGACAAGATCCATATTAGTCAATACCATAGGCATCGGCCTAACAAAAATCAATAGTATTAGTCAATACCATAGGCATCGACCTAACAAAAATCAATAGTATTAGTCAATACCATAGGCATCGGCCTAACAATGCTTTATCGGTGGAACCCCCATCACAACCCCCTCGATGGCCCGAAGGTGAAGAATCGTAAGGTGTGCTCCTTGATATACCGATAGAGTCAACAAAAGTAAGCACATTGTTGTAACACATAAACATCGATGGAATGAATGATTGCATTCCCCTGATGGCCCGATATAACCATGAATTATCAAGTGCATATTGCATAAAGTATATTAACTTAAAAAAAAAACATTAATCACTTGACAGTTGACACTTAGCAGTACAAAGTGCTTTAAATGCTTTGTTTCTCGAAATTGGAGCATTAAAGTGAATGAAACGTCTTAGATCTACAAGTTACAAATTCTTAATCTTAACAGTTGATCTTTCTAAATCTAATGGTTATAGGGTGATTCTGGAGGTTTAAGTTGGCAAGCCCATCGCTCTGTGCATTTCATTACAGAATGCAACTACAACCATACATCAAATGTTCATCCAACGGTTGAAACTTGAGTAATTTATGATATTAACTTAAAAAAATAAACTTGACACATGTGTTTTAAAATTTTGCGCACTAGGATTGGCATCAAGGCGAAGGGGCCGGTAAATTAACGTTGCAAAGGACTTATTATAGCCTACATATTACATAATGTAAATCGTAGAAATTTGTGTGACAAGATCCATATTATAGCCTACATTATTTCATTGCATCCATAAACAGATTTGAAATCCCGTACTCGTAGTCCTTCCCCCATTCCTAACAAAAATCAATAGTCAATACCATAGGCATTGACCTAACGATGCTTTATCAGTAGAACCCCTATCACAGACCCGTCGATGGCCCGAAGGTGAAGACTCATAAGGTGCGCTCCTCGATATATCGATAGAGTCAACAAAAGTAAGCACATCGCTGTAACACATAAAAATCGGTGGAATGAATGATTGCATTCCCTTGATGGCCTGATATAACCATGAACTATCAAGTGCATATTGCATAAAGTACTTAGTATATTACTTAATTTCTCAAAAGAAAAAAACTGATTTGAATATATTTGCATAAAGTATATTCTGAACTCATAAAACAACTCTTTACTCTAAGTGTAAATGAATAACGAAGAACAACACAACACAACCATTTATTTTATTGCAACTGAATTTCAATGTCATATTATTACATATCTTTTTACAGACAAGTAGCTATAGATCAGGTAAGCTCCTGTTTTGTATAAATAACATATGTCAGTGTGTCACTTTAGTACTACTACTTTACATAGACAAAATTTAATAATTTATTCCAAGTTGTTGCTCGTTACAATCATCAATGGATTACAAATTGATTCCAATTTCCAAGCTTATGCTGCTGAAAACTTACTACAAATGTAACTCTAAAAATAAATGCATGATTCCAAGCTTTTACAGGTGACAACTTAATACAAATGTGGCTCTGAAAATAAATGCACGATTCCAAGCTTTCGTTGATGGATTTTCCAACCATGCTGGGGAAAGGGGGTTCTAATCAATCCTAGGGAAATGGGAGCCGTGAAGATATAAAATGTACTTACCCCCTTCGAGAATCAGAGTCATACAAAAGATGTAATACAAATGTCTCTTTGAAAATAAATGCATGGGGCTTTCCTGGCCAACCATGCTAGGGAAATGGGAGCTGTTAAAATACAAGAGGAGAAGCAAATCTGCTCTCATCTTTTGCACACAACTTCCATGCATTGGTATAGCACTTACCTCCATCAGAGCTCCTCATCCTGGTTCAAAACCTGACTGAGAAGTCAGGTTAACCAAATCAACTTCTTTCCAATTCCACCTATTTTGAACTTGAAGGAAATTCATCTTTTACTGATTACTCTATAACTACATAACTATAGGCAGAAGAATTTACAATATCCACAATACCACATCATCTTCTTCATGAATCCTTATTAACCCTAGAAAATAAAAACCCTTATGGAACTATCCACTATTCATTGAATCACTATCCCTATTTATGGGCCACCAGTGCCGCTACCAGCCTGTATAATTAAAATGTTTAATTTGATTGACGTCTGGCTACATGCCAACTGTACCTCAAGCTGACAAGCTGTCAAAATCATTGATTCACCAGTGCCACTCAAAGTTCAAACGATATGAAATCATTACAAATCTTGTTTCATTAAAGCTATGAGCTATCCAATAAATTGCTTCGGATGTTCATATCACATATGGCATTAATCGCCGCCACTGCCAGCACTAGCACTAGCAGTACGCCAACCACACTTTCTTCAAAAAGATTGAGAATTTCAATTAAATGAAATGTACAATGTTGAGGCATTGAAAAGAATGAATGAGTGATGAGCGATGGGCCTTTATCTGGCCACATGTCTGCATTTAACGGTTATAGTGTTATTCTGGAGGTTTCAATTCACAAGTCTAATTCTTTAGAGATTTACTTCTGGAATGCAACTCTTTTTTCTTGTTGGTGTACATATTTGTCACTTTAACCATTAAAATAAATGCATAATATTTTAAAACAAATTACACAAAGTCCGTTTTTCTCACAATCAGTAAAGAAAATCGATAGTTTTTCTTTTAACAAATGAATTAATCTAAACACAAAGTCTCAGAGATGAAAAAATAGGGATTCTGACCTAATAGATAAGCATTGAACAATTATCATGAAGAAACACAATTCATTCATAATTAAAAGGAAGCATTAATAAATACACATATTTTGAAATATATTCTTTTATCTCTCTAATGCCAAAAATGTGGTTTCACAGACCTGTCACCCCACACCCTGTACAATCAAAATTCAAAAAGCGCTCAAAAGTTGAAACTATGCCCCCTTATCATTACGTGTCACAAATTCACAATTCACAAAATGATTCATTCATGTTGTTAAACCGCTGGAGGGGTCAGGACTGTACAGTTCCAACTGCATTTCCATAACTAAATTATGAAATTCAACGCGTTCTTCTTCTTCTTCTAAAATGAAAATCACCCTGTTGTACTGGACATAGCTGGTTTTCTCTTTCCACGCCACTGAACGTAGCTGGGAAATGATGTCGAGTTGCTCTTCTTCAGGCCAATTCAAATTTGGTTGCATGACGACCACAAGTTCATCTTCCCATACCCTGATATCAGCTGGAAGTACCATTTTGAGGAAACTCTGAGTCTGGAGTTCAAAATGATGCCACCTTTCCCTGTATGCAGGCTCACTTCACTTTACTGGCAGGAAGTGACAATCTGCAACTAAATTTGTTTCTCCAACCTCCTTATTTAAGATCTATCCTTTCAGAGGATTTAAAAGATTACGTTAAACCTAAAGCTGGTGTTTGAAAGCATTTGAGAAGACATCCCTTAATGGCACCTTACAATTCATTAAATGAGCTGACACTTCGAAATTTGTGCATCCTGCCAAGATCGCCCAATCGCTGACAAACAAAACTTTATAACAAGTTGTACGGTAATAAAATCTCAACCATTGATTTCTAGAAATCTAATGATTCTAGTGTTATTCCAGAGGTTTCAAATCGCAAGTCTAGTGCTTTAGAGCTTTAGTTTCGGAATGCAACTATAGTCGTCCATTAAACATTCATCAAACGACCCCTATGATTTTTTCGTTGGCATATCTGTTTATTTCGCCACTGGATTTTTTTATTATTTTGAGATTCTTTTTAATTCGCCAATGAAAATATTATTTTTTGCTTTGAATAAAGGTTTTAATCGCCAATGGAAAAAAAAATTCTGGTTTAAAAAACGGTTTTAATTGCCAATGAAAAATATTTTATTCGATTAAAAAAATACTGCATTCGCCAAGATTTTCCACAGACTTCCAGGGATTATAAAAGATTTTCCAATTAGGATTTTTTTTTCCCAAAAAAATGAAAAATTTTGCCAATAAAATTAATATTTTTTATCGGGAAGTATATAGGATTCACTAGGAATTTACACCTTCGCCGAGAGGGGGGTTTCTTAAAATTTTCCCTGGTTTGTTGCTAACAAACAGATTCTTGAAAGGATTGTTATTGCGGAAAAAGCTATCCATTCCATGGCCTCCTCCTAAGAAAAGGAAATGTTTATCAAGATTGATATGGCCAAAGCTTATGATTGTGTTAAATGGGCATTCCTTTCCAAGATCCTGCAAGCTTTTGGGTTTGGTGGTGCTTGGATTGAGTGGGTTATGAGTTGTGTCACCTATTCCTTATGTGTGCTAATCAATGGTGAGCCTTTTGAGCTTTTTGGAGCGTTTAGGGGCCTTTGGAAAGGGGATCGCTTGTCCCCTTACTTATTTATCTTAAAGGCCAAAGGATTAGGGAGGTTTATTAAATCTTGTGTGGAGCTTGGTTTAATTTAGGGTTGGTGTTGGGGTAATAATTTTGAAAGGAAAACAGAGGTGCAGAATCACTTTCCTAACGCTAATACAACAGAGGAGAGTGAAAAATACCAGTCTGAAAGCTTCTTAAAACAACTGAGATAGACACATATAGAGTAAAAGAGATAACATAAATGAGAAAACACAAATAACACCAGATTTACGTGGGAAAACCCTTTCGGGAAAAAACCCACCACACTAAGAGAAGACACTTTGTATTTTAGTAAAATAAGATTACATACGAAGCTCATAGTCCTCACTCTCTGATAGTTAGCTTACAACAACAGACTTTTAGAATTCATATACTCACCCTGTTACAATACTTCTACAAGTATACAATGAGTTACATCTAACTTCTCAGTCTTTGTCGCTCTCCCTTTTCACCATCACCTTTTGTGACTTATATCAATGTAATCAACTGTACAAGTCTTACATCGCATTTAACATTCCAACCAATTACAGGTCTTAATGATGCATCGATCACCCAATCAAGTAATCTGATCTTCTGACCGATCTTCTCTGCATCAGGCCGCCCATAAATTAACTTCCCTTGCCTTAGTCGGATCCTGTCACTAGTCGAAACACGTCTAGCATTTATTGCCTTCACTGCTCTAGACATTGACCAATCAGGTGTTGATATCTTTCCACGTGCTACCACTCAACTTGTTCACTGCTTCCAGTCAGGTCAGCTTGGTCAACACAAGTGACAAAAACTTCTTACCATGCTACCTCTCTGAGTCAAAGCAACCACCACAGTATGGTGGTGACACCACCCAACCACGAGGCCACCTTAACACCCTCACGGTGTGGCGGTAAGCCCTTGACAACCCATCTTCTACCTTTACTGTGCCACCACCGAGTCCCACGAGACATCCCACGGTATGGCGGTGACTGCCTATGCCGACCATCGAGCTTCACTGTGTTACCGCGCCTCGATCGCAAGGCCTATATGGCAAGGAGGTAACCATCCCGACCAATCGCCACGACTTACCATGCCACCGCGACATGGCCAAAAGGCCATTATGGTAGGGCGGTAAGCGTTCTTCACAGATCGCCAGTCGTTTACTGTACCTTCATTGAGCGACACACACGGTAAGGCGGTAACCATCAACTTGACCGTTGCCCTTCACTGTGCAGCCGCGCCATCGCCGAAATATACCCGCAGTATGGCGGTGAACCTTTGCTTAAATGTCGCTCATCAACCGTGCTACCGCCAGCCTAGGAAGAAGACTTTGCAGTATGGCAGTGACACTGCCCAACTGCAGACAGATCGACAGAGGCCAGCAGTAAAGTGGTAAACCGCCAGACCGTGCCTCTAAGAAAGACTCTCAGCGGTAGAGCGGTAAAGGTTGAGAATGGATGATCATTTTGCCAAGTCTTTTAAGAGGTTCAAGACAAAAGTTGAGGCACCTATTCCCAACAAATTTACTCTCCAATCCCATCTTTAGTTTGTGGATGACATTGCCCTGATGGGTTTGGCCAGAGTTGATGAGGCTATCAACTTGAGTAGGGCCTTGGATATTTATTTGGAAGATTCAAGACAATTTATCAATGAGGGTGTCTTTCATCTATTTCTTTAATACTCTGAAGCTTATTCAAAGGAGAATTTCTCAGATTCCAAACATACTTACTTCCCTTGTCTATCTTGGTATTCCTCTTGTTGTCCGCTCGCTTCCCAAGAATTGTTGGCAGGATTTTATTGATAAGTTTCACAAAACATTAGTCATTGGACTTGCAGGTGGCTTTCTACTACAAGTAGAATGACTCTTTTGAAGTCAGTGGTTCAAGCACTTCCTTTGTACAGGTGCTTTGTGCTTTCTTCCCCTTCTACTTTTTTCAAAGAATTTGAGTCTTTCTTGACAGTTTCTTTAGTCTGGTAATATTCTCTTGAGGAAGTGAAGCCTAGTTAAGTGGGATACTATTTGCAAGTTGAAATAGGAAGGTGGGCTTGGGTTGCGATGAGTTGATTTGAATGGGCAAGCTTTGGTGAAAAAGTTGTATTGGTGATGGTGTTCTAAACAACATCATAATTGGGCCAAGATTCTCACTTCAAAATATTTGAGGGGGTGGAGAGTGTTGATCTACCTAGAATTAGTCTTTTGGGAGAGGGTTCTATGATTTGGGGTACTCTTAAAAGGGGGGCCAAGCTTGTTAAGAAAGGATTGTTTTGGATTTGTAACAAAGGCTTGGAAGCTCTTTTCTAGTTTGAATATTGGGACAAGAATCCTCCTATCATGTCAACACACCTTCATTTGCAGGCTTTATGTAGGATTGTTCTTGATGTTGGTTGGTGTAGAGTGGTTGATTTCAAGTCAGCTCAAGTTCTTGACTAGGTTACCATGTACAAGTGGAAGGACCCTCATGAGTGGCCTCTAGGGGGCTCGATGGAGGAGTGTCAAGAGCTAGCTAATATTCTAGCTGGAAGGGTTTGTAACTCTTCTGGGGAGGGATGTTCTTGCTTTGGGGCCTGACCAGAAAGGTAATTTATCAGTTGGCTCTGGCTACTAGGTGTTGGACAAGCAATTTTTTGGGTGTGTTAAGGTGCCTTGGTGGAAAAAGGTTTGGAATAATTTCTATTTGCCTAAGTATAATTTATTCTCTTCGATTGTGGTGCAAAATAAGTGCCTCACCTTGGAGAATCTTTGGGGGGTATTTTAGAGTCCCTCTTTATGTGTTATGTGCAACTGCAATGAAGAGTGTGCTTTTCAACTATTTTTTCAGTGTTCCTTTGCTAGAATGATTTGGAATTCCTGGTGGGATGTTTGGTACCGACCATTTAGACATTCCTCTTCTTTGCCTGCCTTCTGGATTGGGTTGGGAAATCCTCTAGCTAAGTCCTCTTTCCTTCATGTTACTTTGAAAATTGGTCTTAGCTTGATTATTTGGAATATCTAGTTGGAACACAACTGCAAGATTTTTCAAGATAAGAAGCTTCAGGTGTGACAACTATGGCTGCGAATCTTGGGGAGGCTTCATGAGACTCTTGTGGCTAAATTTGACTTGTCTATCCCTATGGATCTAGGTGATATGGGGGTGGCCCAAAATTTGGGGCTTTCTGATCATGATAGGAGTGGCCCCCAACCTAGGTTGAAGCGACTTGCCTAAGGGATGATCCAGCGATGTGGTTATTGGAGACCTTGTCCTCATGGGGTGTTAAAAATCAACACTAATGGATCTTCTAGAGGTAATCCTAGGCATGTTGGGGTCGGTGGTATTGCCAAAGATAGTTCAAGGGTGATTGAGTTCTTCTTTTTTGTTTATAAAGATAAAAAAACCAACAAATTCATGGAGTGTAACGTCTCGCCAAGGAACCCCGAGGACAACACAGACATGACTTAATAATGAAACAATTTTTTTTTAAAGTAAACAACTGTGAAATGCATAACATAACATATCATATAATCTAATCCTAGTCCTCTAAGGTTCCATGACTACGCTACTAACATATCAACTGCATATCAATTAGAATGATAATCACATACTGATCATAACAATGCATGTATATCATATACTATATCATAAAATAGATCAATTGCTTAAAATAATTAGTACACACCCTTAAATATCATTATTATTTTTACCTTCACTTCCAAGTTCCAAGCCCAACTACTTGCACATCCATGGTGAAAATGGAGGGGAACTACATCCTGCCCCCCTAAAACTTGACTTACTCTTGGAAGTCACTGACTAGGGTGGAAACATAACACATTAGTACCAATCATTCAAGCTGATTCATTACATCAAAATGATACACTTCCATTAAACACAGCATAATTATGCACACAAAGCACACATTTTTTATTAAATATCCATC
Organism: Sequoiadendron giganteum; assembly: GCA_007115665.2. Taxonomy (NCBI): domain Eukaryota; kingdom Viridiplantae; phylum Streptophyta; class Pinopsida; order Cupressales; family Cupressaceae; genus Sequoiadendron; species Sequoiadendron giganteum. Next base: position 250,938,553 of record CM021102.1, on the reverse strand, counting down.
ATTTATAGACAAGACGTTCCACTTTATTCAGTATACCACACTAGATCTCGTAACATATTCAACACAAGATCATGATTTTACACCTTTTTAGAAGCATGAAAACACAATTTTACATTTCATAAGTGTTATTTTCATGATTTAACACACATTCTTCACATACACACAAATTCACATCACCGGAAGTCACATCACAAGGCTACACAAGGGTCCATAATGCATCCCCGATAGAAAGAATATCGGTGCATTGTGCACTACACCGAGGGTCCTATCCTTTCCACCGGTCTTCTACATCATTGGACAAACACCTCCAAAGGATAAGTCTAAGGTTGCCAAGCGAGAATGACAAAAGGGGAAAGACATAATCTCAAGAGTGCAAGAAACTAAGACAATGTAATGGGCTCATATGAAACCAAAGTGCCCAGTGTTAGAACTTGGGCTTTGATACCAAGTGTAACACCTCACCAAGGAACCTTGAGGACAACACATACATGACTTAATAACATAACAATTTTTTTTTTAAAGTAAACAATAGTGAAATGCATAACATAACATAACATATAATCTAATCCTAGTCCTCTAAGGTTCCATGACTATGCTACTAACATATCAACTACATAGCAATTAGAATGATAATCACATACTGATCATAACAATGCATCTATATCATATACTGTTTCATAAAATAGATAAACTACTTAACATAATTAGTACATACCCTTAAGTATCACTGTTATTTTTACCTTCACTTCCGAGTTCCAAGGCCGACTACCTGCACATCCACAGTGAAAATGGAGGGGCACTACATGGAGGCTTTGTCTATTATTTTGAATTTGAATGGGCTTGTGCCCTTGGTTGGAGAAGGATAATATGTGAGTTTGATTCCCAGATTGTAATTGATATATTGAATTAGTGTCATTTAGATGGTGTGAATTGACAACTGGCCTTGGTGGTCAAACAAATTATTTTTGTGGGTGAGGATTTGGATTTTGTCATCTTTTTCCATATCCCATGGGAATGGAATAAGGTGGCTGATGGGTTGGCTAAATGGGCGTTTGAGCGAATGGGGACTTGGAATGTGGAAGATTGGGGAAGCCTTTTGGAGGACCTTTCACAGTTGTTGGAGGATCTGGTTATGGATGATATGAGATGTTTCTTGAGGGTTTCTTTATGGCCTTGATTTGGGCCTTTGATCCCTTGTAGATTTGTTGTGCTCTTTTGCTTTGTATTGTTTTTTCTAGTTCAATAAAGTTTTTACCCCCTTTTTATTAAAAACTAAATCATTAAGAATTTGAAGATGATGTCAACTAGTTATTTTGAGATTTTGTCTACAGATTATAGATGTATATTTTAAAATTCTAAGAAATAATTTATGAGTTTTTTTGTAACTTTTAATAGCTTTTTTTTTATAGTTAATAGTGGGTGCCACCACAACAATCTGTCCCACTTTTAGGAGATCTTGATTTTTTTCCTGAAATCATATCTATTTTAGAAAATTTAATGATGTACTTGTCTTGTGAGGTTCCTTCTAAAGGGTTTTAATTGAAGAGGGTTATATCAAAATCTCTTGGATAGAACCCCTATGTTCTTAAATCATACCTACAATGGAGGCTCCTCTGCACCTATCAAAATTTCAACAAAAAAACACTTTTCATTCACCTTTTGGGGGATCAAATGAAGTAATTTTGAAATTATGTTTTCCAAAAAGTATAATTTTGAATATATTTAATTTGATTATTATATTTATTTTTTATTTCTTATGAATGTAATTTTTTCATCGAACATCTTATATCTTTGTTTCACATGTGAAAAATAAGAAAATAGAGGAAAAAAATCTAAAAGTATCTATGACCTAGGTATTGATGTCCTTACTTCATTAAAAAAAGAAATTAATTTAGATGCATATAACAAAAAATATTTGTTATCAAAGTAACCTATGTCTAAATTATAGTTAATCTCACTTTTAAATATTATAAAAAATAAATTATGCAACAAAAAAGTTATGCATTTTTTTTTGTGTCCTAGATATTGGTGTTACAAATCTATTGTTAGAGTAATAATGCATTAGCTAATAATTAATTACTCTTTAATTGATTATTAGTTTAATTTATTCTCATGCACTTAATCTAAACTTAGGAGTTCTTTATTCAATTAACTAAGTGATTTTCTGTTAATTTAAGTGAGCAATTACTAGGGTTGCTCCTATATAGCACTCAACCCTCATTGTATTATCTCCAAGTCTGGAGATTCACTCTCGAACTCTCAAACTCTGATGACTTTTGTTTTCCTTGAAGATTCTTGAGGATCATTTTGTAGCTTTTTCTTGTTGAGAAATATTACACATCTTTTTTGCAGATCTCTTGCGTGGAAGGTGTCTTTGTTCATTGTTTGATCATGTGGCTTGTGTTTTTTCACAATTCTAACATGGTATCAGATTGTAGATTCGGCGAACCCCTTCTTGATTTATGAGGTTTTCCTTCAACTAGGGTTACAAGAGAAAATTTGAAATCTTTTTTGTTGTTTTTTAAAAAAAATTTAAGCAAAAGAAAACAAAAAAAGCAAAAAACAAAAAATCACACCAAGGTCATATGGCAACCAATGCCCAATCCTTGGGGGCTAATTTTTTTTGCTTTTTCAAAATAGGTAGAATTGGGAAAATGGGCATAACTTTTTGCTTGGGTATCAAAATTAGGCAAACAAGATACCATTGAAAATCTGGTTCGAAGAACTATCCAATGGTGTTGTTTTTTTTTTGTTTTTTGTTGTTAGTGCATTCTACAACCCGTTGAAGTTAGAGGTGTTGTTTTTAGTCCCAAGCTCATAACTTTTGACCAGTTTCTTCATTTTTCACAATTCCAACGGTGTTGGAACCATCTTTTAGAGCTCTTCATAGCCATCCATGCACTTTTTCCAAATTGCTCTTCAAGTACATTTTATTCAATTTTTTATGTTTTCACACTCTGGTGAATTACTTGGATGGCTTAGCTCTTGGAAACTTTTCATTTGCATGGGACGACTCATTTTTAGCTATTCTATATGTATTTCCAGTTGGGCATTGTATACATTTTTTTCATGCACATTCTCTTTTGTAGATGCACTACGATAAAGTGTCATTCTGGTGTATACTTTTTGGGGTTTTGCACATCTTGTTGTGCCTTTTGTATTCGAACTATGATATAAAGTGTCATGGGGGTTGGTGTTTGCCTTTGGTGTCACAAATATGGCTTAAGAATATTTTAATAGTATTTTTGGCTTAAGGTTGACAAATTTATTGAGGTGTCACAAACATGGATTAACCTTCCGATAAAGGATACATGTTCATTGATGAATGCATGTGTGTGCTCTAGGCTAGAAGTAGTTCCTCATATGTATTTTTTATTACATCATTCTCAATAATATTATCTCGAACCCTCATTGTATAATCTCTAAGTCTAGAGATTTACTCTCAAACTCTAAACCTTTGAGGACTTTTGTTTTCCTTGAGGATTCTTGAGGCTCATTCTGTAGCTTTTTCTTGTTGAGTAATATTGCACACATTGTTTGTAGATCTCTTGCATGGAAGATGTCTTTGTTCATTGTTTGATCTTGTGGCTCGTGGTTTTTTGGTTTTTCACAATTCTAACATCTATGTCTAAAAATTTATAATTCTATCTTTTCTACAAACAAAGTTATGTTTTACTGAAGTGATGTCACTTTGTAAAAATACTAGCATCCATTTATTGTAAATTCAAGTGTTGCAAATAAAGGACTAGTGAATACCACAAACCTTGCACAAAATTTGGAGTTTGTAAAGTCCACCCTTCTCGCATGTTTGTCAACAATACTAGCAGATACCATAGACCTCATAGCGAAACTATTGACATCCACCATTCATGTGCATCACTTTTCTCTTTCATTATGTACATTCTCTCCACATTATTTCCTCCATTATGTTCATTTTGTTCATATTCAAAGTTGTAGAGATATAAGGTGTTGCAAAAAATTGTAGGAGGTTAAGGTGGTTGAGAAGAACCTGCACAAAAAAGGAATGGGGTCACAAAGGTTCATGGTATCCATTAATCCATTGCATTAATCAACTTGACAAACAATGTATGAGTGGATGAAAATTAGCTAGGCCTCTTTCAAAACCTACTCTAATACCATATTGAAATGGTGAGATGGGAGAGCCAAAGGCTCAAACCTATAAATTCTCCATTCATCAACAACACACTAATGGTTGCATTATATAGGTTTATAAAGTCATGTTCATCTTATTAACTACCCAAACCACTAATTGCTAACTAACACATAACTAATAACAAACTAAAAACTAACATCTAATAAATTAACATTGACATGTTAATTTATTATTTATTGCTTTATTCTATGTCATGCACTAATAATTCTTAACATATGTTTGGATTATTGCATTTTTAGATGAGAGTTTTAAGAGCTTGAGAGATAAATTTCAAGAAAACTAAGAAGGGTTTTGAATTTTGAAGGATTGGAATCTTTGAAGTGAGCTCAGATTCTTGGAAAAGCTTGAGGAAATTGTGGAGATAATTCCACTATAACTTCTTCAGGTCTTGAACATTAGTTATAGGTTAGCTATATTTTATTTATGTATTTTTCCTTTTTCTTGAATCTCCTTATATGTGAATTGTTATGCCTTGCATAACCACCCCATCTTTTGCCTTGGTCAAAATGGGTCCCCCTTTTGTTATTTTTGTACTTAGTTGTTTTTGAAACAAAGTTTGGAGTTTTGTTTTGCCAGTACTTTGTTTTTCTTTTTGTTTCTCTGTCGGAATCGGAACTAGAACAGAATCGGGTTCTGAAAGTTCATTTGAAACTTGTTTTGGTTTCCATCCCGGCAATCTTTTGTTTATAACTTTTGTTTTGTCTTCAGTGGAATTGGAGCCCGAGTGGGAGTTAAATTAGTCTTTACCGAAAATTGCAAAATCATAATCAACTCCGTCCCCACCCCCGCTATTTTGACTTTTGGTTTTGGTCTTTGTCTTTTGTTTAGTTTTATTAGGTCGGTCTTTAATTTTAATTTTGTGTTTTGGTTTTATTTTATGTTTTAGTTGGCGGACCCGAAACCGGAATGGGAATGAGGTTTGGAAGTTTCTTGAAAGTTTCGAATCGATTTCCATTTTGGCCCCGCCCCCGCCGTTTTTTGGATCGTTGACTCTTTGACTGAAGTTGCACTGTTGTGAAGTGTTGGTTCACTTTCCATTCTGACTCCGCCTTAACTGTGTGTTAATGCATTAATGACAGCTAGTTGTGTAAGTAGAAATCTTCATTTTTATCTTCCTATAAGGGTTAAACGAGTCATTATTGTCATTATTAAGAGATTGAAGAGCACGAAAGAGCAATGGCAGAGTTCATTCAAGCGAAAATATTGAAAGAGGAGAAGATTGTTGCGAACGGATCAATTCAGAAGGTTAGTTGCGTTCTTGTGTATTCGAGGTAGGTTTCTTATTATTGTTCTTCGTTTTGTTTACTGTTGTGTGTTTTGTATATACGCTTACTCATGCTCTTAATCGTATTATTTTCAAATGAGTTCATGTTTCTTGACGTGCTCGTTTGAATGGGTCTTTTATTTTGTTTGTCTGGTTATTTCTTTGTTTCGGTTGCTTTTGTTTTAGTTCTTTCTATTTTAGGGCACGGTCGCTTTCACATTTTAATCGTGATTGCGTCATGCTACTTTGATTTGCAGTGAGTTAGATTAAGTTTAGGTTTTAAATGGTGGTTAGTTAGATTAGAAATTCACAATGAGGTAGATTAGAGATTTTACAGTGAGTTAGGGTAACTTGATTCATCATTTTTTACTTAGGGTTTTGTCGCGTTTTGCATTCTAGTAGATGGCAAGGTTTAAAATTTGTGCCCTAGTTTTTATCATTTTTATTAGATTAGGGTTTCATTGGTCTCTGTAATCACTTGTAATTAAAATATGCTATCTTAGGATTCAGTCGTTCTTCATGGTCATATGAGTATAGTGTTTTAAAGTCTCTTTTCATCTAATTTGACCTTGGTTTTAATCATTAAGTTATTAGTTAAAACGATTAAATCTTTGATGACGTCATGGTCAATCTAGGCGGAGGCGGGATCAGAATCAATCTTGAACTTCAGAGTTCGGTTTTGCAAAAGGTAGCGATTCCATGTTTCATCCCGTGTCCGGCTCCGCGCATAATGAGAAAATCTTCCTTCAAAATAACGATGACCAAATCGGAAGCAGAGGCGGAATAGAAATTGAATATAAAAAAAAATGAAAATTTGAAGAAAACCAAATTCGTTTTCCATTCCGATCCCAGTTCCGATAACCTTCCCGATTCCGACTCCGAGCCCACTCATTGTTAATAAATTTTCTATATCGGTTTTTGCTCCGAGTCCGGCAGTGTTGTAAAAAGAGACTGTTTTAGGTTGTGTTTTTGCCTGGTTCCGCCTCCGGTCCATATATGAAAGGTATGGTTTTAAAGTATGTTTTATGATGATATCTAAAGATCTAATTAGAGTTTTGCTTGCAGGGAAGTTGAAAAAAAAAAAGATGTCAGGAACATCAAGAGAAGTTGCTCGAAGGAACCAGCCTGCAGGAACATCAAGGACAACACCAAAGCCAAAGAAGTTGAAGTCGGAACAATTACCTTATACTTTGAGGTATAATCATAGGAGCCCGGTGGTGAAAGTGAGCAAGATAGAATCGGATTGGTCAGACATCACATACACGAACTTGGGCCAGTATAGCTTTGAGGAGTTACATGCAGACACCTTTGCAGAATGAGAGAATCTAACAGGAAGGACACAAAGGATTGTTGATTCAGGCTTGGCACATATTACTGTATTTTCGTTATCAATCCAGTGCTCGGAGTTGATCTTGACAGTAGCCAGTACTTATAATCCTGCTACAAGATTATGCATGGATTCACAAAATAATGTGATCATTGATCTTACCCCTCCAATGTTTCAAAATATGTTTGGTGTTCCGGATCCCAAGAATTTGGTGCAGCTAACAGAGGTAGAGGCCTTAGAGAAGTATAGCAAGCACAAGGACTTCAATAAATCTCATTTGAATAAAAAGTGGTTGAAGACGGAAAATAAATCTCTGAGAAGGCTTGCAGACCAGCCAAAGAGAGCAGATTTCTATAATGAGGTATCAGAATTAATCATGATGTTATCAAGAGTCTTCGGGAAGAGGGATGCTTTTCACTTTAAGGAGTGGATGTTTCCTTTCATCCATACCATCTTGAACAGTGAACAACAGTTTGACTGGCCAATGATTGTTTATGACGCCATACATGATCAGTTAACAAGGATCAGGCAGACCAAGTGTTTCTTCATGACATCTTACATTGTATATGCAGCAGCAAGGTTGGGGATTTTCCTAGGGTTGAATAAAGTGGGCATAATGGGAGCCTTGGATGGACAAAAGAAAGTGTGGGAGCACTATGATCAGTTGACTCTTAAGGTGGCTGAGACTCATTTTAGGAGAGTCAATGATGCCTTTTTATATGTGATCATCAATCAGTTGAATGGAGATGCAGGGTATCGATTGAGTCAAGAGGCCATGGCGTTCATTGTTGAATGGGGATGTTGGTACATCCAATACCCCAAATTTACATACTTTAGGTTGTTTGGTTTTGAAGTTCACCCACATTTGCTTCCAAGATGTTGCAGTAACAGGATGGTATTAATGGAATTTGTATATCAAGCTATTGGAGTCAATGCTCAGTTTGGAATTAAGCATAAAACTGGATGTCATAAATTTCCCATGAAGTTGGGAGAATATAGTTGTCAGCACTTGAAGGGAGCAAAGGTGGTCTGTAATGAGTTGATACAATTGAAATTGGGATTGTATACAACTCGTAAGTATTTTGATCCAAAGAAGAAGATGTATGCCTTATTACCTTCAGTATTTACTAGACATTTTAATTTGTTAGAAGACTTTTGGAGTGATAGGCAAGATGAGTATGACTTGAGAAAGAAGAATTATGAAAGATTATCGGTCTCACTCATGTCAAAGCTTGGAATTAAAAAAAACATTCCTGACACCTTGGTGGATGATGGAATGGTATTGGATCCATCCTATGAAGCTTTGAAAATTGGCACCGAGAGCTTGGATCCAATTGATTGGGATGCTGAGGAAACTATTGATATCAAGAAGATAGGAAGGACAGTATTGGATAGGAACGTGCAATGGTTGATGTTGAGAACTCAAGCTCCTCAAGGACTAGTTCTTAAAAAGGGTAAAGGGTACAAGAGACTTAAGAGAAAGACACCTCCCAAAGAGCCATTAGAATTCCTTCCTCCGAACATTGAAGAAATAGAACTTGAGGTGGTAGATGATGGAGAGGAAACACAAGAAGGAGAGGTCCTAGTAGGATCTATTGTTTCAACACCTACCTTAGGTGAATCATCCGCCCAAGCCCCACTTACAAGAAAGAAGAGTAAAAAGATTCAAGAAGGAGCTCTTCATACCATGGCTGAAGCTGCTAAGGGAAAAGAAGTGGAGGAAGAAGTTTTAGAAGTTGAGACAGATTCAGATGAAACTTTGTCAAAAAAGGATTTGCAAGAAAACATGCCTTTAGAGGAGAATATTGAGCAGATTTTGTCACAAGAAGAGCAATGGAAGATGTTTGAAGAGGAAAAAAGGAAGTCTGATGTAAGGGCTGCAGTGGAGAAACAAAAGGAAATGGAAGCCAAGGTACAAGCTAATGCTGCATTACACCAGCAACAATTGAAAGCAAAACAAATTGAAATTAAGGCAGCAGCTGATGAAGTAGAGAAGCAAAGGAGGCAACAAGAACATGAGCTTAAAGTTAAAGCAGAAAATGACAAGTTAGATTTGACACAAAAGATCCATGATCTTGAGGAGGAGAAAGCAAGAAACTAGAGAGAAAAGGAAATTCTGGTTGCTAGATTGAAACAAGCAGAGGAAGCTCGACAAAAAGAGGAAGAATCAGAAAAGATAAGGAAGGAAAAGGAGGCCGAAGAGCTGATTAGGAAACAATAGGAAGAAGAAGCAGAAGCTGAAAAACTTAAGACTTTGGAGGCAGAAAGGTTAGAAAGGGAAAAGCTAGAGGCCTCAGAAAAAGAGAAATTGGAAAGAGAGGCTCTAGAAAGGGAAGCTTTGGAAAAGGAAAAAAAAAAGAGAAATTGGTTGGAAGAAGAAAGATTGAGGAAAGAAGAGGAGGAAAAGAAAGAACAAAGAGATAGAGAAGAGGCTGAGAAATTGGTGTAGATGCATATACTGCAGGAACAACAAGAGAAAGCCAGGGTTGATTCTCAAACTCAGGTAAATATTCAGCCACCTTCTATAGTTGTTGCTTCCTCTTCTATGATGACTACTGCTCCAAGTGCTCCTACATGGTTAAAACTGGACCTACAAAAGAGAACAATAACACCTCCACAACCTCTCAATTGGGAGGATATGATGAAGGGAATTGAGCAGGAGAGGCCTAAAAGGAAGGCTAAAATTCTTCATTCTACCTGACTCACAGACAAAGGAGAAATTGTTGCTGAATGTGCCATGTCGATGACAGAAAAGGAGGTAGGGGATATGCAGTTAACATATTATCAGTTGAGTACGGTCAATTTGGGAAGACCCACTAGAAATCAGCAAATGAATTTGATTGATGTGGTGGCTTCAACGAATAAGTCAAGAATGATCAAGGACAAGCAAAATAAGGATGAGCTTAAAGCTCAATTAGATCAGTTGCATTCATTCTTAAAGAGTGTCTCCTCTCCAAGGTCACAACATGTAGCAACCATTGAGACTCCTATTTTGTTAAGCAAAAAGGAGGTAGATGATTTGGTGTAGGTTAAAGGAAAGGCGGAGATGGTAGACAGGTGGATAGATAAAATGAACCAAGAGGTAGGAGAGGTTTTAGTGAAAGGATTTGAATCCTACAAGGATACTGAAGGGTTGATTAAAGAGATGTATCAATACATTGAGGCATCAGTAAATCAAGAAGAGGAATACAAAGAATACAATCAGAAGTTAGAGAAGGTGAGTGAATTGCCTCTAACAACTCTTCTGGAACAATCCATACTTGAGGAAGACAACAAAGATTTTGTGGAGAAAACTTCTCGTATACTTCAGTTTAGGAATGACTTTTTGTGTAAGCATAAGGATGAAATTCAAGAGATTGTTAATAATTTGACTGAGCAATTGGAAGAGTTAGAAGCAATTACTGCCATTATTGTAGATATAAATGCATTTACAAAAGAGGGCATGCCTTTTAAACAAATAAAGGAAAAGTGGGATGAAATATTCAAAGGACTCATGCAAAAGGAGGATGATGGGGAAGAGTCAATGTTGGATCGGTTAATGGATGTTAAAGAAGAAGTAAAAGCTGCAGGAAGAGAATTGACAAAGGTGAAAAGTATGAAGGAGTTTGTTGCGGCTGGGTTGGATCAGATCAAATTTGAAGATGATTGGATTGATGGGCCAGAGATGGATACTTTACAACAAGTCTTCACCAGCTACGATGAGTTCATGGCAGATCCAGCTTCGCATGTGTGAATCCCTGCATGTAATATTTTTATCTTCCTTGCATGTTGCATGCATGCAACACTGACAGTCTTGGGGGCGCATGACTTCTTTTCTTTTCTTCTATCTTCTATTTTTAGTTAAACTAAATATCTAATGTAAGAACTCAAGATCAAATTGATCTGAGTTTCCAAGAAAGTTGTTCCTAAAAAGGTGGAAAGCCTAAAATAGAAGTAAAGTTCAGACTTTTTTGTATATCTATAAATACCAGATGGGTATCATATTGTAAAGGTCGGCTAATTGAGAATTGGATTGGCTTACCTAATGCTAGGAGATAGAACTTTATAGTGATTTTACAGAGATACATTGTACTTAATCTTTTACAGTGAATAGAATTACAGGTTTACTCGAGATATGGTGTTTAGAATTAAATTGTTTGATTGATAAGGTTGATAAGTTATAATCTATCTGTATGTAGTGATTGTGTTGAACATAAGAGTTTCTTGAATGATGAAAGTCATTTGAAGGAATCAGATTTAAGGATTATCTTATTAGATTGTCATCGAGTTGAAGTTATTAAAAAGTCTGTTGATCTATAATCTTGATGATGAATGAATGTGTGTTGGTTGAAACCCTTGAAATATTTGTGAAGAGTAATTGCGAAGTTAATTAAGCACCTAAAATGTATGCAGTGGTATAGATTATGCTATAGATTGTGTCATCTTATGGTTTTATGATCTGTTAGGAAACATTCATTGTTGAAGGTATATGTCCAGATACTAGATAAATTCAATTCATACTTATTGTTTTGCCCCTTTGTCCTATCTTTTTCTTTTATTTTGAAAACCCCATTGATCTACTAAAGCAGTCGGTAAAATGAGTCATAAGCTTGAATCTTTTGTTACCAGCACAGGCCCCTTGAATATTACAGTTGCATGAGCCGATTGAGTGACACCAGACAGTTGAGAACCAACTACCAGGACCTTGGGAGTTAGGCTACTATATGTTGTCTTTCTTTTTTAGGAGAAATAGAGTAGAAATATTTTGTTTTAACTTTGTTTGTGTCATCTTCACCATCAACATGAATGATTCTATATTTGCATAGAAATAGTTAAATGGTTCTATTATATTTATGTTCATTTTAATTAAAAATGAAGGTTATTGCATCCTTTAATGGAACCATGTGTTATTTGAATATTTTTTATTGTGGGAATTATCTTAAAATTGAATAGTCTTCCCTATGTGCTTAAACCCCATGTAATCTCCCCTTTACATTTATTGCTTTGAAAGATGGATATGTCTCCTTGAATGTTGCCAATATTGTATAAACCTTGTTAAGAATATTTGAATGGTATTTAGATTACCTTAAAATTTTGGATCACCATGGGTAAGTGGATCAAGTTATGACACAAAATGGCTCTTAAGATGCCACTTTTTTTTTCTAAAATCAACAAAGTCTAATGCTCACGAGAAAATGAAGATAGTTACGCTCAAAATTTGAAGATGAAAAAAGAACAAGAGTTGTAGTGCTTTGAATCTACTTTCTAAGCTACTATTTTTTTAAATAATGAAGATTAAGGGTTTCAAAAAGGGGGCCACCAAAAGTGGTCCTATTTTTATCAAAACAATAGCATAGAATTTGTTGTGGCCTCCCTAAAAAGATCTTTTTTTAGAATTTCAAAAATCCGAACGGTGATAAATTAGCTAACACCATGTAGTTTATCTTGATTCTTTCGACTAATTTTTTAATGAATATATAATATTTTATGAATTTTCGAAGTGGAAACATCCTAAAAATTTGAAATTTAAGCGTGCTCCCCCTATATTTTTTGAAAACTAATCGAAAATCATTTTTTTTCATCACATGTAGAATGGAGTCTAGTTTATAAAAATATAATTTATTTCAAAATTTGTTGAACAAGTAAAAATCTATACCAAAACTAGCACATGTTGGTTTTTGACAAAAAATGAAGGTAGTAACAAGAGAAGTTATAGATGAAAACCTTAACATAATAAAAAATTAAAAAAATTATATGGTTATATAGGTAAGAGAGAGCCTAACATCATCATGGGTTTTTATAAACTTGCATTGAAAGATGTGCAAACCTAATGGTTATCACGACCAAAAAGTTAAAATTTTTGGTACACTTTCACAAAATCACATCCTTGGCATGAAATGGTCATTCAACCCTTTGGGTTGGATTTCCAAGGAAAAATCTAACCTTTTGGGTTGGTATTTCCTAAAGCAATCAATTTGGTGCTCGCTAAACTGATTACATTGACAAGAAACCGAACTTCGCTTTATATTTGTCTCTCTCTCCCCCACTTTGATAAGACATAGAGTTTACAATTTATAATTGGTGATGGATAGTCGAGGTTTTACCTCTCACTCCCTCTCTATCTCCTTCCATCTTAACCAATACTTACCCTATTCTCTCTCAACCCTCTCTATATTGCCTTCCCTCCTTAACCCCATATCCATCCTTACCTCCTTACCTCTCTTCTTCTCTCTCCCTTTGTTACTATTTCTCACCAATCTCTCTCCTTTCTCTCGATCACTACCTTTCCCTCCCAACCTCTCTATCTCTCCCCATCTCCAAGTTTCTCTCTCCTTGTCGCATTATCCACCTCTCTCCCCTCTCTATCTCTCACCTCGTTCTTCTCTCTCTCATATTCCCTCTCCCTCTCCTCTCTAGGTCATCACCTCTTTATCTCCTCATCCCTATGTATCTCACTCCCTCCATGTCTACCTCTCCCTCTATCCCTTATTACTCCTCTCTCTCTCTCTCTTTCTCTCTCTAGGTATCTCCCATCTCTAAGTCTCTGCCAATCTCTCTCCCTATCTCCCTCTTTACCTTGCCTTGCCTCCTTACCCCCATCTATATCATTGCCTCCCTACCTCTTTCTTCTTCTCTCCCCCTCCATTATTGTTTCTTTCCCATCTCTCTCCTTTCTCTTGATCACTACCTCTTCCTCCCACCCTCTCTCTCTCCCCATCTCCATGACTCTTCATCCTTCCCTATTTACCTCTCTACCTCTTCCTCCTTGTCTCATTACCCACCCCTCCCCTCCCCCCCTCTATCTCTTTCACCCCTATATCTCCCCCTATGTCTCTCACCCCTACTTGTTTCTTTGTCCCTCCCCTCTCTAACTCCTTCCCTATGCCTCTCACTCCCTCCATCCCTTATTACTCCTTTGCCAATGATTCTCTTTCTCTCTCCCTCTCTTCTATCTCTCACCTTTCTCTCCCCCTCACCTCTCTACTTCTCCCCTCTCTAGGTATCATAATCACTCCTTATCTACCTCTCCATCCATCCTTAGCTATCTCTAGGTTTCTCACTCCTTGTATCATTACCCACTCCTCTCCCCCCTCTATCTCTCTCACCCCTATCTCTCCCCCTATGTTTCTCCCCCCTCTCTCCCTAGGCTATAGGATTCTCACCTCTATATCTCCTAGGGATCTCTAGTTGTTTCCCTCCCTCTCCACATCTCCCTCCTCCTTACCCCTCTTTGTGAACTTCTCTCTCTCATTTTTTTTCTATATATCCCCTCACCTCTCTAACTCTCCCCTCTCTAAGTATCTGAGTCATTCCTTTCCAGACTCTCCATCCCTCCTTAGCCATCTCTACCTCTTTAGTTTCCATCCCCTCCCTAATTCATCACATCTCTAACTCCTCCTTCCCTATGCCTCTCACTCCCTCCATGTCTTCCTCTCCCTCCATCCCTTCTTACTCCTCTACCAATACTTCCCTTTCTCTCTCTCTCCCTCTATTCTATCTCTCCCCCTCACCTCTCTACCTCTCCCCTATCTAGGACTCTCAATCACTCCTTATCTACATATCCATCCATCCTTATCCATCTCTAAGTCTCTCACTCCATATCTCATTACCCACCCCTCTCCCCTATATATCTCTCTCACCTAGATCTCACCCCTATGTCTCTCATCCCTCTCTCCCTATGTTGTAAGTCTCTCACCTCTATATCTCCTAGGGCTCTCTAGTTATTTTCCTCCCTTTCCACCTATCTCCCTCATCAATCCTCTTTCCCTCTTTGTAAAATTCTCTCTCATTTTTTCTATATCCCCTCACCTCTCTACCTCTCCCCTCTTTAAGTGTTTGAGTCACCCCTTTCTAGCCTCTCCATCCCTCCTTAACCATCTCTACCTCTTCATTCTTCTCTCTCTCCTCTTCAGTTTCCCTCCTCTCTCTATGCCATCACCTCTCTAACTACTCATTCCCTATGCCTCTCACTCCCTCCATGTCTACCTCTCCCTCCTTATCTTCTTACTCCTCTACCAATACTCAATTTTCTCTCTCCCTCTCTTCTATCTCTCACCTCTCTCTCCCACTCACCTCTCTACCTCTCCCCTCTTTAGGTCTCTCAGTCACTCCTTGTCTACCTCTCCATCCCTCCTTAGCCATCTATAGGTCTCTCACTCCTTGTCTCATTACCCATCTCTCTCCCCCCTTTATCTCTTTCACCCCTCTCTCCCTAGGCTATAGGTCTCTCACCTCTATATCTCTCAGGTATCTCTAGTTATTTCCCTCCCTCTCCACCTCCATCCCTCCTTAGAAATATCTACCTCTTATTTCTTATCTCTCCTCTTCAATTTCCCTCCCCTCTCTATGTCATCACCTCTCTTACTCCTCCTTCCCTATGCCTCTCACTCCCTCCATGTTTGCCTCTCCCTCCATTCCTTCCTAATCCTCTACCAATACTTCCTTTATCTCTCCCTATCTTCTATTTCTCACCTCTCTCCCCCCCTCACCTCTCTACCTATCCCCTCTATAGGTCTCTCAGTCACTCCTTGTTTGCTTCTCCATCCCTCCCTAGCCATCTCTTGGTCTTTCACTCCTTGTCTCATTACCCACCCTCTCCCCCCTCTATCTCTCTCACCCCTATCTTCCCCTATGTCTCTCACCCCTATCTCCCTAGGCTATAGGTCTCTCACCTCTATATCTCTTAGGGATATCGAGTTATTTCCATCCCTTTCCACCTCTCTCCCTCCTCCTTATCCCTCTTTCCATCTTTTTGAACTTATCTATCTCATATTTTTCTATCTCTCCCCTCACCTCTCTACCTCTCCCCTCTCTAAGTATCTAAGTCACTCCTTTCCAAACTCTCCATCCCTCCTTATCCATCTCTACCACTTCATTCTTCTCTCTCTCCTCTCTACATCATCACCTCTTTGACTCCTTCCCTATGCATCTCACTCCCTCCATCCCTTCTTACTCCTCTACCAATACTTCCCTTTCTCTTTCCCTCTCTTATATCTCTCACCTCTCTCTCCCCCTCACCTCTCTACCTCTCCCCTCTAAAGGTCTCTTAGTCACTCCTTGTTAGCATCTCCATCCCTACTTACATGAAAGGGATTAAATGAAGTTGTGGGTCATGAGGAATGGACAAGGGTAAGAAATTTTCTTGCAAATATGATTTTATGAGTTTTGTGGGCCCTTGTTTGAGAAAGTAAAAATGAATAAATATAAATGTATGTGAAAGTTTTCGATATCAATTTTAAAGGAGTGGTGGGTACTAACTTTAGAAATGCATAATTTTTAAGTTGATTTTGGACTCAATGTAACATGTGCATACCCTTGAGTTGAGAGTGCGTTTACACCATCCCATGTTGAATATATTTGGTTGAATCTTTAGGCCATTACAAATGGTTCATTGAAAAATTTATAATTTTCAAATAAGTGAAGTGCATATTTTAGTCTTGCAAGTGTACCATCTAATTAACATTTGTTTGATCCATTTTGGGTGATTCATTAAGGCATTATACGCTACTACAAGGAGGAGTTATAAAAATTGAGTCAATTTTTTTAAAGCACATGAAGCTTTATTCAACTTAGAGCTAATAGATATCAAGGGAGATAGGTCAATCATATTGGTGTTTCAATCTATTAAGAATACAAAAAATGACAACCTTTTAGTGTTATATCGGCATATTGTTTTGAATTGTGGTAGTACAATGTAATCAAGACTACCAAGTAGACTAGATGAAGAGGTTCATTTAAAATACTCGAATAATGTTCTAAAAGGAAATAAATAAGGGATTAAGGCATTGAAGTCGATCTAGTGTATATAAGTGTTACTTTTGAATATTAATGAGTTTTAGTGTTACCATTTTGGCCTATGATTTTCATATTGGATATAAAATAGTTTTGGTCAAGTTATAAACATACAAAGAGGTAACAAATGAATGTGTAGCATTGCATGAAAGATTGGATCTATCATAATATCATATGATTATTTTAAATTTATATTTTAAGATAATGATGTGCATAATTACTAGGTCTCACAAGGTAAGTCATGTCATGTGCAAACCTCTACCAATGTGAATCATTGCAACCCTAGTGGTTATATTCTTTAATTAATTTCATTAATTAACACATAATCATATACATGAAACCATAGTTCTAAAACATAAAAATACATAGAGATAAATTTCACAACACAAGTTCATAACAAAATACATATATTAATGACTTAAACCAATACAACCAAGATGTTATGACACTTACAAAACTATATTTTAACATCAAATACACATAAAAACAAACCAAGATAAACATTCTATTTTAAAAGACCTTACAAAATACAAGGATTAACTTACAAAAAACATCCAAGCTCATATGGACACTAAAATTAATTGGTACATGCATCTCATACTACAAGATATCTCTTTAAGTAATGGTATATGTCTTCACAAGATACACATGCTCAAGGAGGCATAACATGCATCCCATACTACATGTATCCTCACCTTAGCATGACACATCAAACCATATATCAGTAATAAAATTATAAAACTAATTACACAACAAACATACAAGCTAATCATATAGAACTCAAATACACAAAGAAACATACATACAATAAATGCATAAGCATAAAAACAACTTAAGTAAGAAAAATAGGGCAACAAGATATAAGTACAACAATAAAACACAAGAAAAAAATTAAGGAATCTACCTCAATGTATCATACCACCCTAATTCATGCATCTCCTAACAATAAAGTACCTTTGTATCGAATATGACATATGTAAGAAAATTTGACCAATAGTAAATATAAAGCATGTCACCCATTGGTGATAGGGATACCAAGTTAGACCACATGTCTTAATAAAATATATCCTAGTCCTTCTGATGATATATTAAACACAATATGCACCACCATATGGGTGATGAATCAATTTTCCCATTAGATCACTAGAGTATCTATAATGGGAATAAATATATGGTGAGAGGTGTCTTTGCTAATTCTCTGGTAATTTTACTTAAGAAGAGGTCTTTAGATCTATTGAAAAAATGATTAGATAAATCTATTTAAGATAAAACCACTGATAAAACATCTAAATTCCCTTAATACCTACTAATCATGGTTCATTTATGACAACCAAGGTATATAGTCTAAACAAGATAATACAAAATGAAAGAAATTAGAGGTGTATAGTATGCTTACTACACTTATCTATGACAAAAGGAATATGCAAAATTTAAACTAATCATATATTTACAAGGAAATAAACACAAAATCAATATACCATAACACACTAATTTATGTGGGGATTATATTTTTGAGAGAAAAACAACACACTCCAAAGAAACTTAGTGTATCTTTTACTAATCAAATGTTACAATACACTTGTAGAGTTTAAGCCTTTATAGGAGTATCACTAGCTAGATATTTGGAGTAATTTTGATAGAATAACAATACCTACAAAACTCACTATCAAAACATCCATCTCAAGATCCCAATAAATAGAAGAATATATACATATCCATCAAATGGTAATTAGGAAACTATGAGCTAAAACCACCCAAAATGTGACACTCACATCCTAGTTTCACTTTCCATAAGTTTTTCATAATGCACTCACCAACTTGGGAACTATATTTTGACTCCTTTATCCTCTTTCAAAGATTTCATATGTGTTTCATAACATTTTTAATAAGTTGGTTAGCCCCTAAGAGGAAAATGATCATAATGGTAACAAGAAAGAGTGATGAAGAAATAGGGGACACCAATGTTATTTCCTCAAAGAGAAGGGGTAAATCAAATAATAAGAATTAACTATTACACCTCGTTGTGTTATTACCTATTTACTTTACCTAGTTGGGTGAAAATTATTTAAGTGAATGTATTTATGCTTTATGTATCTTGGAAATATGATGAATAAATGTTTAATTCAATTTGATGTTTTATAACGATTCTTATTGTGAAATATATGATGAAAATGAATGTATTGGTATCGGCTAAATACTATTACAATGTACTAAGTTGGATGCAAGAACAAATTCAAGCCTCCAGAAGAGAGGGAAAATATCACTCAGGAGAAGAAATAGGTCTGGTAACCCTTAATAAGCCTAACTAAGCTTTCACACACTCACTTCTAGTTTGGTCAAGTCAAGTTAATAGCTTGGGAAATGGTAAGTTACCTTTAGTCTTGTTTGTGCATGATTTAGAAGAGGTTATGGTCTTATATGTGAATGTTTTGATTGGGTTAAGTGATTGAGTCTCTTTGTCATGTCTGAGTTCTTCCTTATGTTTATATTTAATCGATGGTGAGTTCTTCCTTATGTGTATATTTAATCGATGAAATATATACATAAAATTTACATATATGTATATATGTATGTGTCTACAATAAGCTCATACACATGAGTAAATACATGCATAAGTATACATAGATAGACGTATCTACACATGTTCATGGATGGATTACCCATATGCATGGGAATATTGATTAGACAAAAGTGACATATATATATATATATATATATGCATGCATGCATTGTTATATGGAATATATAAATATGTGTATATGTATTCAAATATCGAATAATGCATTTAATAATCATTTAAGCTGATATATATATATGTATGCATGTATATATAATATATATTAATGATTTTAAATAGCGTTGGAAATGTTTATTAGCACATAATGCATAGGGCAATATATATGAAATAACATATAACACAATAAATAAAAGGATAGTGTTGTGAATATAGTTAGCACATTAATAAATAGCATTGCATAATGAATTAAAATGTTGTTTAATGCATACAAAGGCAGTGTGTGGGTAAAGCATGTGGGATATGGAGAACCAAGTTTATGAAATGCTATCTCAAAGACTTAGTCAAATCTATAAATGCAAAGTGGTTTATACAATGTGTAAATGATATTTGAATTGGTCTTTCAAACTGTAAACACCAAAATAGGGGTGTGTGGGTTTATGCGGTGCCAAATTATGAACTTGCATACCATTTAGAAGTCTGTTATGTAATCCTTCTCCAACATATAAGGCAAAAATGGAATAAGAGAATAAGTCAAGTGTTAAGCTAGCTGAGAGGAGTCAATCTGTGGAAACATTAAGCGTTCATTTCTGAGTAAATAACCCTATTGTCAAAAGGAGAAGGCAGTTGTCTGGATGTTCGCTTTGAGTCATTATTTTTTAATTTTCCACCTTTCCTTTAACTTGTTGAGTCGATTCTTTTGCTTGAGAAGTGGAATGTTTGTGAGCTTGTTTTTAGCTAGAAGTTGCTCAAGTTTTTGTATAAATAGAGGAACTTCCTTCATCTTATGGGACACATTATGCATTCTTGTTGCTAATTTTTTGATTTGATATTTTGTTGCTTTTTTGAGTTTTTAGAGTTTGAGAGTGTTTTTGGAGAGAGTAAGAGAGAGAGTTGAGAAGTTGTAAGCTAATTTTGTGACGAGTAAGCTAGGAATCCAATTTGATCATTTGGAGCATTGCATATATAGGCATGTTGATTTCTACTCCATTATGCATTTTATGTTTTGAAAAGATTATATGACTTTGTTTGTCTTGTTTGAAAAATAAGTTGTTTTATTATGAATTGGATATCTTTTTCTTTGGTTAAGAGTGAACTTGATTCCTGATGAATCTAGTCTAGAGAATTCAAGTATTTGAATGTTTGTATATACTCATATTATGAAATGGTGTTTGTATTAATATTATGTACTATATTAAGTAAAGTTTATACAGTTAATGCTTTATTTGTGGAGTTGAGTTATAGAGTTACTTTGAATCACTTAAGTAGAAGTGTCATAGTAAATGTAAGAGGATAATAGGTTATTCCCGTGGTTATAACAATCCATGGTGAAAGGGGATAGTCTATGCATAGAATATGAATGGTCAATACAAATCGAGCTAGGAAGGTGGGTGAGCATGTGATGTCCATCCTAAATTGGGGGTGATGAATAATTTTGCCAAGGTAGTGTAAGTTGCCATTGTTTACACTGTTAGTTCACTATGATCTAGGTTTACAAACTAGGTAGGGAATTCCATATATGTAGGTTGTAGCCACTGTATGGTAGATTTAGATATGTAGGACACAACACCAAGCTCAGGGAAGGTTATTTTTATAATGAGGTTACCAAACCAATCTCTTTGTCGAAGGGAGGGCAATCTTACCAATTAGGTAGGTGTGCGATGGACCACAATGAGTTTGTGGTTGGCGGAAGAGCACTTGAGTGATGCTTCTCCTCATTAGTTGGCGACCAAGATTTGATGGAGGGCACTTGGACCATTCATATATCTATTGCCAGTAATCTCATAGGAGCTATATATGTAATTGTCTATCCATATCTATGGAAAATTTTAAATGTGAAATGTTATAATGGAATTATGTAATATGAAATCAATACATTGGAAAGTTGTAATACTTGTTGTAATGCAATGGGAAAGTTTGGAATGATGTTATTTTAAATGTGCATATTATTCTTGTTTATGAAAATAATTTTTTATTGCTAAGTGTTGGCATTGTAGTTTATTTACTTGAGGTTAAAAGCATAGTAAAGTTATTGGGTAGAACAATTGGCATGTTACATTAACAAGAAGAAAGTAGAAAGAGGGGGATACTAAGGTCATGCCTCCATAAAAGGAAAATAAATCATAAGGGGAATAACATGGTTATTGAACCCAAAGTGAACAATATCAAATTAATAAGAGGAAAAAGAGATAAGATGACAAAATATAGATGAAAGTTATAATGGAAGGCCTACATAAGTGAATAGGAAAATGCAAAATTGTGGGAGGTAAAGGAGATCAAATGGGACAAAAGGGAATATAATAATATATGTTAATGATGGATAGGTAGAGTAGGACATACGCAAATTGTAAAAGATAAGAGAACAAGTAGTATAAGAAGAGAAATATGACCATAATAAAAAAAAAAATCTCCTTAGTAGATGGTAGGTTAAAAACCAAGAATGACAATGCCTTGAAATTTAGATAAATTTAATGATAGATGTGATAGGAGAGCGGTAAGATAAAAGAAGTTGAAGTTTGGAATAATAGTGAAAATACAAAAAGGTTTGGATAATAACAAGAGATAGCATGAGTTGGAGTGGAATGAGGTATAAAGAAGGATAATAAGGAACTAGGTTGTAGGAGGATAGACATTTATTGTGGTAGAAAAAAATATAATCAAAAGGAGTATATAACATATATCAGTAGATTGCATAGTATTGTGCTATGGTTATGCATGAAGTTGATAATGAAGCTTCTTTCCACTATCAACCAAATGTGAGCCATGTGTATATGGAAAATAAATAGTGTATAGGAGAAGTTTGTATTGCATAAGTGTAGGGAGATGCAGAATAAAGGTGATAGGGGGATAGTGAATAAAATAAGGGTTAGAATAAACCATCCAAGGGACTTTGATGCATAATGTTGGATTTTGAGAGAATACAAAAAGACAAATATATAAGGGTGCAGGTGATGAAATGATTAAGTGAAATTATATTATATGAAAACCATTTTTAAGTCCATGCCATGAGAATGAATCCTATCTCACATAATAAACCTAGAGTGACTTGGTGATGCTTGTTCAAATTTTAGCCCTCTGGACTATTTTGATCCTTTGAAGTTTCTAAAATCCTATGTTTTGTAATGGTTTCTTTAAAATTTTGCATTAGTGCTTTGGAAAAACCCTATATCCTCATTAAAACCCTAATTTCTTGGTCACACCCTCAAACTTTTCTTATATTTGGTCATTGATTGTTGGTTTCGATATCCTAGCCTTTTTAGTTATGTATCCAAGGCCTCCTTCTCATTTGTTTACCGACCCCATTTAATAGAAAACCAATCGAGCCTGTTACCTTAATGTATTTTTAAATACCACTTAAACCTTTGTGCTTTATCGGGTCCCATAGGACATGTGGAATCATTTTGTGTAGTCTCTTCAATTCACGAGCATTTTTCATGTTACTATTTTCCTACCACGAGTTTACAAAATGATTTTTTGCTTCTTGTTGTCACTGACTTGTATAGGTGTTTAGCCAATCAAATCATAAGCTTTGTTATCTTGCGTTCTTCTTAATTGGTAACCTTCTTTCCAGTTCTTGGTAACTTAAGTTATCTAGTGAAGTCCTTTAAGTGTGTCTTATTGGCCCCCTTTCTTAGTGACATATGTTGTTCCAGTTACCACACGTGCATTTTAGACATTTTAAGTCTCTCTAGCTATATGCATCGTGAGGCCATTTAATTCGAAAGGTTGTAACTCGTATCCATGAATGAGCGAAATAATTTTGTTTTGTGCAATAAAAAGTAGTCATTTCTTTTTCATGCTAACTTAAACCTTCGCAAAGTAATGTTAAGTTTAGCATTTATTCCCTTGAGCTCTCGAAATTGTGCCATGTGTCTTCTCTTGGTCATTCTTATTGTTTCACAGAGGAAAGAATTATCGAGGAAGCAAAGTATTACTTTTATTCTCACGAGTCTACAAAATGTTGACATGTGTTTTGACGCTATGCAAAAGAAAGAAAGATTTTCCCTTCATGAAAAGGGTTTCAATCTTTTTGATCACCATTTATCTTCAATAAATCAATGGTCCACATTTCAAATGGATAATGACTACTACTGGTCACATGTTAAAGCATGTGAAGATATTGATTTGATTTGTATCTACCCAATTTATGGTTGCATTGGCTTAATTATATTTATTTGTATCATTTAAGGCACAAATCAAAGACTCCAGAGAAAAATTGTTGTAGATTACCAAGTGAACAAGGGTTTTCATGATATTCCTAGGGTTTACAAAAAGTGAAAAACAATAGGAAAATTAATCTATCTCTGTGTGTTCTAGTATAAAAGAAGAAATATTTTTAGTTTGCTAGAGTTAAAAATTGAATTAGGGCTCTCAAAGAGTGCAAATTATTTAAATTTTTAAAGAAATCTTCTTCAAAGTTTTAAAAATTTAAAAGCCCTAGTTTGTAAACACTAAAACCCTAGGAAGGTAACCATGGCTAGAATATTAAGATGTGTAAAAAGAGGGTTGGATGATGACATTATGGCTCATCTTCTTGGGTCATCCAAGAGGCCCAAAATGGCACACAATTAAGGAATTATGGTAGATAGAATTCTAGATAAGAATGAGAATTGTAGGGACCCCATTATTCCAGTTTAGGGGTATGCCCTTTTCAAACATGCTTTTAGAAAATTCCTGGCTGACAAGCCTATTTGCAACATCTAGAGACTAGGGTTGGGGAGATTGGTGGTGTCAAATGTGTTTTTTAATGTTGACCCAATTGGAGGAATTGCATAGATGTATAACCCCGAGAAGAGGGTATTGTTCACTACAAATGGGAAATTTTTTATGCATATGAAGAAGGCTTACATTTACAAATTATTCAATTTAAACCCTAATGCTTAGCTACCAATAAACTTGGGGGAATTAACAAGAGAATAAAAAATACATAGAGACAACTATAGAGTAAAATGGTTACCAAGTTTCAGGCCCAGAGGGTCAAGCAAAAAATTGAGAAGATTTTCTAGTGGAGAAATGAAACTATATAGCTATGATATATTTGAAGACTATTTTATCAAAACATAATTTTCCCTTTGCCAAGTATTGGGGTAGATTGTAAGCCCCATATGCTAGTGAATTTGATGGTGTTAGTTGTTGATGTCCAAAGTAGGGATGTAAATAAGCCTTATGATTATTGAGACTATATTGCAGATGAGAGTCACAAAGCTTTGAGCTCTATTAAGACATATAGTAATGTGGTCCACTTTAGATGGTACTCTTTGTTGTTCCATATTATCTTGTTCAGTAGGATAGACATTTGGTCCCACAATATGCATATTAGAGCCTAGAATGCATAAAAAAGACTAGTAATAGTGTAGGAATGGACCTACATATGGGATACAAATTGTGATAAGTCCAATTATCTAGTCTTTGGAGTATTATTTTGTTAGAGAGGCTCTCATAAATCTTGGGAAGCCTATGGATTGGAGGATTTTAGAAGAAGTGGGAAGGTTTCTAAGGCCTAAGTATTTGTTACCAAAGGTAAGAATAAATAACAACTAGGGTGATTGGTTCTTCTATTTAGATGCAACACTAATTAGGGTATATGGTTCCCTAGTTGCACCACATGTTCTCCCTAGAACTGTCTCAAATATGATTTCCTTATTGGAAATTATATGGAAATTGAATGAGTCTAAAAAAAATCATTTTAGGAAATATAAAAGATATGTTATCCTCCCTTCTACAATCGTTCTTTTCAGTTTTTTAGGTCAAAACAAGGAAAGGATTACAATTATTATTGAACAAACTATTCCTATATAGGATGAGACCGGATAAGGTCATAAGGTGTGACCTAGAGCATTTCATCCATGATAATAGAACTAGTTTCAAATTGGTAGCATTTGCATGAGCCTGACAATGTTGAAGACTTGATTATAAATTTCTCTAAAAGAAAAGAGGCTACAAAAATAAGAGAACTATGGGTAAAGATCTAGTTTGTTGAAGCAAAGAGAAAGAAAGTTGATCCCTCTTTCAAAGGCTCATACTCAAAGATTGAGGATCCTATTATAAGAACCATGAAAATTTTGGGCAATGCCAAAAAAAATCTCACAAATATACCTACTCCATCAATAGATGTTCTTGTCCCATCTACTCAAACAATGGTTCCACAAAGTCCACAACTAGTTACTTCCTTAAAAAAAAACTCTTGCTACAAGACCTTTGGTTGATTACCCCATAAGCCTTGATGAAATTTTGGATGATACCAATATAGTTCAGATAATGCATCCTTCTACTAGGGTTATAATTGAGGAACCTTCTAATGAAAGGATTCTTATAGATTTTGAGACTAGAGGACAAGTAGTAGATGATGTATGGGCTCAAGCTTGTTCATAATTTATGCAAGATGGAAAATTCATCACCACTAAGGAGTTTAAGGACTTTATCCTTAAAAATAAAGGAGAAGAATTGCAACAAAAGATGCAGGGGCAAAACTCACAAAGGAAAAGAAAAAGGAGATTATTGCAGAGTTTTGGATAAAGGTAAATGCAAAAATAGAGCCCATGACACCTCAAAGGGGTAGAGATATAGCAAGAAATGTTGGGTGTCTACTCTTGCCAGGGTGGGATATGTCATCTACAATAGCTTTTACCACTATAGATGGAGATAAGGAGGAAATGACCCTATGTTGCAATTAGAAGAGCAAGTTGATTCTCTGTATTTTGGGTCTAGATTTAACCCAAGACATGATACCTTGGCAATATGGTCAATTTTCCTAAAGAAAAATAAGCCCCAAGTGATCAATGATCCAAGTGAACTCACTAAAAACTTAATAGTCAGGAGATTAGTGAAGCAAGGTGTGTGCCCTTGGTCTCCTTGTGTTGTGTAGTGCAGCGCTCAGGTTTGTGACATGGCTTAACTGCCTCTCATGGATTCATTAACTCTGGAAGTTGTATTGGGCATTAATAGGTTGATATTTTGGTGTAATGACAACTGTCTATGAAATAATTGGTATCAAATCCTATGTCACAAGTTTGAACCCCTCACTTGCGCTGGGGGGATTGTTGCAAGGTGTGTGCCCTTGGTCTCCTTGTGATGTGCAATGCAATGCTCGGGTTTGTGACATGGATTAATCGCCTCCCATAGATTCATTAACTCCAGTGGTTGTATCAGGCATTAATAGGTTGATCTTTTGGTGCAACAACAATTGTTTGTGCAACAATTAGGGGATATAAGTGTCATTCTAGCATCTTCCCTTACAGTTAACACAACCTTATTTACTAAAGTAGTAGTGAAAAAGTTGTAAGTAGACTTGGATAAGGCTAATACCATAAATTTAAAGCTACAAGAACAATTGAATATGTTCACAAGATTACTGCCCCCTCCACAAGCAATTATTGAAGATAATAGATTACAGAAAAAGGAGACTTAGAACCTTGAGGTTAAAAATTTGAGATAAAGGCTCAAATAGAGTAAAGAGGAGGGAAGAATGCCTAAAGGAGTAGCCAAGAAGGTATGAAACCTGGTTGACAATATTTTGGGCCACAAGTTGTCAAACATTTTGAGTCATGTTGATAAGGTTTGGGACAGCTACCAAATTTTTAAGGATGCATTTACTAACCATGCTAAAGCAAGGGTTAGATTGAAACTCTTTGAATCTAGTTGGGCCCCCATAATTGTATTATTGAGGATTATTGTAGAATACTCTAATTTTGATTATGATTTGGTGTTTGATATTCTTTCTAAATCTAATTCTTTAAATGATATCATTCATCATCATAATAAGTTCCAGACACTTATAAAGAAGGAGCTAGATATTTTTTAGGGATTTGAATTTTTTTAGATACCTCCCATATTGGATAATGAGGGAGAGATAAAACCCTGCAAGGAGTGGAAAGAAATTTTTGTGACATTCTCTCTCCCATCTATATAAAAATAAATAAAGATGGTGAGATAGATTTAGAGTAATTAAAATTTAGTATGGACGTGCTCTCTAAACTTGAGTACACTATGGTAGGTTTCTATGACATGGTCCAGGTTTGATAAATGATGATCACATGAATCACATGGTCAAGGTAAACCAATTTCTCCCACTCAAAAGTGACATTCATCAAATTGGGATGAAAATAAGGAGGTGAGTAGTGCAAATATTTGAGTTTCTTTTCAATCAGCTATCACCAATTAACATAAATACAAGATCAACAAGTCAAAATGAGAATATTATATTTACCTTATAGACTTCAAGATGCAATTTTGATCAAATCACATCCATCCATAAATATAAATGCTCAAAGGCTTCAAAAACTATTGGAATGAATCCTTTCTCAATTTTAAAATGTATTTTCTCTTATGTGAAGGTGGCATCGCCCTTTTTGTCTTTTTGTACTATAGTCAATGGAATAAGCATTTTTGCTTGTTGCTCCCTTACTTCTATAAAAGGGAATGTCGAGCCTTATTATAGGATTTGAGTCCTTAAGTTTTGAGCAAGTCTCTATATAGAACTAGTCTTGTACAGTTAGGGCTTTTGAAATTTCAAAAAGAGAATATTGAAAATTTTCTCTATAATAGCAACACAAAATTCAATTTTATTGTTTATATGAATACAATTCACTTTGTTGATGTCTTCACATTGTAAAATAATATCTTTTGAATCTTAATAATCAAAGATCATCAAGGTTCTTGTTGCACATTTGTTGTAATGGGTGTTTGATTGTTGGATTCTATTCAAGTAATATATTAAAATTGCTTTCAGTTAGATAACTGAAGATATTGTGGTTATGATAAGGTTCTTAAAGAAGATTAACAGTGTTTTCCATTTTTTCGGTTTTCTTATTGTAAGGTAATAAGATTGTGAAATACCATTGAATTAGTCTTTAGTTTGTTATCAGGAAAATTGCTTCATCCTTAACTCTGTAATGGATAAGACATCAGTTAGATTAATTTACATAACCAAAACATAGGCAAAATCAACCTAAAATTTGAAAAAACTTTTACTTCTGTTGTTTTTTATGCTCATATCACACCATTAAAGTAAAGAGCTATAAAGGGATTTGAAGAAGATTTAGCCAATCACATTCATCCTCTGAATTTTCAATGTGAGAATTGTAATATGTTTTGACATTATTAAGTGCATTGTTGTAACCTGAGAATGATGTTATGTAAAGGGAAACCCACCTTGGTTTTGTAGAGCCTAAAGTGTAAAGGAGAACAATTATTAAAATTGTCTCGTATTCGTTGACCACTTATCTAGGGTTCTTAAGTATAGGATTTGACTAATCTTTAGAGAAACCTAGGCAATTAGTTGGAAACACCAATATGACTTATAAGGTATATTGTAATAGAAAGAGAGAAAATAAATGGGAATATCTCAAGCTAGGAGAGTGAATCAATACTTTTCTTCTTTGGATATTTAATAGACTTGATTTTCACTTTCTTGAAATTATTTAGATTGAATATATAGCCCTAAAATTACTTTGGGGTAAACCCACAAAACTGGTTTACAATTCCAGTGAGGAAGGAAAATTGCAAAAATGCTCCTATGAAAAAAAGTTTTTCTTTTTAGGGGTTTGCACAAACTGGGGTGTTCAAATGAACCCAAAAGGGGTTCAAATGGACCCTGGTTTGAGTGAACTATATTAAATGATGTGACCCACTTTTTTTCATTTTTTTATGACGAAGACAATGGACAAGAGTGGGTTTGCTTGAACTTGGGTTCATTCGAACCCCCCTTTTCCCCCTTCTCCCCCTTTGGCACCAAATTTCTGCAAAAAATTTCCCTTCGAAGCTTGAGTTGAGAATGAAAATGGAGGAGACTTCACAGACCCAACTGGATGATGGTAGTCCTCAGAACGAGCTATCCATCAAATATAATTTTAATATGTTTTGGTTTTATTATGTATTTTTTTAGTTTGATTAAACATAGGTTTTTCACTGAAAATCAAGCTCTTTGTTTTGCACATGTGGAAAAATAACAGATTATAAAAATAAAATTCTGAAAAATATGTGCAGGCTAGGTATTGATGTCCTTGATCTAGTAAAAAAAATTGAATTTCGATACATACAAAAAAAGTTATGTTGTATACGATCCGCCTATGTTTGAATTGTAATTGGTTTGAATTCGAAACTTGATTAAGGAAAAATATTCAATAAAACACTATGAAACCAAATGAAAGGGTTAGATATCATAGTTACAAATCTAAATTTGAAAAAAATAGAATTTTATCATTCATAGAAAAAAAGTTATGTTGTATACGGTGAGCATCACTCCTTAAAAATGGTGTTTATTAATAAAAACTAGTTTTCGAAGGAGATGGAAAAATAAGTGCAATCTGATTCCAAAATTTTTGAAAAAAATAAAATTAGAATCTACAGACAAAATTTCACAAATCACTAGTTTTCATCATCTTCAAATTTCTCACAGTTTAGCCACTATAGGTGCCCGAAAGTGAAGATTTAGTTAGAAAAAATCAGTTCAGTGTGCCAAAAATTGTAAACTAGTATTGTGGGATCACCCTTTGATTTACCTTTGAATTACGTTTCTCAAGATTTCATGATTTCATTTCAATACCACCCCTTTAGCTTTTGGAAAAAGTCTCTACCTAGGGGTATGAATATCTTTATTTTATTTTGATTCCACCCCATATTCTAAACTAATGCAAATAGTAATATGAAAATGATAATTAGAGAATATTATACTTGACAAGTATGAACATTTCCATTATTTGGATATCACTCATATAGCTTTAGTTGAAGTTTCTAGCTAAGAGGATGGACATTCATAAATGCAATGACAATAAATGATGAAATAAGAAAGGGAAATTGATTTTATTATGATGTTTTAAGGGTCTCTAATGAGTATAAAAAAGCATTGAGCTATCATGGAAAGATCTACAAAATGCCATATCATAGTATTAGAGGTATGGAGGAGAAGGATAGTAATGTGCAAAAGTGGAGTGGATTACCTGCATACATAAGAAGAAATAATTTAGCAAAATCTTCATCATCCATAGTACATAAGTGAAGAATAACAAAGTGTTAATGTACAACAATGTGGTATACTTATTTTAGTGAGAAGGAATCAAGGAGTGAAAAAAATCATAGAGCTAATGGGAATAGGAGGAAGTGGAATAATCATACAAAGGAGAATATCCAAGACTAGTTTTATGAAGTAACGACTTATAGTAAATAGGTTTAATAATACTATTTTAATGGGGTCCAACTAAATTTCCTTTGTATCCAACATGTGTTAAGATATTGAACCATTTTCCATACAATTTATAAGAAGAGAAAGGAGGATCTATAGTACTAGGAGCAACAAAATCAATGTCATGATTAATGATGTATTTTTTAGGTGAATAAGGAAATAGTGGATATATGATAATATTCTTAGGTGAATGGGAATATTTATGGTGGGAGGAAAGAGAAGATGGGGGTGGATCTTTTGAGGAGTGGTCTTGAGCATGTTAGTCAACATATAATGTTAGAATATAGACATATGTGAAATCTACCTTATACTCACAAAAAATGGAGTGAATGACCATGAAGGAAGAAATAATTAATAAATGTTAAAGAATATGGATCAATATTTGAAGTGTGGCTAGTGATTTCTGATTAGAGGAGGTAATGAGATAGAAATGTGAGGAGGTAAACCATAAGTATGAGGATTGATGTGTAAATCAAAATTATTAATTATTAGTCATGGAGAGGGAATTCACCTATATCAAAATAATGAGAGGTGAAATCTAAAGAACCTCAATCAACACTAAGGGGTTATAAAGTTGATAAGACAGATTGTTCATTTGTATATGTAGTATATGTATGGATGCAATTTGAATATTGAAAAGATATCCTCTTGGTAGATCATGCATCTAAACTAGTACAAATCTATGTATATAGATCAAATAGGTCATTTATCATGAAGTAGAGGGATTAACAACTGAGGCTTTTAAACCAAAACCTTGCCAATCTATTTACATCTAAATAATAATAATGTTTTATTTAACAAGCTCAAGAGTATACCAAACTTTACTAATTTGCCTCTACATGTATATGATCCAATATGTGTTGTCTCGATACATTGTTAGTATAACCAATTTCCATAATGTAACTAATTTACACAATTTAACTACTCTATATTAAAATCTATAAGAAAATCTCTTTCTTGTTACTTTAATATATTGTTCAAATATAAACATGCCCTTTCACTCCATGACCAAGTTATTAAGTAAACCAAAACCTTATCAATCTCTACATGCACCCAAAATACAATTTTTTTTTTTATCTTAACAAGCACAAGAGTACACCAAATATTTCTAATTCACCTCTATATACATATGAACCAAATATAGGATGTCTTTCTGAATGATATGGTCCAAATGTGTTTTACCTAGAAATTGAGAGAACCAATTTTCACAATTTTACCAATTTCCATAATTTAAGCTATTTAACCACTTTATACGAAAGTGAACTTGAAGAGCACAAATAAGAGAAAAATCTAGAGTTTGCACCCTACAACTTCAAATTGTTAGTTAATAGTAAGCTCAATTTTGTATATCACAATATTCTTAGAAAAATCATGAAATGACCTTAGCAACGAACTCAAGCAAATACTAAAGTTACTTGGGTGAATCCTATTGAAATAATTGCTTCCCAAGGACATGCAATATTTGAAAACCTATCTTGCCAAAAACCAAACAAATTGTAATTTAAGGCCAACAAAACTACAAATCCTAGTCTAAAAAGTCCTCAATAATTGAGATTCCAAGACAAGTATAAAATTCAAGAAATATTTATAAAAAATATAATTTGATAGTTAGGATAAGCCTCAAAACCAAGCAACAATTCTACAAATAATAATATTCACATGATCAATGTTGTTAATTACTTGCATGCTACTGGAATATATAAAACACTTCATCATTGCTTACTTGGCTAGAACTTTTAAAGATGAGAAAAAATGTACTTCTTTTGGATGTTTGATAGGAGTTGAGCTTCGTCTAGAAGTTAAATTTTCTATTGAAGTTATAGGAGGTTATTCACCTTTTGTTGATACAAGGGTTACATTTTTAGTGTGGGGCAAAAATAATAGAATAAAAATCCTTTTGCATATATCAATAAGAATGGTTTTAAGTTTCATTTATCCTAAATAGAAATATGGTAAATGGGGTTCTATCTTTGTTGTTAGATCACACATCCATCTTAAAACCTATGTTTCACCAATTCCTCTTTTTGAGGATGAAAGTGGATATACCTCTTTCTAATGTTTGATATGCTAACAAGGCTACTAAGCCTAGATCTGTATATATTATTCAAATGATCTTGATTTGTGAATTACAAGAACAAAGTGGAAATATTTTGTGTGGTTTCACTCTATGACTTTAAATCGAAATTCTATTCAGAAAGACAAACAATCCACATTCACTATCTTTGTTATTTCTAGTGAGTAATACTTATTCTCACTATATATGATGCAAATAATTATTTATAATAAGTATAAAGAGCTATAATGGTTCTCCAAACATTTTCTATATTTATTTTCTAATTTAAACTTATCTATATTGTAAGATTGATTGTTTTCTTGTTCTAGAGTTCACTTTTCTCATTCCAAATAGACAAAGGCATTAGAAGATGCAAATGCCTTTTGAAGCTTATAGGTTTAACAAACACAATAAGTTCTAAACCACTTTTGAAGGATCTAAAAGACGTTAAAATGTATAAATTACCTAGATTATTTTCTTTTATTACATATAGATTGCAAATAGAGATTCTACAATAGTATAATGAATAAATAGACATTGTAATGGGTTGTAAAACTAGAGAACTTTACATTCAACATATTGAAAGTAAGTGGTAATGGATGTGGTTTTCTTTTCTACATAGTTCATACATTGTGTGCCACTTGATCATTAGCTTCTATGTTTTATTTTTTCTATGCATGAAACTAGGGAAGACTTCTATTGGAAAATAGACTATTTTCTTGTGCCACAAGAAAAAATGTTCATGTTGTTGAATTCTTGGAAGATGTCACATATCTGAGATTTAACGGCCACTATAAGTGAAACATAAATTTTAAGATCTCTAGTCCCTAGTATGTTGATTCCTATGATTAATCACAAATATATTGGAGAGAACAATACATTCTAGAATGATATTGCACTTAATATTTTGTTAAATACATCTAACCTACAAACATGCTTTTGTTCGTTCACTAGATGTTAGTTTATAGTATGAGATTATAGGTAATTTTTAGATTCTTATGCATTTTTTAATTTTATGAACAATTCTCAGTACACTAGTAGAATTTGGCAAGTAAATGACTATGTGCCTAAAACTTTTAGTCACAACAACTAAAGATGACTAAATTCTACTCATTTTTTGTAACACAACTATAAATGACTAAATAAATGACTAATTTGATCATCATAAGTGACTAATTTGATCATCGGATAAAAATCACAACTAAATAATTAGTCACACAAATAAAAATTAGACAATATGATATTAAAGTGGATAATTAAAAAAAATATTTTGAATTGAGAGAGTGGCTTGTTTTATAATATAATATAATATGATATTATACAATATATATTATATAACATTATATTATTATATAATACTATTAAAATACAATATAATACTATTATAATATAATATAAGGGTTGATGCAAGAAGTTGGGTCCACAAAAAGCTCAAAAAGTGGAAGTGTTTTTGCCGTTTTTCAGAATTTGTCACACTTGAACTGAAAATTTGAGGCACTTACACAATGAATTTTTAAAAAAGTCAGTAATATGAAATTTAGAGATTTGAATCCAGTTTATAAATATGTAAATTATTCAAATACCCAGATTGTAGAAACTAGATTTTGATAAAGATCTATAAAAACCACTTTTTAAAATCCCTGTTTTTTTACCATACCATGCACGTGTACGGACAACACTTTTTGAATCAAATAAAATTATTTTACTAATTCCTTTTGGGGAAAGAGAGCTAACAACATGAAGATTGATGAGGAATTTTTTTTGTAATTTTTTGTTGAATATTTTTTTTATTATTTAATTTTTATTGGCCTTAATTGTTGTTTTTAAAAATCAACGTGTACGGACAGCATAATTTGACCTAAACTAAACTTTTTTTGAATTTTTTTTTTTCATTGTGTAAAGAATTGTCTAAAGATTGATGTCATATAATTTTTTTTCTAAAAACTTTAACCAAAAAAAAGTTATTAAAAAACAAAAAAAGTCTGATATTTCAAGTTTAATGACTAGTTTGCTTTGAAATTAATTAAAAAATAGAAAATATAATCCAATCTTAATAAAAATTATATATATAAAAACTAGACATTATGTTCTGTAATGGGTTTTAATTTTATAGATTGATTCAGAAAAAAAATTCATCAACCATATTGTCAAAGTTGAACATTCTTCTTCAATCTGCCTTAGTTTTTTAGTTGCAGGTCAAAGGCTAAGGCTCGGATTGCCAAAGCTTTCCCGAACCTAAAACCAAGTCTTCAGGCGGGTTGGGAAACAAATTTTTTAATAACGCATACGCGTTATGAAATGCATACGCGTTATTGAAACAAAACGCGTACGCGTTTCATAATGCGTACGCGTTATTTTTTTACCCGTTCGGTAAAGGTAACGCGTACGTGTTACGAAACGCGTACGCGTTACGAAACTCGTACGCGTTCCTTTTTAGAAACGCGTACGCGTTCCTTTTTAAGAGCGCGTACGCGTTTCATAACGCGTACGCGTTACGAAACTCGTACGCGTTCCTTTTTAGAAACGCGTACGCGTTCCTTTTTAAGAACGCGTACGCGTTTCATAACGCGTACGCGTTTCTAATATATCCGTTTATCCTGATTTGACATTTTCTGATAGAGTACAGTTTTCCTACAATATTCTTTTTCTGCAGTACGGCTCGCAAGTTCGATTTTGTGCTTTTTTTATTACAAATTTGTCTTGTGCAGGGCATATTCTATTGCAAATTGGTTGAAAAGTCAAGTGCAAGTTGAATTTTCTGAAGTGGAATCAAGTACAAGAATAATTTACAAGAAGATTCAAAAAAAAGTTTTTGGATGTATTCATGATATTTTTGTGTACTTCAAAGTTCAAAGAAGAAAGGATCTTCATAGTACAGAGTGTTATTTGAATATTTGAAGGAGATAAAAATTTGAAAATTGGTTACAAGTAAATCATTTGAACATTTTTCATCAAAAAGGGTTTTGTAACCATGGGATCAAAACAAAGACAAAGAAAAAAGTGTAGAATGTCAATGACACCTGAAGAAATTCAAGCAAATAAAGATATGGAGGCAAAAAGACAAAAAGATAGAAGAGAAAGAATTCATCAAATGAAAAATTTGGAAGCATCTACTTCAATGAATGTTCAAGAGAAAGTCATGAATGATGAAATGAATGTAGATGATGCAAATGTGGAGATGGTGAATATAGAAGAAAATACAATTATGGAGAAAAACTCAACTATGTCTTCAACTACAACTTTGAATGATATGGAAACAGTACATATGCAAACAGCTTCGGGTATGTCTTCAAATCCACCTCCCAATGATATGGAAAATGCACCTATTCAAACAATCTCTCCAGGTATTCTTTCAAACCCAAGTCTTGATAATATTGATTTTGCTTGTTTAGATGAAGCTGGATACACCATTGATGATATCAATAATTATAGGGTTGAAAGAATGCAAAAACAAAAAAATTATGAAAATATATCTTATGAGAATACAAATGCTAATCAAATCCCTCATATTGATGAAAATGAGAATGAAATCTTTTTTACTTTTGAAAATGAAAATGGAACCCCTTGTGTGAATGAAAATGAAACCCCTTGTATGGATGAAGATGAAAATGTTTTTTTTACAATTGAAAAAGATGTGTTAGATAACCTTCGTGGTAAAGTTTCTTGGAGACAAATTAGAACTTATGGAAATAAAATATATAAAATGTTTTTTTATAGAAAGAAATTAGGATTCCAATGTCAACTCATGGTGCAATTGATGAGAATGTGGAAAATGAGAAAAGTGATGAAAAAATTAGGTATTTTTGTAAAACCAAAAAAGAAAGATGATTCAGTAGAACAAGTCATTTCTAGTGTTGCTAATGCTATTGATTTTATAGGTAAGAAAAGTCGATCCAAAGATAAAAATGCGGCTCGTCGTGCAATAACAACTGCTTTAGTTGATAAAGCAACTTCAAATAAAAGAATGTTAAGTAGGATTAGTAAATGTATAAAAGTAAATCCCAAAACTTTGATTAGAGCTGCTAAAAGAAGAGAAAATATTGAAAATGATCCAATTAATCAATGTTGGAGTTTTAGTGGTAGACTCCCAAGATCAGACATGAAATTAACTAATGAAATTAAATCTTTAATCAATAAATTTTGGCATGATAATACAAGAGTATCACCTAACATTAGAGATGTCTTAAAATTAAGGGTGGGTTCCAAAATTCGTGTACCTCATCCAAAGCATCTCTTAGATATGACTCAAACTGAATTATATAAAAAAATTTAGATGCTTCAATCTTACCATTGAATATTAAAATAAGTCAAAGATCATTCGAAAAGTGTAAACCTTGGTATGTTAGAATTAATAAGCAACAAATTTCTTGTTGTTGTAAGACTCATGTACAATTTCGTTATTATTATGATAGTTTTCGATATATACGATGCACTTTGCATGTTAACCAAATTATGCAGGACATTTGTGGTATTAATATGCCACCTGAAAGAATCAAAGATTTTATATCAGGTTTGTTTTGCGAACCCTCTAACGGAAACTTATTTTATTTAAAATCATGTATTTCTAGAGAATGTGATAGATGTGCTAACTTTTCATTATTAGGTGAATGTATGCATGAAAGTAGTTTAAATGAATTTGGACAACAATTAGTAGATGTAAAAAGATTCAAAAATGTTGAGTATTCTTTAAAAGATGGAAAAACTGGAAAACGTTGTGAGCTAATTATGGAAAAAAATACTGTGCATGCATTTATTAAAGAATTTAAAGATAAGATTGTACCTAAATATGTTCAACACTCTCAGTATGCTCATTGGCTTGATAATCAATTTCGTTTATGTAAAAACACATTCCCAATTGGAACTATATTGTCGGTTGTTGATTTTGCTGAAAATTATACTCTTGCTCCACAAGA
Organism: Sequoiadendron giganteum; assembly: GCA_007115665.2. Lineage (NCBI taxonomy): Eukaryota > Viridiplantae > Streptophyta > Pinopsida > Cupressales > Cupressaceae > Sequoiadendron > Sequoiadendron giganteum. Next base: position 250,901,138 of record CM021102.1, on the reverse strand, counting down.
AGAAATTCAATCACAGTATTATAATTCAGTGCAAGTATCTATTTTTGTTCATATTGTTTATAGACATGCAGATGATAGTAGAGAAGATAATAGAAATTTTTTGAGAGAGTACCATTTTTATGTAAGTGATAATCGATTACATTCATCTGAGTTTGTTCAATATTGTTTTGATATATTTTACAAAAATTTAAAAGAAAGAGGAATTCAATTGCTAGAACATCTCATATGGTCAGATAATTGCACGGGTCAATTCAAAAATGCTAGGATGTTTTATTGGTTATGTAGAGTTCATAAGGAAAATAATATCCAGCACATATGGAGTTTTTTTGAAGCCGGTCATGGTAAGGGAGAACACGATGGAGCAGGTGCATGTGTGAAAAGAGCTCTTGCTAGAGAGCAACTAAAATTTGAGGATGCTGCAAAATTTAGAGATGCACATGCAATTGTAGATTGGTGCAATACCAAATTATCTACAAGAGTAAGTGAGAGCTCAATAATTCACCGCTTCTTTTGGTTAGTTGAAGAAAATGATATTTGTTCTCGACAAGATTGTGAAACAATTAATGGATCTGCAAAATGGCATTCATTTAAGAGTTCAAATGCAAACACATGGACAATATGGACAAGGGAGTTGGCATGCTTTTGTCAATTTTGTATTGCAAGTGATTGGGAGGCTTGTGAAAATATGGAATGGGTTGAACAATGGCAACAAAGAGCCTTAACACCTACATCGACACATGTTCAACATGGAACAATAATTGAAGATAATCAAGCGTTCGCATCAGATGATTATGACCGTGTTTCTGATCTTGTACAAGAAGGTACATTATTTATTGAGATGAATTTTATATGTATGCATGTTTATATACATGAATTAAATATAAGTCGTGCTCTTTATTGAATTTTTTATCTATTTTTGTAGGACATGTGTATGCTGTTGTTGCACCCGAGGGGAATGAAGAGGAGACAGAGTACTGGTTGGCTAGATGTGTTGAGAGAAAATATAAGTTGGTACATCCTAGAGTGGATGATGATAACTTTGAGTATCCAACTGGTTCAGTCGTTGTTGTTGGCACCTGGCTTCGAAAATATTTGATAAGAAAGAATGGCTTGCCTGCATTTGAAGATTATGAAAGACACAAGAAGATTATACATTATTCACATTTGATTTTGGCAACCAATATAAAACTAGTTAGATATCACGGGAGGCCTGCTAATAAAGTTTTATGGACACTTTCAATGGATGATCATGAGACAATCATAGATGCATTACAAAAAAGAGAGGATGTGGATGGTACAATAGAGTAAATAAATATTGGTAAGTATATCTAGTTGTATGTATATATTTAATTGATATATATATTTGTCTTTAAATTCATTTCCTTATTAAAGTTTTATATCATTTTTTGTTTCAGGTCTCCCTTGATACAAAAAAGAGAGGAGATGCACTCTTATTACAATGGAATTCGAATCTACAGACAGGTAACTATATATAGTTGTAGATACATTTAGTTGAGAGTATAAATATAAAACTAAATTTAACTCATTGTCATTTTATAAAAAGTTTATAATTTATTTCATATCCCCTTAAGCCATCCTCGTATGTGCCATTAATCCATCCTGCTTGCATCCCCTTTAAGTCTCTCCATTAATTCCCCTTAATTCATTCTATTAGGACCCCTTAATCCATATCCTTGTATATCTATCCTTAATCCATCCTCTTGCATCCCCTTAAGTCACTCTCTCAACACCCCTTAAGACATCCCCTTAAGCCATCCCCTTAGGTCACATGGTTTAGAGTTTAGGGTTTCTAGGGTTCATGAGATGCTTAGAATAACAAATTTATATGGATTAATGGTTTAGGGTTGATCTCCTAGGATTTAGGTCATGTGGTTTAGGGTTTAGGGTTTCTAGGGTTCATGTGATGCTTAGAATAACAAATTTATATGGATTAATGGTTTAGGGTTGATCTCCTAGGATTTAGGTCACGTGGTTTAGGGTTTAGGGTTTCTAGGGTTCATGTGATGCTTAGAATAACAAATTTATATGGATTAATGGTTTAGGGTTGATCTCCTAGGATTTAGGTCACGTGGTTTAGGGTTTAGGGTTTCTAGGGTTCATGTGATGCTTAGAATAACAAATTTATATGGATTAATGGTTTAGCGTTTAGGGTTTAGGGTTTAGGACCCTTAAGTCATATCCTCTTACATGGTTAAGGGTTTAGGGTTTAGGGTTAAGGGTTAAGGGTTTAGGACCCTTAAGTCATATCCTCTTACATGTACCCTTATTCCACAATCTTGCATCCCTTAAGTCACTCGCATAATTCCCCTTAAGCCATTCTCATAGGACCCATTAAGCCATACCTTAGGGTTCATGACATGCATCCCATTCATCCATCCTATGGAAAACATCATTTGAATTTTTATGAAATTTATAAGATCCAATTTTGTAACTTTTACTATATATTTACTTAAATGAATCAAAAAAATTATAGAACTACTTACAGTTTACATTAATTATTTTTGCAGGTTCTCATCAAGTTGGTCTACCATGCGATTGTCACTGAAAAATTATTTTATCAAGAGACTATGTAAATATCAATTTTTGGTCTTCACGTAAAAATTGATAAGCTAAATAATTGGATATACATGTGCACACATATATGTTTCATCATGTTGTATAGTTGTATGATTTTCAATTAACTTATTAGTAGCATTTTAAAAATCTCATTCCAATTTTATAGATTATACATTTCATATAATTGTTCAAATATTTTCTAGAATTGGTAAATAGTTAAAATTACGCGAGCTCTTAATTTATTATGAATATAATCTAAACTATTTAAGGAATATTTAAATTTATCACCTTTAACCATGTGATAAATTATATATTTATGAAATTTGATTGTAGAGATAAGAATTTATATCTAGTGCATGTATTACTTGAAAATTAGATAAAATATCTAGATCTACATATACATATGAGTGCATATAATCATCAAAATGAACATAACATGATCATAATTGAATGCATATATATAATCATCACATTAAAGTCATCTGATATAAATAAACAAAAATATGTATATGTCAAGTCCAACACATAAAAGTTTAAATAAAACTAGAGATGTCTGGTCTATTTAAAATTTAAAACCATTTAACTATCAGGCTGATCAGTCAAATCAAGTCTCCTCTTTGTTCCAGGTCGATTAGATGTACCTACATCATGCTGTAAAAGAGTACAAGTAACTTGAAATTAGATTTAAATTTATTTATAAATTTTGATATAATTAAACATATTTAAACCTGACAAAATATAAACTTTTGGATAAAAAAAAATAAATTAATTAAATATCTAGTAAATACAATAAAAATGATTTTTAAGACATGAATAATTTACCATATGATCATGTGGATCTACTGGAACATTTTGTTCAACGGGTAGCATAACTGTCACTTGAGAAGATTCAAATGCCTGATCTACTATATCCTGCATATTCATATAAAGCAATCAATATGTTAAAACCTCGATATATATATATATATATATATATTTAAAAGATCCGTAAAAATTGTTTAGGATATTTAGTAAAGTTTACAACCTTGAATGATATGACCTCAAGATCACGCACCTGAGATTTCCCATGCATAAATGTTGACGATGTCTCAGGTGCACCTGCAATGGGTGTCTCATGAAATGCCTGCATATATATGTACAACAATTTGTATAGATCATTCACGCATGTGTATGTAAATGTAAAAATTAAATTAGATCTATGATGTGTATTTAATTCAAACTTAACAAACTTTTTGAAAGAATGCACCTGAGTTGATGATGACTCAGGAGCGCTCACCACAACTTGTGCTTGGTCAGCACTAGGCATGCTCATCTGACCTCCCTGCATCTAGATATAATAAATATCAATCACACATCATGTGTAAACACCAGCTCCCTGAAATGACCTCATATCAAAATAGTTGGGTTTTAAACCCAACTCAAACTCTGCCCATAACTTTCTCAAAAAGTATAGGGGCACCTCAGAATTGCCATGTGGTGGAGTATCAAACACCATCCACCATCTATCCCAAAAATGTGCAGCTATCAAGGGGTGCCTACACCATAAAATTGAAATTCGTTTTTTGGTGGGTGGAATTGGTTGGCTAGTTTGAGGGTTAAAAAAATATTGGCACATGGCTTCTTTAGTAATTTTAAGGTCATTAATTTCTTTATAAGACAATCCATCTGCATAGAATTGTCTCCTCTCGTCTCTCCATTGATGGAACCTATCTAGGTCCGCATCAATAGATCGAACAGAATCGACAACAATTTGCATCGTAGATGCAAACCGTGAGAGATGGGGGGGAATTCTAGGCTCATTTTTAATCAGATCTATATTTTCTTGAATGACTGTAAGATTTTCCCTAATGCTCTCTCTCAATTGATCCTGGTCTACTATAGGGGGTGGGGAGTTAGGAGGTGGAGGGTTTGGAGGAATGGGGTTTTCTGGTGGTGGTGGGTTAGGAGGAATGGGGTTTTCTGGTGGTGGTGGGTTAGGATCTATGGGATCTATAGGAATATGTGGTTCAGGCATAAAATCCTCAATGCTAAATAGTGGATCCATGTGAATGTACAACCAAATGGCAACTGCACATGTTAAACAATTAAAAAATATATATCAACAAACTAATTAAATAATGCAGACAATTTGAAAGAACTATTTAAAAATCACATTGAACGTGCACAAATCCAAAATGTAATTCATTTGAAGACCATTCGATTTATCATTAAAAAATCAATAATGTTCATTAAAAATCCATAGCATGTACACATTAAAGTTTATAATTTAAGTTTGTACAAGTTTTGAAAATTTCAAATTTGTGGTTTACAATTTGAGTTTTGGGTAAGGGTTTGTGTTCATATTTTAGAATGTAGGGTTTAGTGTCTATGTATATTAGAATAATGTAATAAGGTCCATTAAGATAGATAGAAATTAAAAAAATTGGTTATAAGGATACATTTAAACATATTGAGGATACATTTAAACATATAATAATAGAAACATAGGAATCATGGTACATTTGAAAAGGGGAAATGATAATAGGAGTTACCATAGAACACAAAATATTGTTCATATGAGAGACATAAAAGGTATGAGAATTGAATATTATTTTAATAATAAATTATTAAACAATAGTATACTACATGAAACTTAAAGGATGCAAATAAATTAAAATTATAGTGATTAAAAGTAATAATTATGCAAAAAAATAAGGAATCCAAACTACCAATTCAGTAGGGTCAAATCCAAGAAAGTTTGCAAACCAATCCTTCATCAATTATAGAATTTAGAGTTATACATTTTAATTTCTTGATTTTTTTAAATTTTGAGTAATAATAATGAAGGAAAATCTATAAGTTGATGTTCTAGGACGGTCCCCTTTGACAAAATGGTAACAATCAACCTAGATTATGTTGAATCAAGAGTGAAGGAAATGAAAATTCAATATGTTATGACTAAAAGTCTATGGTTGTTATAACAAATTGAGGGAAATGCATTGTCTTGTGATACCTCACAATTATCTCTACTAAAAATAAACTTTTTTGATCACACCTAAAGACCCCATTACATTATATAAGTTTGTAAATAAACTCTTTCAAAACTAAGATTATGAGAAACAAAAATTGAAGAAATAAGACTGAAACCCTATGTGTTTTAAAAAGTTCCACTAGTATTCATGATTTTTAAATCCTTATGAAACCATCAAAAACCTTAGGTACCTAAGTACGGGGTTCAGTTCAAAAAGACATTGCTAATAGATTTATTTTTCAAGTTTAAGATAAGAAATTTAATCGATATATAGATGAAGAATTTTTTAAAATACGATTTCATCTAAGGATATGTTGCCTTATATTAGAATTTTTATCACACTAAATCTAACTTGAACCATAGACGGGCTAATTATAACTTGAACCATAGACCCTAATTATAACTTGAACCCTAATGTATTCTAACTTGAACTCTAACCCTAATTGTAATTAAATCGGGTATCATAACCTTAGTTGAACACTAACCCTAAATGCATATAAACTTTTTAATCATAAACCTAATTAAATATTGATTGAATGTTTAACTCTCACCAAAATTACAACCATTTAACCCTAGACTCTTAATTTAATTTTTACCCCAACCCTAGAACTCTACACCAATTGACGGGGCTAATTCTAACTCCAACCCTAACCTGCATCTTAAATTTTAATTCATAATTTCATAATCCTAAACCTAACCCTAATAAAAATATAACCCTAACTCTAAACCTAGTTGAATACAAACCCTAACCTCAACCCTTACCCGAATATTTATCTTAGAACCCTAACCCTAGAATGAATTTTAACCCTAGAAGTAGGTAATTGAATTCTTTAATATTAAATAAGTAAACCTAATCATAACCCTAATTGTAATTTTGAAATCTAACTATACAATATATATTAAAGTTTAAGCCAAACCCTAATTGTACCCTAGATTTAACCTAATTTTAACCTACAAATAGGGTTTTAGTTTATGTTACGTTTTCTAGGGTTTTAGTTTACGTTACGTTTTCTAGGGTTTTAGTTTACGTTTTCTAAGGTTTTAGTTTATGTTTTCTAGGGTTTTAGTTTACGTTTTCTAAGGTTTTAGTTTATGTTTTCTAGGGTTTTAGTTTACGTTTTCTAAGGTTTTAGTTTATGTTTTCTAGGGTTTTAGTTTATGTTTTCTAAAGTTCTAAGGAATTAGTTTATGTTTTCTAGGGTTTTAATTTATGTTACGTTTTCTAGGGTTTTAGTTTACGTTTTCTAGGGTTTAGGTTCAAAGATTAACGGTCTGAGTAAATTAGTTTTTTAGAACCTACAGTTTAGGGTTTTAAATTTCAAAACTAAATGTGTCAAATTTAGGTTTTCGATTTAAAATTTTATGTTGTTTGTTTCGTTGATGTTTTCGGTTAATTAAATGCAGTTTAAAAACTATTAAATATTAAATTAAAACAAACTAAACAAAAATAACTAAATAGCAATTATAAAACAAAAATAACTAAATAGCAATTATAATGCAAAAATATTGTAGAATTCAACCAACCTGGAGGTCGCTAAGGTCAGGTGTGTCGACTGGAGGAGGTGAGAGTGAAAATTTTGCAGATTCTGGCCGTCCAAAATGCGTACGCGATTTGCTGTCTCTTGTCTAGCGCTCCTAATTCGGCTGTGAAAATGACTTTCGCAGTCGCTTATTTAAAAAAATAAATAGTCTTTAGAAACGCATACGCGTTTATGAACGCGTACGTGTTTTAGGTTCGTAACTCGAACCGTAACGCGTACGCGTTATTGATCTAGGAACGCGTATGCGATGCATAACGCGTACGCGTTTTGTGTGATAATTTTTTTTTCGTCCGAAACTTCCCCTCTTCGTGGACCCAACTTCTTGCACTTACCCATAATATTATATTATATAATTATATTATATTATACTATTATATTATATAATATTATACTATTATATTATATAATATTATACTATTATATTATATAATATTATAATATTATATAATATAATAATATAATATTATATAATATAATATAATATAATTTTATATTTATATTATATTATTAATATTATAATATATTTAATAATATATTTATTATTTAAAAATGAGAGATTTATGTATTATAGTTTATTTAGTTTTGAATTCCATTTGAAATTTTTTCACCGACTAAACCCTAATGCACGGGCGTGGGAAAATCTTACCAAAATTTTCATTTTTGGCACGGGCGGGCAAATAAACCCTCAACATTGAAACCTTATTTTCAGGTTGTAGCTCACCAAATTGGAGAAGTGAAAGGTCAATAGAGTTTGGAAGAGTTGAAACCAATACCGATGGTAGTGGGGAAAGCATCAAAAAATGACTGAAAATGGCAACACCACATGAGTTTTTGCTTGCATTTGGAGGAGCCGAAACCAGTAGCGGCGTTTGGAGGAGCCAAAACCAATAGTGATTGAGAAAGTAGAAAAAAAATGAAGGTAAATAGTCCATTACATAAAAACCTAAATGTGATCATTATGGATCTTGGCTGTAATTTTATTTTTATAAACATACTCTAAAACCGTCGTCAAAACCTTATTTTCAGGCTATAGCTCGCCAAATTGGAGAAGTGACACATTGTTTCATTGTTTTATTAGTCTATCTCTGTAGGATACATTTGGAGAAGATGAAATGGGTCTTGAAGCTTTAAAAAATAGAATTTTATATCCATTGAATTCCATATTAGTACTTAATGTATGAATAATCTAACCGATATAGCAAATTAATTTGAGTTTGTTAAACATTGAATGTGGGATGCCTCTATAATTGTACCCTGTATATGTAGAACAAAATTTGGTCTTGGTTAGATATGTTTTGTTGTTGGGTTGAGCCATGTTTATCCGAACTCTATTTTTTGTTTGTAGCTATTTGGGAACTGTTACTATGTAACACCCCGCCACGTAACCCTAGAGGAAGTTGTAATTAACTACTCAAATGAACTAATTTTTTTTTTAAGTACAATTAACATGCAAGTTCACTACCCATTGCAAACAATCCCTAAGGTTACGCGATTGAGTTTACTTTAAGACCCAAACAGAAAACATGAATTGAAACCATAACATTTATTTACTAAAGAAATCAAGAACACATACATTCCATACATGATAAATTACATCAACATGATAAGAGATACAATAAGATTACAAATAAAAATAATTTAATAAGGAGGTTACATCTCTCATTCCCCGAATGAGGTAATTCCAAAAAGCATGATTACATATTACAACTTCCACCTCGAATACAAATGAGGGGTAATAAATTACAAGATACAACTGAAGTGAATAAAGCATGAAATGTAACTAGATCCCACAAGCCCTTCAACTGGAAATCTCGTCAACACAAACAAGAAGAAAACCCAACGAAGTAAGGTGCATGTTCCACCCAACCAAGTGGTACCCAAAGACCCACCCCCCGTGCTAGGAGATAGTAACGAGGATTCCTAGCCAAGACCAACTACCTCTAGACACAAGCTAGTACATAACTGAACCATACCGACACAACCATTCATATGTACAACACAAGTACAACTCTAACATGGTCACATTGCTTCCAGATATAAAACAAATCAGGTATGTTAAGAAAACCATACACATAAAATCAAATACCAACTGTTGTCCTAGACAGAGTGTCATCACACAACTCGACATGGGATATCCTCTGGGAATCTTCATAGGCTCTGGCCCCCATTATGGGTTATCTTGGTGGCCTCAACCAAATCCCAACCCCCATACTCACTCATGCGGAATCAAATACCTTTCGTAAAGACAAGATAGATGACCTTGCCATTCCAGGCCTTCCCACTCATCCAAAGCCTAAATGAGCACTTGTGTCTATGAGTGAGGCAAAATTATCTTGATTAGTGTGAAATACTACCCAATCTCCTAAGAATATTGTTTTAGTTATCACTTGATTAAACTACCTCTGAAGGTTATCCAATTTACCTCATTGGGCTTTGACGCCTAACAAAATCCACTCTTCTACTTGACAACATACCAAACAAAACCAATCACCAAGGGAACCCAAGTTCATACAAAATAGATATTACAACCACTCCAACTCTTGGAGGAAACATATACTGAAACTCACTCCAAACATTGGAGGCAACAATTCACATAATCCACTCCTTCCAAAGGAGGCACAAATCATCCCCGTTCGTGGAAATCGGGTAATTTACTGACAACGCACCATGCACTACCCAAGGGATTTCAAAGGTTGACTAACATAATACGGCAACCCCAACTAATTAGAACCCCATATGGAAGACTTATTAACCCCTACTGAACAATTTCCCCCAAAGCAAGAACATAAGAAACTTACATTTAAAAGAGCAATTTAACATGAATTAAACCTACTTTGGATTTACTAAATCCACTTCCTTTAATAAAATTCAATAGATTATTGCCACAGTAAAACTAATTTAATAATGTCTCTCTTTTAGACAAAAGAAGAAATTTAAATCAAATATTTAATCCTTAATTGCTTGTAAATAATAATAAAATAAACCTTTACTTCTTCGATTTAAAAAAATATCATTTTAAAATAACTATTACTACTTGCAAAATAAATCATTTTAAAAATAATTAATCTCGCTATTAAAACATATTACTTTTAAATCCAATATTTGTCCTTTCAAAATATATTATCTTAAAAATAAATCCATTAATTCGACTATTGCATATTGATTTAAAATTTCCCCAATTACATATAAATCATGCCATTATTTAAATTCAACATTTTCATATATATATATATATATATTAAACTTATATCCACAACTATATATATATTTTATTACTGATATATATTAATATTTTAATATTATAAAATATAATATAAAATATTATTTAAAAATATTTTAATATTATAAAATATTTTATATATTTTATTATTAATATATATTAATATTTTAATATTATAAAATATAAAATATAATATTATTTATAAATATTTTAATATTATAAAATATAATATACACAATATTATATATATTTTTTATAAAAAAAATGAAATGGAAAAGAGCCACACACGTTTTTCCTCGGGCCGCGTGCATATGCTAGGGTTGGGGGCAGCTAACTTAACACAACCGACCCCAGGCTTGGGGCGACGATTGTGTTAAGCACAACTAAACCCCAAAGAGGGGCTGATTGTGTTTAAACATAGTCGAGCCCTGCGGTGGCGGCGACGACGGATGTGGGGTGCGCGCTGGGCGCGGTTCCCCCCACTCGCTTCCCATGGGGGCGCGGTGGGGGTGAGCCCCCAGCGACCCCCCAACTAAAACATTAGGATTTTATAAAAAAAAAAATTATAACCCTGTGATTTTTAATCCGCCAGTTTGATAGGGGCATTTTTCATTTAAAAATAAAAAATTATAACCCCTGCGGATTTTTTAATCCGCCAGTTTGATAGGGGCATTTTTCATTTTAAAAAAAAAAATTACCAACATAACATTTGCACAAACATAAAATGATATATATATATGAAGTTTTCAATATATATATACTTAGATTTACAATTTCTCAAACAAATTGAGCAAATAAATTTTAGAAATGAAACATTTATAACCATAATGCAATTTTTCCTTGAAGAACATTATTTCCAAACAAAGGTTTTCAAAGTTTTGAAACCAAATTTAACATGTGTTTTTCTTGCAAATCAAACAAAGTTTATTTTCTTTTTTTCAAACAACATATCAAAATTATGAATCCTTTCAAAATGAACTAATTTAATAAAAGAAAACCTGGTTTCCAAGTACTTGAGAGGTTAATAAAATGGTGCAAGGCCTTCTCCTCATATGCAATCTCCTTCCCAACAAACCAACTGAGCTTTTCCAAGGATCCAAATCCAAATCCACAAAACAACAATTATTTTCTTCCTTCTCTTCCTTATTTTCAATTTTTCCTTCTCTCCCAAAAACTCCATGAAAATCCATAATAATAAAAAAATAATCAAAAATATCTCATCAATCACCCTCATAAAATTTCAAAAACAGAATAGGAAATATCTTAATTTTCATTTTTACATTTAAAATTTTCAAAAATGCAATTAAAACCTTTTTCAATTTTTAAACTTAATTTCAATCAAAATATCTATTAATTTCCAAAATGAATAACTTAATTCAATTCAACACAATTAATTTAATTAATCAATAAAATAAATCTAATCCAAGATTAAATTATTTTATTAATCAAATTAAATTAATTAATAAAGTAAATAACATTTCTAACATTATAACCAGATTAATTTAATCACAACTTAACTACATAAGCCATTTATTTACTTTTTTTAACTTGCAATTTTAAATAAAATCAAGGCAAATCGAACAATATTAAAACAACTGAACCAGACTAGAATCGACGACACACTATGACCAGAGTGATGACTTGGCACATAAAACCTAGCTACTATCTCCCAATCGAATGTCGTTGGGCAATGGACACGCTCAAACCTGTGAAACCAGGTGGAGTTGATGTCCTATACCTATCAACCTATGAACAAAGAGTATATCAAACATGTATATATATCATAATAAAGCACACCATGAAGAGGAAATCGCGGAATCGCAGGGCGCTTGCAAGCGAGTGGTGCAATTTTGTCCCCTTCACCAATACAATGATATTGACTGACGTATCTAACATCAATCATCTAATCTAAAGCATAAAACAACATTAATTCAAATATCCACTAAGCTAATCCATAGCATGCCATAATGATAATATCAAAATAAAACTACCATCACATCAAAATACATCATCACATCATGTTACAAATAGCGATCAAATAGTATCCGAGTACCATAGTCAAAGTACGAACAGAAACACAACATATAGGAGAAGAACACTGTTCAATCAAAAGAGAAAAACGAAGGGGTATTACATACTGTAGGTCCTGGTTATTCAGGCTTATTAGCAATTTTTTTTCTTTTGTTGAGGTGATTTAGTTGTATCATGTCTATCTAGTTTGCATCTCCAATTGAAGTTGTGGACCAATCTAATCCTTACAAAGTGCTAATCCTTTTAATGATAGTTTGTACAAAGATGTCGGTCTATGTCTTTGAATGATAAAGCTTTTGAGAGTGGGTAAGAGACTAGAGTGATGCATTCACCTCTGGGATGGATGTGTTAATCCCCTTAAACATTTAACAATAACAACTGACTGTTACAGGAAAGATGGGTTGGGTCTTCGATGCAATCATTTCTCTATCAGTAAGTATTTTGTTTGTAATTTTAGATAAAAATGTGCAAGCATTAAATCTTCGTTTGAGTTATAAATTGAGATAGATTACTGAATTTTAATTGTTTGAAGACACATTTATTTTTAATCTAATGTAAACTCTAGCAAAGTTACAATTTTATTCTACTTCGTGTTGAGTTTAATCAAATGTAAATTCTAGAGAAGTTATAATTTCTTTATACTTGATGTTTAGCAACTAGGACATTATAATATTATTATCAAGAAACTTAACTTTTAAAAATATGTGGTAAATATAGTACGTTGCGAGACAACCAAACTAAAATTAATCCTATTTATGGAATCTCTCATCCTGTGCACGTATCGAACTTGAAATTACCCAACCAAGCAATTGCCACAGACCAAGGATATCTATTATGTCAACATTCACCTAACTTATTGTAGCTTGAACAAATAATATTGTTGAAACACGAAACTTGTAATTACCCATTCAAACTAAGGTTATCTAATAGTTGCTTCATTGAAACCGTCCAACTTATGGAAGCTTCAATTCATGCACTGTTGGAATTATGGATTGGCTAAGTGCCAAACTTAGGTATCTACAAGTCCATCAAAATTTAGTGGTGGATTGTACTCAACCACATCCTATTTTTGGTCTCATAAACTTACAGGCTGCATAATTGCATCTGTGAGATTGGTAAGCTTCAAATCTGAGTCATCACTATGTTGATGCCATGTTATACCAGTATACTAGGCCCATGGGACTTTTCTTGTAGATATTGTCTATTTTCTTCCAATTGGCTAATAGTCCATAATCTAAAAAAATTATATTCCCCAATTAACATTAGTTTCAAAAACTCATTTGCCAATTTTCCAAAATTTACAGATATTACGAGCAAATTCTCTATTTCTCCTTAAATAGTAGACTTTCTTGCCATTCAATACTTGTAAAAATATTCAATCCCATACATTTTTTTCTTGTTTATAACATTGTCTTCTTTATAAAACTAGAATTTTAAAACATAGTGGTGTTTGGGGTCCAATACCCAATCTGTCCACCTATCTTCAAATTTTTGTTTATATATTCATTCGTTCTTTGTAGTATTAGGATGATGAGCTGCAATGAAGAAAAGTTCTGGGTTTATTCATATGTCCTCATGTCTTGAAGAAGAAAAAAAGTAGTCTATATTCTTCTTGTTAAAATTCATATGTATTTTTTCTATTAGCATTGTTGCTCCTATACCATTCTTTTTCCTTGTGAGGCTCTTAAATGTAATAATGTAATACCATACATATGTCAATTTATTGTGTAGTTTTTGGAAAATGTTCTTTGAAAAACATAATATCTCATGTCAAAGTTTTTTGATTGTGGACAGGTACAGAGCAAAACCAGTGCCTTCTAGATGCATTTACAACCCATCCCATGTGCAACAATGGCATCACTGAAGACATGCATTCACATTGATGGCTTTTTCGCTTTAGTTTTAGTTTTTTCAGTTTTAAAAACATAATAAATCAACAATTTGCATACTGCAAAAAATTCTATCTTCAAAACTCTCTATATAGAGTTCTTTGTAACATATTTTATATACAATTTGAATATACAGTGAATTATTTTACAACATTGTTGTTGCAATCCTTTGAGCAGATTTGTTGAAGTTTTATGATTGTTTTAGTTTAATTTTTCTAGTATAACATAAGAGCTTTAAAGTTTTATATCTTTCAATCACAATAGAATTTTAAGGATAGCTTTTCTTGGTTTGCAATTTTATAGATTAGTTTACATACACATCTGAAATTATTTGTTCATAAATGACTAAATAAATGACTAGCTTGACTAAATAAATGACTAAACAATGACTAAATAAATTACTAAACAATGAATAAATAAATGACTACTATGAATAAATAAATGACTACCATGACTAAATAAATGACTATCATGACTAAATAAATGACCAATTAACAACAATCAATGATTAAATTAAGGACCAAATATACTACCAAATTGATCAATCAAAACAACCAATAAATGACTAAAAATGGTTTAGTCATGAATTTGGTTGCGTTATAAATGATTGGCAATAAAATATTAATAGTCACATGACTAAGCTAATGGTCACATGACCAATTTTCAGTAGTTTTTTTAGTCATTTATACACTAGTACAAAAACAACAATATATGACTAAATAAACTACTAAAAATTGCATATAAATGACTAATTTTGGTCACGTGACCATTAGTAGTTTATTGCCGGTCATTTATAACGTTACCAAATTTATGACTAAACTATTTTAGTCATTTATCTAGCCATTGATTTGGTCATTGATTTAGTCATTGATTTAGTTGTTAATTTAGTCATTGATTGTTTTTAACTGGTAATTTATTTAGTCATGGTAGTGATTTATTTAGTCATATATTTAGTCATTGATTGTTTTTAACTGGTCATTTATTTAGTCATGGTAGTCATTTATTTAGTCATTATTTTAGTCATATATTTAGTCATTAATTTATTCATCACTTTAGTCATATATTTAGTCATTACTTTAGTCATATATTTGGAGAATGCTCTTACAATAACTAGTCTATAAAATTGCAAACCAAGAGAAAATTATGTTGTGATTGAAAGATATAAAATTTTAAAGCTCTTATGTTATTAAAACTTCAACAAATTTGGGATTGAAACAACATTGGAAAATAATTCTATGTATATTCAAACTGTATATAAAATATGTTACAAAGAACTCTATACATAGAGTTTTGAATACAAAATCTTTTGTACTATGCAAACTGTTGATTTATTATACTTTTAAAATTGAAAAAAACTAAAATTAAATGGTGTGAATGCATGTCTTTAGTGATACCATTGTTGCACATGAGATGGGTGGTAAATGCATCTAGTAAGACACTAGTTTTTCATTTTCTCCTTGCTCTGTACCTATCCACAATCAAAAATAAAAATATTACTAGGTAGCGTAAACAACGAATAGCTTAAAAACAGATACCCATAAGCATTAGAGTAAGTCTAATAAATAAAAATGCATAGAATTAATGATATTAAAAAAGAAATGCATTTGCAAAAGAATTAATATCTTAAATATTACTAGCTTATCAGAGTAATCTCCTTGCTCTGTACTTGTCCACAATCAGAAAATAAACATATTACTAAGTAGCAGTAAACAATGAATATCTTAAAAGAAAATACCCATAAGCATTAGAGTAAGTCTAATAAATAAAAATGCATAGAATTGTTTTTTTATATTGATAATAATGCATGTTACAAAGAGAGTGTTGTCTTGTATTCACCTCTATAAATTGAATAACTCCTTATAGTAGAAGTCAAATATGAAATCATTGGGAATTTATGAGATGTAACACAACCATTTGTAATTCATATGGAAACAACAAAATATAGCCATGTCTTTTACAAAGAAGTCGTAGATGCTTGTTAGCTAAGTAAGCCGAAGTCGAGGATTTATCATTTAGATGATATTAACATGTAACATTATCATAATTTCTTATAGAATTGTACAATATTATAAATACTGAAAATAAATGCCTTTGAAATCCATTACTTTATTAATGTCATTATAGTAAAACATTTTATTTCCTCTGTCAAGGTTTTATTTTTGTGGTCTTCGCTATTGTCTAATATCATCTAATGGATTCTTTCCAGGTGTTGAACTGCCATGATTAAGTGATATACATATTAGCTCCCTTAAGTTATGCAATTGTGAATGGGTGCTCAAATGCTACGATTGTGCTTGGAGCTATTGGAAAGGTATAAGTTGAGTGTTTTTTTTCACTTGTAGTGGCATTGTATTTTTCATTGTTCACTTCTAAAAGGAGCACTCCAAGTCAAAACCAATTTTCTTTTTGGTAAGAGGCAAATTTCAAAGATCTCTTTATTTGTAACTTTCGATCTAATGGTATTTCCATACACTTAATAGAGATTTGATACAGATCATGCAGGATTCAATCAAAAAAATACAATACAAATAATTTGGAACAATCTTTCAATCCTTAAAACTCTAACTTGACTTTGTTTCACAAACCTTTCATATTCTCCTTGTAGCATACCAAACAAAGAAATATGAGAATATCTTTCAAAATAACTGTCAAACACAAAAAAATTATCATTCTAAATACCCTTTATCATCTACTTTAACATATCTTATTTTTTCATATACTTGTTTTAGAAAATACCATTCAAAAAAAGATTGTCACGCTGTCCTAAGGCCTAAAACAACAGAAATTCACCATTTTTTGGTCATAACTTGCATATAAAATATCTAATCCACAATATAAAACCTATTTCAGATACCTTGTATTGAGTGCTTTAACATATCTCAAAATCTTAGGGGATCACTTTGGACCATCAACCCCAAATAATTGCTGCTACGCTGCCCCAAGACCTCAAATAGGTCACTTTTTCAAAGTATCATACCTCCAAACACTTCCAAATTCCAAAAAATATACTCCAATGGTCTAGGCAGGTCTCAAATAGATTAAATCCACAACTTTCATCAATATAAACCTTTACAAATTCACCCAACTCCAAAATCTCACTTTTGGCCTATTTAGGCTTGCATACAAGAGGGTTTATTAAAAATATGACCTCCTAACCTTGTTTCACCTTACCAATGGCTTAGAGACATCCTATTGGGCCTGTACATTCTTAATCAATCCACTCCCATCCTTTAACAACTCCATTTCTTCAAATCCTAACCTCTAACCATTGATTTCAAGCCAAAAACTCATGGAAAAGTAAAACAACTAGGGCAGAAATGTATTTCCTCCAAATTGCCTTCCCTACTCTTAAAAACTACTCCAATAGTAAACCTATACCTACAAGAGCCATTCCACCAAGTTAGAACCAATTTCACTATGTGGAATGGCTTAGAGACTCATTTTTCACTCTCAAAACTACAAATTTTGTGTTACTAGCCGCCTACAGTAAAATGGCTATAAAATGCCTTGAAATCTTTATGAAAACACTCCAAAAAAAAACCAAAATGAAGTTAGTCCTACTTCCCACCAATTTCAATTCATTTGAGACCAAAAGAAGATCGTACAGAACCATACAACAATCTGGAACAACAAGTTTCATAGAAAATACACAGAAAATGAAAGGTTTCTTATTGCCTTTTCATCAAAATCACAACCACAGTGTTTTTGAAACATATTTAACCATTTAAAATCAAGAACCAACCCACATAAATGACTCCAACCAACTTTTAAACTTCTTGACCGTTGGTCTTCTCAAATTTGGCATTTTTGCATTTTGCATATGACAAATTTTGACAATATTTGGAAATATTGACATCTTTTGCAACAATGAATCCAACATGACTCAATAACATCAAGAATGGTCTATTATGATCTTATTACATCATATTTAGACTCAAAACATCAAAACTTAACCTCAGACCCCTATTTGCAACATTTTGACAAAATGGATGAGGTGCCCCTGCACCAAGAATCAATCAAGACTTGGATGTGTTGTATCTATCTATTAATTCCTTGGGTGTATTTAAATTGAATATATACATGATCTCCATAGTTTTCTGCCAAAATTTTATTGCATTATGGCCTTATAAAAGATGGATCAGAAGAAGCGAACTATTTAAGGTAGAAGATTTTATTAGAGTTAATTGAAATTGGTGGACTTGTTGAAAAAGCAAGCATTAGGTTAGAAGTTTTGTGTAGTGAATTTGTAACCTAATTCAATTTAAGAGTTACTTCTAGTAATTTTAACATACATTTTACATAAACCTATAATTATCTTTGGCCACTTTATAGGATGTTTGGTTCCTAAATATCCAGTCTAAAATGAAGGAGAAAAACAATAAAATCTGGATTTTCTTTGACTGGTGCTACTATTTCTCCTTGCTTTATTCCAACGATGGATTATGGTAGTTGAATGTGTTTGTAGATTGTTTTTCAGGAAATTTTTTAAAAATATTTTTGACTTAATGCTACTAGATTTGGTTAATGACAATATGACTTGCTTTGCTATCAACAATGGCCAGTCATATTGGATGATAACAAATGCACCATTGAGAAGGTTGTCATCAACATGATGGATGGTATATATGGTGGGATGCTATAGATCCCTTCTACAAAGGAAATATGTAAATTCTCAAAAATGCATAGAATTAATGATATTGCAAAAGAATAAATATCAAAGTAGTATCTTAAATATATTACTAGCTTATCATAGTAAGTCTAATAAATAAAAGTATTCAAGAAAGAAATGCATATACAAGTCTAATAGTCAAACTCCATAGTTCATTTATTCATATTTGATTGAAACATAGTATGATCTATGCAAAGGTAAACCCTAGTCATATACAATTTCAACTGAACAACATTGAGGATTGATGTTCAAATTTGACTCACACAAATAAAGCTACAACAATATGAAATTTACGAGTAAATACTAATCTGTCTGCAACAACAAATGACAATATTCAAATAAATACTTTCAAATATGTAGGTGTTCAGGCCAGGAAATACTTTGCCTTTGTGACTCCTCACAACTGATGATAGTAATATGAACTCATAATGCTTACAATCAGAAATGATTTCCACATTAACAAGTGCATTCAAAAGGTAATCTTCAACGACAGCAGTAGAAAATACACTTTTCCAAATAAATACCATATACACGAACATCTCTATTAATATAAAAAAGTTATAAAATTATATGCAACTTTACATCCTTTTCCATAGTAATGATCAACCAACATTTTGGACAAATAAAAAATACACAAAATTGTAAAAATAAAAAAGACACAAGTGTGAAGATATTGTTCTAGAGTATGCTCTAAAAGGTACAAAATATTATCTGCTATTAGTTCAGGATTGATGATGAAAATGGGTTTATTTTCACTCTTTTACATGCAGCCATTAGGTCTTGGGTGTTTTATAACTTCTTTTTTTCAGATTTAAAATCATTTGTGGCCTTCAGTAAAAATCTAACAACATTATCATGCTTTGAGGATGAGATTTCATCAACCCAAACTACATCCTTGAAAGAGAAGAAAGGGGGCCCTCTTGGCCCCCTCCTTACAAAACCATGAGTGTTGAAATGCACAAACAACAGAGCTGTAATATTTAGCTAATCCCTAAAATCTGTAAGCTCTCTTTACTTAGTTTCTTACTCTTCAGCTCCTTGGTCTATTGTTTCTAAGATAATTCCATGTGCTTATGATTGTAATGGCTATGCTTCATTATGATTTCCCTACCGCTACTAGTTTCGGCTCCTCCAAACTAGCGCAACCCTTCCCTACTTCGCCATAGCCACCGAGCTATTTTTTCTTCACATTTTCTTAGGTTTCAAAATAAGGCCCCTTTGCTCACTTTTTTTTCAAAACTGTAGTTTTTAAAATCTCTTTTGTCTGCTTTATTTTCCATTTGATTTTCATTGTTAGTTAAATCTCCCACTTTTAATATATTATATTATTATATTATTATATAATATTATATAATGTAAAATTATATTATAATATAAATATTATATTTGTTTTTGGTAAGTTAATAGCCGGTAAGGCCATTACCTTATATTATAGATCAAAAAATATTACAAAGGGTGACTTTCGGCTATGTCCAAACTTCATATTTTCATTCAGGCTCATTAATAATAAATTCTAAACTACCAAACCAAAATACAGTCTATCATAAACTACCCTACCCGCTATAAAAACTACACCTTTTTGCTATCCTGTTTCATGGCTTCCTTGCCTTTCTTCCTTTAGGCTTCCATGGCCCATGTAGAGAGGTGAATGGGGGGTTGGATTCATCACGTCTTGACCTCTGTGCCAACTCTTCTTTATGCATCTGCTTTGCATGGGCAACACGAGACTTGACTGGGTACTCCATTTTGCATCTTCTATGTGCAAGACCGTTTGCTATTTCCTCCACATCCCGTCTGTCATCTTTTGTCCAATCTTCCCCTGAGTCTGGTGATTCTGAGGGAACCGACCTATTGTTGACCTCCTCATCGTTGTCCACTTTGAAACCCTCCCTGGCCAAGTAATTACCCAATTCTTCCTTTGACATTGGCATTATGAGACCTGCCGCATGGAGAAGAAAGTTGAGGTTTCTATCGATATCACCGCAACATTCATCCAGTTCCTCTGGCTCTATAGTTGATAGGATTGGAAATTTTGGGACTGGCCTCCCACTATGCCTCTTAAGCAAGTAATAGTGTTGTGGCATAGGTATACGCCCAAGCTCATCAATGTTATCCAAAGTTGCATCAATCTCTCCCAAATACATGTGTTTGAACAAGCGCTGACATAGATTCTTTATCCTAGATTTCTCCATTCCTCTGTAAAGTGCTAGTGCTAGGAACATACCAGTGATATCAGTATTGAGACGATGCTTATGGTATGACTAGATAAACTCCCACCCCAGTACCTCCTGCACCGTGTGGATGACCATTTTATCCTTTACCGAGAGGATTCCTCGCAGCCTAATTTCCGTCACCTCTTCCTGAAAAGGCACCATGGTTGTGGTTGTCTCCAGGCACACAGGTGTATCCATTTTTTATGCTCTCTGGCTACCTACACCAAATGCTTATTACAGTTGTAACTTTTACTGCTTTGCTACCTTTCTTATAGCCAACTATTTCCTTTTTTGGCCCTATTTTAATTGTGTTGTCCCCTCGCACAAGTGAATTTTTAATGCCAGTCCTGCATTCTCGAGGCCACCTGCTTGACGTGACCATATTTTTCCTTGAGTCAATCGACTAAATCTTGAAGGATTTTTTACCTGCCATTTGTGATGCTTACTCAATTCCCCAAATGTACCTTGCTTATCAATTGCAGATTTCAAAGTGTACGTGGAATGGTTATACCTCTGGAAATTTATACATGTCACCACCATTTATTATTCTTTAATGATTTCACGACCCTTTAATCGGATTTGTCTTGGCTATCTCATCCTGGGTCGTACTCCACCTCTGACACCACACCTTAGGCCAAGCTGTCAGCCATGGTATTACCTTCACTGCATATGTGGCTGATAAAAAATTCTTCTAAGGATGTGAAAATGGTCTGTATAGGAATTAACCAATGCCTTAATATCTAGTTCAGAGTAAAGTTTCTTCTTATGGTGTTTATTATGATTAATGAATCTCCTTCTAGATGCAGTTTCGTTGCACCGAGGTGCTTACCCAATTCTACACCGCGCAATGTTGCTCTGATTTTTGTCATACTATTTTTTGCTTGACCAATGCTTTCTACTTCTTGGGCAATCACCTCACCATCAGAATCTCTTGCCACACACCCAATACCAGCTGCTCTAGGATTCCCCAAATAGGCATCGCCGAAGTTTATTTTGATCCAGCCAAGTAATGATTTCTGCCAAGTTGTTCTACGTCTGATTTCATCTTTTGAGATGCCATCAACATGCTTGCAATGGGAGGGATATGTAAACCATCAAATTTATTAGAAAGTTCAATATCCCTGTTGGAGAAAATGTTCTTTGGAAAGGTTATCTTTTTTGCTGCATTGTTTACTAGTTCCACCACTGCCTTCACCAGCTGCCCTGCTAATTTTTCTCTCCCCATTGATTGCTCATGAAAGATGTGCCTATTTATTTCCTTCTAGATTTCCCAGCAAATTATGGATGGTATTATTTTCCATATTTTGTTGAATACCCCTTTATAAATTTTATTTGGCCACGCGGCTATCCAATCCCATAGGTTTGGTAAGATAGGCGTTGGGTACTCTAGAAGTCCAAGGATTAATTTCCAATAGTATTCGGCATAGGGACAACTAAGTAGGAGATGGGACGTTGATTCTACCTGATTTTTGCACATTACACATCTATTAGGGCCCCTGAAACCTAACTTTGATAGCCTATCCTGAGTTAATATCTTTCCCTGAGTAGCTAACCAAGTGAGCATCCCGGCCTTTGGTAGGACATTTTCCCCCCAACAGAGTGTATTTGGCCAAAATTCCCTTTCCCCTCTCCTTTCCTTGATCTTGTATCCAATCTTCACCTTATACTCACCATCTGCTGAGGCACTCCATCTCAAGACGTCTTCCTCTTCCCCAATAAGGAAGGTTTTGGCTTCTAATATCCTTTTTAAGGCCATTTTTTGCATTGCAGGGGCATTGAGTGTGTTTAGGTTTTTCCATCTCCATTTCTGGACTCCATTAACCCAAACAAAATCATTTTAGTCGCTTACCTTATGGTCCCAAACCTTGGTGGTTTCTTCTCTGATGACATCCAAGCCTGCCGTATTGTTTAACTTAGCATGTCCATCCCACGAATCTTCCCAAAATGATACCTTTCTTCCATTATGGACTTCCCACGAAACATACTTGTATATGATATCTCTGTATTCCTAGATGAAGTTGCAAATTACCGATCCCCTTGGTGGATTGAGTACCCTGATTATGCTTATTGGCTCATTTGAGTTGAGGTATTTACTTCTCAGGATTCTCACCCATTTTTTATTACTAGTGTACATTTGCCAAACCAATTTTGCTCCCATGGCCTGATTCATTTCCTTTAATTTCCTTATTCCTGCTCCACCTGAGGCCTGTGGTTTGGAAAAATTATCCCATGCCAGTAGGGGGATCCTATTTGAGTCCTTTGGTCCATTCCAAAAGAATCTCCTCATAATTTGATTGAGCTGATCCATAATGCCCTCAGGGATTTTTAAGCAGAACATTGAGTAAATGGGGATTGCTACCAGAACAGTTTTCACCAAGAGTAACCTGCCTGCTGACATTAACCATTTACCTTTCCGAAGTTCCATCTTCTTTCTACAATTTCCTACTAGTCTATCCCAAAAAGCATTGTGGTTTGCTCCGACGAATAAGGGCATCCCTAGAAATCTCCTAGGAAGACAAGCTGGTCTTATACCCAATATCCTTGCAAGATCTCATTGTAGACTAGGTTGGGTGTTGAGAAAAAAGACTTATGTTTTTCTCCAATTGAAGGCATGGCCAGAAGCCTTACTATAATTGTTTAGAACCTCCGTGATCTTCCTTGCTTCCACTCTTGTGGCTAATCCAAAGAGGATGGTGTCGTCCATGAATTGTTGGTGGGTACTTGCTCCTACCCCTGGTGCTACCTCTATTCCTTTCCAAGAACCTTCCTCGCTGCATTGACCAATTTTTCTACCCAGAGCTTCTACCATTATGATGAAGAGGAAATGGGATAATGGATCACCTTTCCTTAATCCCTGAGAAGAATCAATGAATCCTTGGGTGACTCCATTTATTAAGATTGAGAATCTTGGGCCACTTATGCAACTTTTAATCCAACCCACTATCTTCTTATCAAGTTTGAATCCTCTGCCTAGACACCCGATCATATGCCTTTAGGATGTCTAGCTTTAGGATCATGCTTGGCAATCTTAACTTCCTTTCTGAATGGATTGTTTCATGCGCCACTATTATCTCTTCCACAATTAACCTACCCAGAATAAAACCGCTTTGCTCTTCTGAGATGATTTTGTTAATTACCAGTTTGAGCCTAGTAGCAATAATCTTAGTGATTATCTTATATATTGTATTACATAAGGAAATTGGCCTATATTCCCTCATGCAATTTGCCTCTTTCTTTTTCGGAAATGAGTGTGATGAAGGTATGATTGATAGCCCCTAACATTGTAGTTTTCCTTCTTGATTCTTCCATTGCCTTGACTAGATCTTCCTTAATTATTTCCCAATATGTCTGGTAAAAGGAGGCCGGGAAGCCATCCGGACCTGGGGACTTATCTGCTCCAAGTTGAAAAGTTGCTTTCTTGACTTCCTCCATGCTGATGGATTTGGTGAGTTCTTCATTCTCGTTCTTTGAAATAAACTTTGGGATTCCATTGATTAACTCCTCCCTTGAGCTTACATCTATTTGATCTTCTTTTTTAAATAGGGACTCAAAGTACTTAACTACTTCCTGGTTTATTTCCTCAATAGTTCTGGCAAGAGATCCATCTTCTCTGACCAGTTCTGTTATCCCGTTCAAATTTCTTTTGATCATAGTTGAGTTGTGGAAGAACCTAGTGTTCTTGTCACCTTCTTGGAGCCATTGTTCCCTAGTTTATGCTTCCAGTGGCATTCCATTCTTTCTAGGGACTCAGATTGGGCCTCTAAAATTTATATCTCCTTAATGTATTCCTCCTACCCCATACCATTCTTGATTATTTTCTCACTTAAGATTTTCAGCTCGTTTTCTATCTTGTCACTTTCTTC
This sequence comes from Sequoiadendron giganteum, assembly GCA_007115665.2. Classification (NCBI taxonomy): domain Eukaryota; kingdom Viridiplantae; phylum Streptophyta; class Pinopsida; order Cupressales; family Cupressaceae; genus Sequoiadendron; species Sequoiadendron giganteum. Next base: position 250,876,125 of record CM021102.1, on the reverse strand, counting down.
AAAGATGTTTTTGAAATGTTCTTTATTCCATACTCACAATTTTTTTTTGACATGAGCAAGTTTCTTCTGGTAGGAGTACAGGTGTGAGTGGTTACCGATCCAAACTTCCTTCCACCAAACCGAAATTTGTTCAAATAGGCTTGGGTCCCTCATCCACATTTTTTTAAATCTGAAGGGTGACCCACCTTTGAAAATATCTGGCTTGAGCTCGAGTTGTATTGGAAAATGATTTGAGCCACTCCAGGGTAGAATTGAGGCTTCCAACAAGTTCGATCCTTGGTTCCATTTCCCTGACACCAAAAATCTATCCAATTTTTTTGCTATGTCGGAATGCCCCAATCTTCTATTAGTCCAAGTGTATATTCCATTCTTATTCGGTATCTTCCTTAGCATATTCTTGTCTACAAATTCTTAAAAGTCTACTTGAGATCTTATCATATTTTGCAATCCTCCTTGCTTCTCTGAATTGTTTAGAGTGGCATTGAAGTCCCCACCATTTACAATTTTTATATCTTTTAACAGACCCAGGAAGGCGAAGATTTTTTCCCAGAGTTGTCTTTTGTCTACTGGGGCTATAGGACTGTATACATTGATTAGTTTGAATTCTGAATTATCCTGGTAGAGCCATACTGAACTGCTATCTAGTTCCGCTTTGCCTCCATGAGATTGCAGCATACTGAGGCAAGGTTCCATATTATCCCTAGACCCCCCAACGCCCCTATTGATTCTTTACAAATTCCTTCCCACCCTTTCCACCACTTTAATCTCCTTTCCTATTCCTCCTTACTCCATTTTGTCTCCTGAATTAATAGAATATCTGGCTTACAACTATCTATTTGACACCTAAAGTGGGGCCATTTACTAGGGGCGTTCAAATCCCTAGTGTTCTAGCTTAGGATTCTCATGGTTCCCAAGGAAGGGGGAGTTCCTTCCCATTTCTAAGGATTTTTTGGCCTAGTTTAGTTTGACCTTTAGCTGAACCTACCATTTTTAGTTTTTCTTTGTTGAGCTTGCGGCCTCTTTGACTGGTCAATTTGATCCTTGGTGTTTTCCTTGTCGAGGGAATTTGTTTTATTCCTCTTTCAGCCATTATGCCCTCCTGGTACTCTTCAAATCTTTCATCACACTTCATTTCTGAATCCATACTGCCTACCTCATGTCCTTCCTCCAGACCTTCTTCTGAATCCTTGTAGTTATTTAGTGTCTTCATATTTGATCCTTCTATGAATTTTTCCCTCTGTTTTTCCTCTTCCTTTTCCATTAATTCTACCAAATGATTTTCCGTCCTGATGTCTATGAGATGGGGGAAAACTTCTTCCAACTGTGTATCGGCTTCTAGGAAAATTAGGTGATCATCTTGATATGGCCAACAGGTTGTGTGGTTCTCCTCTTGTCTAGAGTCCAGATATTTCTTCCTCCCTAACTCAACCGCCTCCGAACTTGGTTTCATTGATTCCACCAGTTCTTTTTCTAGAAACTATATTGATGGTCTCATCTCCAATTTATATTTATTTATTTTCTCCCACTTTTTCTCCTGCTCGGTTGTTATAATATTACTGTCCTCCCCATTTTATGTGCATTCCTTTTTATCATGCTTCATTGATTTGCATTTAGGGAATATTTGTAGGCTATCTTCCCTATTCACTTCCTATCGCCAGGATCCTTCCTTGGATATGAGTTCTAACACCCTAGGCAACTCTAAACCCTGAGTTTTTGATACACACATTCGAAAGTAGGGTCCTTTTCTCCTATCCTCCTGGATATTGTCTATACCTTGGATATTACCTAATTTTTCACCTATTTCCTTTAGGGTTTCATCTGACTAGTACTTTGAGGGTAGATTGTATAACCCCACCCAAACTGCACTCTCCTCATTCCATTCTTTTCGCGGGTCAAAATTCGATCTCCATTCTATGGGATGTACTTGGGCGCCATCCAGCAAATAAGGCCCTGATTCTAAGGTCTTTTTACTCCTTTCTTGGTTCAAGAGCTTAATCAAGAACCAATTATTTTCCAGGGATTTTACTGATGTCTCTTCCCCCTAGGTTACCCTGCACCATTCTTCCATGGTTTTCTAGTTTTTATGTCCTTCTCCCCCCCATTTGACGAACATTCCAATTTTTTGCAGAGTTTCACGAATACTCTTTAACTGTTTCATTATTAACACAAAATTGGGTATAGGAATTAATGTGGGCTTACCTTTGTTCGCTATGTCTAGGTTAGCTAATACAATGTCGTTGGTTGCCTTGGGCATTGGAGCCTTATCCGGATTCATTTGACACCAATTTTTGCTCAAGTCTCTTTTCACTCTTTCCTTTTCCCCGAACCACCCTTTCGACTTTGTAAAGTTTTGCCTCCCATTACTCTTGAAATCTTGATTTCCTTCCCACCTTCCATTCGCAAAGCGATTTGGTCTTACCCAAGGAGGCCCTTGACCTTGCTGGGCCTTGTCCCTCCTTCGCTTTTGCTCCGCTTTAGCCTCATACCATTGTTGATAATAAGGGTGGCATTTATCCACCAAACTCCTATTCTCCATCACCCATTGAGGCCTATGTGTTTCATGTCCTGAGTCCCAGTCCGTCCTTCCATATTGTTGATGGTGAAAATGACACAAACAACATTTAAACAGAATATTTCTACTCTATTTCTCTTGAAAAAGAAAGACAACATATAGTAGCCTAACTCCCAAGGTCCTAGTAGTTGGTTCTCAACTATCTGGTGTCACTCAATCGGTCCATGCAACTATAATATTCAAGGGGCCTTTGCTGGTAATAAGGAATGCAAGCAATGACTTATTCATTGAACTGTTCTTAATAAAAAGGGGTTTTAAATTAAAAAAAAAGATAGATCAGGGCGTACATCAGTAAAACATGAATAAAACTTATTTAGTATCCGGACATATATCTTCAACAACGAATGTTTTTCCAACAGATCAAGAAAAACATAGCATGATACAATTTACAAAATAGTCCATACTATTGCATGCATCTAAGGTGCTTAATTTAACATCACAATCACACATAATAAATATTTTAAAGTTTCCAAAAGAACACACTCTCATTTGTTGCCAAGATCATAGATCAACAGACTTTCAATAAATTCAATTCATAGATAATCTAATGAAATAGTCCTTAAATCTAGTTTCTTCTAAGGATTTTCATCACAAAAGAAACACTTATACTTCAACACAATCATTGGCATACATATAGACTATAATTCATCAAACTTATCCAATAAAACTCAATTCCAACACCATATTGCGTAAAAACCTGTAATTATATTCAACTGTAAACAAAATAACAAAGTATCTTTGTAAAAACTACGAAAAATTCTATCTCCTACTATCAGGTGGCTAATCTTATTCTCATCAGCTGGCCCTTACAATATGATACCCCAAAGGTATTTATAGATGTACAAAAATCTGAAGTCCTTTCTATCTTAAGTCGATCCACCTTTTTAGGAATTAAAGTCTTCTTGGAAACTCAGATCAATTTGATCTCTAGTTCCCATCCTGATCATTTAGTTAAACTAGAGAGAAGAAGATAGAAGAGAAAAGAAAGCCATGCGCCTCTAAGACTGCCAGTCATGCATGCAGAGAAGAGAATAAATCCATGCATGCATGAGATTTATCAATTATGCATGCAAATTTTTCTCTATAATGTACTCATCATAACTGGAGAAGACTTGTTGAAGCATGTCCAAATCCGGCCCATCAACCCAACTGTCTTCAAACTTGATCCTTTCTAATTCCGCAACAACAAAACCTCTCATGTCTTTTAGCTTTGTGAACTCCCTTTTAGCCGCCCTTACCTCTTCTTTAATATCCATTAACCGATCTAACAACAAATCCTCTCCATCATCTCCTTTTTGCATGACCTCTTTAAACCTATCATCCCATTTCTCCTTTATTTGGCTCAAAGGTAGGCCCTCCTTTACCGGTATATTAACATTTACTATAACAACAATAACTGCTTCTAACTCCTCAAACTGTTCATTCAGATCCTTGACATAATCTTGAACTTCATTTTTATGCTTGTATAAAAAGTCAGATCTAAACCGGAGTATGTTGGAAGTCTTTTCCAAGAAATCTTTGTTGTCCTCTTCAAGTATTGACTGTTCTAGAAGAGTGGACCTCGACAATTTATTAACCTCTTTTAGCTTCTGGCTATATCCTCTGTACTCCTCCTCCTATTCTCCCAATACTTTTACATACTGATTCATTTCTTCTATTAATTCCTCTATCATCTGGTGAACCTCAAAACTGTTGTCCAACACCTCACTTATTTCCTGATTTAGTTTATCAGTCCATCTATCCAACATCTCTGCCTTACTCCTTACCTGCACCAAATCATCAACCTCCTTCTTGCTCAGAAAAATTGGTGTCTCAATGGTGGAAATTTGTTGTGACCTCGGAGCAAAAACACTCTTCAAGAAAGTATGCAACTGATCCAATTGAGCCTTAAGCTCATCCTTTCTCTACTTATCTTTCATCATTCTTGATTTAGTGGATGATGCTACCACATCTATCAAGTTCATTTGTTGATCTGTGGGTCTCCCCAAGTTAACTGCGCCCAATTGATAATTAGTCAGTTGCATATCCCCTACATCCTTGTCCATCATCGGTATTGCACATTCAACAACAATCTCCCCTACTTTAGTAAGTCTAGTGGAATGTAGGATTTAGCCTTCTTTTTGGGCCTTTCTTTTTCGATCTCCTTCATCATATCATCCCAATTGAGAGGCTGTGAGGGTGTCATTGATCTCTTTTGAAGATCCAATTTCAACTAAGTGGGAGCACTTGGAGTAGTGGTCATTATAGTTGAAGAAGAAGCAGTAGTAGTAGGTTGTTGCATATTTACTTTAGGTTGAGAATCAACCCCTTGTACCTCTTGTTGTTCTTGCTCCACATTTTTTTGTGCAAGCTTTTCAGCTTCCTCCTTGTCCTTTTGTTCATGTATCCTCTTGTCTTCTTCTTCCTTCTTCAACTTTTCTTCTTCTAATATTTTATTCTCAAGTTCCCAGTTTCTCTCTTCCTCCAATGACTTAAGTCTATATGCATCTTCCTTTCCCTTTTGTAGCTGCTTGGTCACCTCCTCGACATATTTCTCTTTTTGTACACGATCTGCTTCCTCTTTCTTTTTATAGGCCTCTTCAACCAGCTTCAATTTGGCCACAAGAACTTCTCTTTCCCTTCGTTGCTTTGCCTTTTCTTCCTCTAGATCATGAATTTTCTGTACTAACTCCATCTTATCATTCTCTTCTTTGATCTTGAGCTCCTGCTCCCTTTTCCTTTGTTGCTTCTGCACTTCATCAGCCCTTGGCTTAGCTTCCATTCGTTGTTGCTGAAGTAAGGCATCAACTTGTTCCTTAGCATCAATTTCCTTTTGATTCTCTATTGCCTCTGCATGTGCTTGAGCATCCAAATCCTTCTTTGCTTCCTCAAACAGTGCCCATTGATTTTCCTCTGTTAAAATATGTTCAATTTCCTCCTCTAGAAGCATCTTTTCTTGTGCATCTTTCTCTGATAAGGTCTCATCAGATTCCGTTTCAACATCATGGATCTCCAACTCTACTCCTTTTCCCTTAAATGCTTCAGCTATACCATGAAGAGTTCCTTGAGGCATCTCTCTGCTTGGTTGCTCTGTAAGAGGGACTTGAGCAGATGATTCACCCATTGTTGGTGTTGAAACCACAAGTCCTATTTGGGCATCCTCCTCTTGTACTCCAGGTAAATCTTGAGTAGAGGCTTCAAGCTCAATCTCTTCAATGTCAGGAGGAAAGAACTCCAAAGGCTCCTTGGAAGGAAATTTCCTCTTAATTCTCTTATATCCCTTCCCTTTCTTAGGAGCTAGTCCCTGAGGAGTTTTGGTTCTTAGAACAGTCCAGTGGATACTCGTATCCAAGACTGGTCTCCCTATTTGCTTGATGTCGATGGTCTCCTCACCATCCCAATCTATCGGATCCAAAATTTTGGTGCCAATATTCAATGCTTCATATGATGGATCCAACACGACTCCATCATCTACTAATGTATCGGGGATGTCATCTTTGATCCCAAATTCTACCATGAGTGCAACATGCAACCTCTCATAATTCCTTTTCCTAAGGTCATATTCATCCTGAAGATCACTCTAGAAGTCTTCTAGCAAGTTTAAATGTTTGTCAAAAATCGAAGGAAACAAAGCATTCATTTTCTTCTTTGGATCAAAGTGCTTTCGAGCAGTGTACAAACCTAGCTTCAAATGTATCAATTCACTGCAAACTACCTTAGCTCCCACAAGATGTTGGCAGTTGTATTCACCCAATTGCATGGGAAACTTATGACAACCTGTCTTGTGCTTTAACCCAAATCGGGCATTGACCCCCAGAGCTTGATAGACAAACTCCATAAGAACCACCGTATTGCTGCAACACCTTGGAAGTAAATGGGGATGACCCTCAAATCAAGCCAGCCTGAAATAAGTGAACTTGGGGTATTGAATTTACCAACATCCCCACTCTGTGATAAAGGCCATGGATTCTTGGATCAATCTGTATCCTGCATCCCCATTAAGTTGGTTAAAGATTACATATAAGAATTCATCATTAACCCTTCTAAATTGTGTTTCAAAAATCTGTAGAGATAGTTGTTCATAATGATTCCATACTCTCTTTTGTCCATCAACTTCTCCCAATAATCCCACTCTGTTCAAACCTGGAAAGATTCCTCCTCTAGCTGCTGCATAGACAACATAAGAAGTCATGAAAAAGCTCTTGGTTTCCCTAATTATGGTTAACTAATCATGAAAGGTATCTGAGACAATCATCAACCAATCAAAATATTGGTTGCCATTAAAGATTGTCTGAATGAAGGGAAACATACACTCCTTGAAATGAAATGCATCCCTCTTCCCAAAGGCTCTAGACAACATCATTATCAGGTCTGATACTTCCTTCTAAAATTTTATCCTCTTTGGTTGATCATGGAGCTTGGTCAGAGATTTCTTCTCTGTCCTCAACCACTTCTTATTCAAGTGAGCCTTGTTGGCCTCTTTGTGTTTGCTATATATCTCTAAAGCATCTGCCTCATTTAACTGTACCAGGTTCTTTGGATCAAGGACACTAAACATGTGCTAAAACATTTGAGGAGTTAGATCAATGGTCACATTATCCCGTGAATCCATACATTGCCTAGTGGCCAGATTGTAAGCTCCTACTGCTGTCATAATCAACTCTGGGCATTGGATGGATAGAGGAAATAAGGTGATGTGAGCCAAGCCAGACTCAACTATTCTTACAGTTCTTCCTATTACATCCTCAATGAATGTCTTTGAATATAACTCCTCAAAATTGAATGGGCCTAGATTGGTGTCAGTTATATCAAACCAATTAGATTCCACTTTGCTTGCAGTGACAATAGGACCCCTATGGTTATACCTCAAGGTATAAGGTAGCGGCTCCGACTTAATCTTCTTAGGCTTAGTTGTTGCCTTTGAAGTTTCTTTAGGCCGATTCCTTTGGGAAGCTTCTCCTGATACTCCTGACATTCTTTAGCTTCCTACAACAAAACCTCTAATTAGATCCTTGAATAAATATCACAAAATATGCTTTAAAATCTTACCCTTGATATATATATATATATATATATATATATATATATATATATATATATATATATATATATATATATATATATCGGAGGCAGAACCAAGCAAAAAACACTCTAAAAAGTCTCTTTTTAAAACATTGTCGGGATTAGAGCCAAAACCGTTATTGAGATTACAGTAATAATAAGCGGAACTGAAGTCGGAACTGGAATGATAATCGAAATCGAAATCAGAACGAAAATTGATTTGGTTTCATGAAGATTTTCTAATTTCACATTCAGTTCCGATTCCGCTTCCGCCTAGGTTGTCATTATTTTGAAAGAATGCTTCTTATTGTAAGCGGAGTTGGAAACAAGATGGAAATGGAATTGATACTTATTGGAAAATTTGGTTCAACGTCTAGATCGATTCCGATCCCGCTTCCGCCTAAAATGACCATGACGTCATAAGTGATTTTAACAATCAATAAATAACTTCATGATTTAAGGACTAGGTCATACCAAAACGAAAGGGGCTTAAAAACAACCTAATAAGACCATCCCCATATGATCGAGAGGTGATTGTACTATTTAGGGCATCATATTTAAATTAAAAACATGAACACATCAAAACCCTAAAAAAAACCGTCGATTCCAAATAACTAGGGCACGAATTTAACCCCATTCAAAATAAACAGATCGATGCGCGACAAATTTCTAAGTAAGAACGACAATTTACCAAACCCTACTCACTATAAAACAGTAACTAACCTATGCATTTTTAAAAACTAGGGCATCACGATATAGTCACGATTAAACGTGAAAACGACCATGAAGAAAAACAAACAAACGAGAAACAAAAGCAAAACGAAAACAAGAAAAACAAACAAAAAGAGAAGAAGAAAAACAAAACGCACAAACTCACTGAGAAATATGAATTTGCACGAAGCCAAACAATCTAAAATGAACAGAAATGGAAAACGCAAAATATAACAAAAGAGGAGAATAGAAAACCCTACCTTGAACGCAAATAAATAGGTTAGTTCCCTGAAGCAATCCACACACAACTGTCTCTCTTTCAAATCACTCATACAAAAGCTCCACTGCAACTCTGGTTCACTCTTCGATCACTTAACAATAATGATGATAACTACTTGTTAATCCCTAATTAAGGTAAAAACTCAGAGTTTCACGCATGCATGGCACCTGTAATTAATGCCATAAATGTGGTAGAGCGGAGTCAAAACTGCAAAAGGAACTGACACATTACTGTCGTACGACTTCAGTAAAGTCAACGACCACAAATAGCGAGAGCGGAATCGAAATGGAAAATGATTTAGAAACTTGTTTAACTTTCCAACTTGGTTTCGGTTTTGGCTCCGCTGACAAAGAAAAAAGTGAAACAAAACATCAAAATAAAACAAAAAGACCGAAACGAGAAAAATTAACATAAAAACCTAGTTTAAAACGAAAGACCAAAAAGCGAAGGCGGAGACAGAATGGTATTTGATTTTGAAACTTCGAATAAATTTGGACTTAACTTCCACTCCGACTCCGATAAAGACAAAAAAAAAAAAGGCAAAAGAAGACTGTTGGGATGGGAATCAGAATGAGTTTCGAAAGAAGTTTTAAAACTCGATTCGGTTCCGGTTTTGGTTTCGACAGAAGAAACCAAAGAAAAACAAAGTTTTCAAAAAGCAAGACTCCAAACTTTGTTTGAAAAACAACCAAGGAAAAAAACATAAAGGGGGACCCATTTTGACCAAGGCAAAAGATGGGGTGGTTATGCAAGGCATAACACATACGTCGTCCAACCCTTATTGATTTTCTCCCTAAATTCTTCAAAGGGGATTGTTCGCTCTAATTCTTCGCTCCATCTCTCCTTGTTCTTTGTCTCTTTCTCTAAAGCCGAATTCCACTGTTGGTTATTGCCCGCCTCTAGCGTGTCATGTCTTAGCTTCTTCTCCTGCCACAGCTTCTGGTCTTCGTTTTGCTGCTCATCCCTCTTCTCCGATTCGTAGACTTCAACCTTCTTTCTTCCTCGCACGCTGGTTTTCTTCGCCTCGCCCATTTTTTTTGATATTATTGAATATTATAAATATTATATTATATTATGATATTATATAATATATAATATATTTTATATATAATAATAATATAATATTATATATATAATAATAATAATATAATATTATAATATTATATAATATATCTAATAATAATATGATATAAATATACACTATAATATATATTATATATATTATATTATATAATATCATATTATATTATAATATATTATTATTATATTATATTATATTATATTATAATACAATCCACTCCCTCAACAAACAAAGAAAGACTCATAGAAACTAAAATATATGTTGTGTTGATTTCATCTTGAGTAACATTAATGATTCATTAACATAATGACTAATAAAAGTTAAAGAATGTAAATGTTAATTTTTTTTATAAAATATGTGAAGGCCTTAAGATTGCACCGAGAGGCAATGCCTTCCACGCGATAGGTATTTTTGGTGCACCAAGTAACCTAGGCGGCGAAATGGCCCGCTTAGGTAGGGGTCCCATGAGGGGGGCTTAAGCTCTATGGATTGTGATCAAATTCGAAAGAAAAAAAATAGAGGAGTAATAGTCATTTTTATTTTTCTGACCAATTATTTAGTTGTGATTTTACCCGATGACCAAATTAGTCATTTATACTTATGAATTGCAAAAAAAAGTAGAATTTAGTCATTTTTAGTCACGCGACTAAAATTTTTAGTCACGCGACTAAAATTTTTAGTCATGTGACTAAAAGTTTTAGTCACGTAGTCATTTATTTGCCAAATTCTACTAGTGTTATTGTTGTTTTTTACTAGTGGTATGAAATCAATAACAAGGTATTTAGGAAGCTTATCAGGCTCATTTTCTTCAATTGTAGGTCAAGTAAATTGTCTAGGCACATCTATCTTTTTGGTCTTTCCAAGTTATGGATATCAATGTAAACTTAGTTTTAAAACAAAAATGCCAAAGCTTGGTTTCCAATCCAAACCAAGGCCTATGAAATTGCATTTTTTTCAATCTCCTTTAATACATTTTACTACTTTATCAAAAAATGGTTTAATGAGGGGTCCTTGCAACTTGCCTTCATTTTGAATGTTTAACCCTTTCTTGATTGCATGCCTCATCCAACACAACTACAAAGTGATTAATTTTCCCACAAAGTGAGCATGAGAGAAGATCTAAACATGAGTGAACTACATGATGTCTTTCTCTAGAATGAAAACAAATAATGAAATAATTTCTTAAACGTGCTACTACCTACTTTGTCCTCATCACATTGTCATGGGAGTTTGGTCTCATCTAATTTGGAAGACATCAGTGCTTAAGTTCCATAATATTTCTACAACTAACATGGTTGGACCATAATATTTTAGACTTATATATTGTGGCTTGGTTTCAACCTTAATGTGTTATCAATTCCTTTTCCATCCTTACCAAGTCCTTAGCCATCTTCACCAATTCTAGGAGTATTATTTCCTCTTGTAGGCTTCCATGAGGATTGGTGTCTACCTTGGTTGCGACCTAAGAAAACAATCTTTACTTATACATTATATCCTAACTTCTTTATTAAGTTGGAACCAATTCCAAAGGTGTATGGTTCAAAATTAGTAAATGACGATTCAATTTGTGAAGAACAAAATATTGATGGACTTAAAACACTTTCCTCTATTATTTGGGTAACTTGTATTGAGTTACGATTCCTTTTGACAATACAATACTATTTTCTCCTCACTTCTTCACAATCTTCTTGGAGTTTGGTCAACTCTTCCTCTTTTATAGTAAGCTCTTATTGCAATATTTTCATGATTTGAACAAACCTTCTTATAGCTGACCCAAGATTTTTGAGATAGTATTGAACATGCATGGGAAGTAGAATTCATACATATCAATCCCTCTCTTGACACCAATGAGGAACTCCATTTGGTTACCAAGGTTTTTTGCAACTCTTTATTTTTGCATTCCTAACCTTGACCTTTTTTTGCATCATTTGGTTATTCTCTTAAACTACTCGAATATTCAACTCACTCTTGATATTTTCCTTCTTATCACCCCTACCTATACCTATTTCAACTCAACACTCCACAAGACCTGAAGAAGAAATTTGATACCAATATGATCCATAATTGCCCAATCTATAGTTGAGACAAGTTTTCAACACACTTAAATAAATTGTATTGTTGATTAGTAAAAATAAATATTGAAATTCAATATAGAAATGTTAAAACTAGCACTCAGATACATGTTTCCATCTACATCCTTGTAGTTGAATCTATTGGCATATGGCTTCTAGTGTTGTCATTGATGGCAACCTAATTCATACATCTGGTCTACAGTATAGTTTTGGTTTACACCGACAAAATAGAATGAAGAACAAGGCATCCGATTAAAGGCAAAGATGTTGATCCAATTAATTCACCAGACTATTATTTTGGGTTATGGATCTCAGAGAAAGGTTTGTTGATGTTTTTAATACCTTATTCATGGAATATGTCAGTGCATATTAATTGGTGATCAATCTAGGAGATCCAGTACATTAATCTATTGGTTATCTGTGTTAGCAAGCCAACTTGTCAAATATTGTAAATGCAAATGTATAAGGAGGAACTGATTAAATGTTTTTGTGCTCGAATATGTTTGTTTGGGTCCTTACTATGTTTAGGATGACTTTGGAGGATACACATAAATATTTAACTAAAGGATCTAGGCGACAGTTGAAAATCACTTAATGTTTTATGAAGTTGACATATGAATGATAAAATCCTTGATAGCGGATATATATGAGATCGATTTTATCATTTTGAGATAGTGAAGATAGCGAATGTGTGTAATGAAAAGTATAATAGTGTGTGGTGTGAAATTCATAAGGGTAATAGTGTGAATTCATATGTGCATGAATTTATGATGCGAAGAGCAGAAAAGGGTAGAGCAGAGCAGAGCAAAGTACAAAATCTGATAGAGGATCCAAAATCTAATCCATTAGCTTCACTGAAACTATAACTTCGCATGAATAGATGTTATTATCTCAGTTCAACCTTTAGATGATTTTAATCTAAACTTTTATAAGGTAGTGAGCCTTCCCTTTTGAGCAGTGAGCTCTAGGTAGTGTGCCTGAATGCAAGTGTATTCTCTTTGTAAACTTTTATTTGAGTACTCAAATTATGGATTAACCTCCACCATGGTTTTTTCCCCCTAACAGGGTTTCCACACAAAAGTCCTTGTGTTATGGTGTTGTGGATGATTTCCTTAAGTGTTTGTATCTTTCTTTTAGTTGAATGTTGAAATGGTTCTAATATCAGATTAATAAAGTTAAGATTTGCTAAACACTGATTCACCCCCCCTCTCAGTGTTCCCTTGAGTCCAACAATTGGTATCAAAGAATATGGTTCCTCAAAAGAAGTTTAACAACTTGAGGTGGATCTTGGAATGCGATGGACTCTGGTAGTCTTCAACAACAAATTTTTGTGGCACTTGATGACCTTGATCAATCTAAAGCAGAAGTCCAGGAATTGAAAGAAAATCTTAGGGATGTTGAGAAATTCATTCAAACATTGAAGGATCATATTGTTAAATCCAGGGAGAAGAGGAAGGATTTGTGTGATTAGATCAAGAAACAAGAGAGAGAAAACATGGATGATGCACACCTGAATCAGACCTTGAAGGAAATAACTGAAGAATGTGAAAAGCTTGCCAAAAATAATGCTACCCTAAAACATGAAATGGAATCTATGGTGATGAAGCTGACTAAATAGATTGAATAAAGGAAGAAGAATGAGGAGAATCTTGCTCAGTCCTTAAAAGAGAAATTTGATGAACACATAAGAGTAAATGAAGAATTCACTCAGTTGGAAAGAGAATTGCAATGATCCATAAACAATGAAGAAGAACTTGGTAAACAAATTGTTATTCTCAGGATTGAACTTACCACTGCAAATGAATACAGTGAGAAGTTTAAGATCAGTTCAGTTAAGCTTGATGAGCTTACTCAAGGAGAAAAGAGTGGAAATGACAAGAGAGGTCTTGGATATGAAAAAGGGGAAAGTTCCATATCTGGACAAAAGAATTTCAGCCAAGGAAACCGGATGAACAAAGGTAGAAGGTATTCAGTAAGACAACCTAATGCTCAAAAATTTAATGGATACTATTTTGCTTGCAATAAATTTGGCCATATGGCTACTCAGTGTAGAAGTAATATGAAATTAAGAGATTCATCATTTTCTAGTCAGTGTTTCAAATGCAAAAAGTTTGGTCATAAATCAAATGAATGCAAAAATTTGTCAAACTACTATGTCAATAGAAGGAATGTTGAATGCTATAAATGTGGAATATTTGGACATATTTATAATCAATGCAAATCAAGAAGAAATCAATGGAATGATTGGTCTAGAAAAGGAAATACTGTGTGTTACAATTACAATAGATATGGTCATATTGCAAGATTCTGTAGAAACAAAAATATGGATAAAAGAGGTTTGGTATACAAAGGCATAAATATACATAAAGATGACAAAGGAAAAGGAAAAGTGACTGCAGATGAGATAAGAGATCAAATGAAGAAAACATGGGTAAGAAAGGATGAGTTTGATGCTGGAAATGGTTCTACACCGGAACCTGCTTCCGATAATTCTTTCAGAAATTAATTTCAGGCCATTGGCCTAGGGGGAGTTGTTCAAGAAAATAGTTCCTCCCTTGTCCGTAGATAGTAACGAAATGTGAAGAATGGTCAAAAAGGTGTATCAATGATATGTAGAGGTTTTGGAGAACTTTCACAAGAAAATTCAAAGAATTTATAGGTCCGCAGAAGAATTTTTTTGTCGATGTCTAAGAAAATAGAGCATCCAAAAAACTTGGGGCAAATGCATTTATTACAAGTGTGCAAGCTATAAAAGTCAAGTTGGAACCGTCATTTGTCACTTTGCATCGAAGAAGAAAAGATGGAGAGCACTTAGTAGCAAAATTTTGAAGCAGTGAAATCGATTCGTCGACGAAACTCGAAATCTATCAGGTATTTCAATTGTTTTTAGAATTTTCATATAATTTGGCGTGCGGTTGTTAAACCTAAGTGCAAAAAGAAAATGGAAAAAATCAAAGGGTCAATTATTTTGGACAAATCCAACAGTGGAAAGATTAGGTCCATGAGAAATCTATTGTTACCTAACGAATTGAAGCAATTGAGAGAAGCCAAACACAAGAATTTGGATATTTGGAATGAGTTTCCATACTTTGAGAACACAAAATTCGTTAAATTCATTTTGAACAGATTGCATGATGACACTTTAACTTTGGGAAAACCCTACATCATTTTGAAGGAAGTAATTGAGAATTTGATTGGCACATGCAAAGTCGGAGATATACCGAGGAAGAAATCCATCCGAAACAAAGAAGTTGAAACCCTAATCAGAATAATTGGAGATTAGAGGGCTCTGATAATTGTTACAATCAAGAATCCTATTACAAAGTACATTACACATGAAATTTCATATAAAGTCTTTTTCAGAAACAGAGAAGGAGTGACTTCGACTGGTGTAGTTTATATCTCGCACAAGATGATAACTGAAGGTCGGGACTTTGACCTATGTGGATTGATAAAGGATCAACTAATGGAGAATCTGCAACTAAAAAAAGAGACAGCCTACCCTTTCAGGTTCAGTACTCTAATTATATGTTTAGTAATGTATTTCTTGAATTGTTTTCCAAAGATCGACAATGTGGTGTGGAAAGAAAATTAACCGATATGCAAACAAATCTACACATACTTCAAGAATTTGGCTAATTGTGATCAAGAATTTAAAAAATTCTTTAAGAATGTGCTTGGAAAATATGGCTCAGTCAGTATTTCCCTTCCAGTAAGAACAATTGAAGTTGGTTCCTCTTCAAGTGGCATGGAGAAAAAATAGAAAAGAGAAAAAGAAACAATTGAATACAGCCCTTTGGAATGCAAGATTCCCATAATTGAAGGAAAAGGAAAAGAAAAGGAAATTGTGGATATTCTAGATGAAGAATCTGATGAAGAAAATGAGGATCCACAGGGAAATGAACACGAACTAGCTGAATCAGAACTAGAAAAAGCTAGTGAGGAAGAAGATGACCTGACAAAGGAGAAGCTACAACAACTTATTTAGGAGGAAGATGGAATGCAAAAATTCACAAAGTTATGGTCTATCAGACCATCATATGATCAAGATATGATTCTGAGTGTACTAAATGCTCATGTTGAGCACTGCAAGATCAAATTGGAAAGTTTGCAGAACATTCTACTTGAAGAAATGATTGAATGCAGTAAAGAAATAATGAACTTTGAGGGTAAAGACAAAGAAGAAGGTGACGTTATCTCTCATTTGAAGGGGTAGTTTAGGCTATCACTCACCAAATTGAAGAAGAAAATGAATGAGTTGAGACAATGCATCAATGTAGTTAATAACATCTACAACTATTGCATTTGTTGGCCTCATGCAGTTGGAAAATACAAAGAGAAATTGGAGTAGATTGAAACAAAGTTGAACGAGATTGGAAAAAGCTTTGATATGTTTTAGGATCAGGATGACACCATCAAGAAAAAGATTCGAGAGCTACAGTCTAAACACACAAAAGTTCAATTAACCAAGAACACACTTGTGGACACTTTTTGGAATGTGAAGGATCTAACTAAATGCAGATTGGAACAAATGGTTGAGATTCTGAAGAAAGGTGAAAAACTAGAGGAAACAATTACAACTCAGGAATCCCTCACTAAGATTTTCAACAAAACATCCAAGAACAACAACCTGATCATAATCATTGGGATCACAATAGATTTTTAGAAGAAGTTCCTTCCAAAAATGAAGGAAAATCATAAGATAATTTTCTAACTCTTTTTCAAAAGTTTTGAAACAGTTTTGAAGTTTTGTATATTTTGAACACATGTTTTGTCACTTTTGGCATATGGTTTCTATGCTTTGTCATTGATGCCAAAGGGGGAGAGAGTGCAGTGAAAAATATCTCATCAATCTTAGGGGGAGCTATGTTTTGAAAGTTCTGAAGCGTAAGGGAGAGAGAGAAGTAAAGTCTGGCAGCGTAATGATTTTGACACTTAGTCATTTTTCACTAAGTGTTGCCATCAATGCCAAAGGGGGAGATTTTTGGCATATGGCTTCTAGTGTTGTCACTGATGGCAACCTAAGTCATACATCCGGTCTACAATATATTTTTGGTTTACACCAACAAAATAGAATGAGGAACAGGGCATCCAGTCAAAGGCAAATATGTTGATCCACTTACTTCACCATTCTATTATTTTGGGTTATGGATCTGAGAGAAAGGTTTGTTGATGTTTGTAATACCTTATTCATGGAATATCTTGATGCGCATTAACTGGTGATTGATCTAGGAGATCCGGTGCACTAATCTAATGGTTATATGTGCTTGCAAGCCGACTTGTCAAATATAGTAATTGCGGATGTATAAGGAGGAATTGATTAAATTTTTTTGTGCTCGAATATGTTTTTTTGGGTCCCTACTATGTTTAGGATGACTTTGGAGGATACACATAAATATTTAACTAAAGGATCTAGCCGACAATTGAAAAGAACTTAATGTTTTATGAAGCCGACATATGAATGATCAAATCCTTGATAGCGAATATATATATATGAGATTGGTTTTATCATTTTGAGATAGTGAAGATAGAGAATATGTGGAATGCGAAGTATACTAGTGTGTGGTGAGAAAGTCATAAGGGTAATAGTGTGAATTCATCTGTGCATGAAATTATGATGCAAAGAGCATAAAAGGGCAGAGCAGAGCAAAGTATAGAATCTAACAGAGGATCCAAAATCTAATCCATGAGCTTCACCAGAACTATAACCTGGCATGAATAGATGCTACTATCTCAGTTCAACCTTCAGATGGTTTTAATCTGAACTTTTGTAAGGCAGTGAGCCTTCCCTTTTGAGCAGTGAGCTCTAGGCAGTGTGCTTAAATGCAAGTGTTTTCTTTTTTGTAAACTTTTATTTGAGTACTCAAATTGTGGATTAACCTCCACCATGGTTTTTTTCCCCTAACAAGGTTTCCATGCAAAATTCCTTGTGTTATGGTGTTGTGGATGATTTCCTTAAGTGTTTGTATCTTTCTTTTGGTTGAATGTTGAAATGGTTCTAATATCAGATTAATAAAGTTAAGATTTGCTGAACATTGATTCACCCCTGCCTCTCAGTGTTCCCTTGAGTCCAACAGAATCATATATGACAATGACTAAAATAGATGACTAGAGTACCAAAAACCATTAGCATAGACTTTCCTATGTCGATATGCATGCTTCTGTAAAATAAAAAATATAACTATAACTACTATGTTCAATTCTACAAATAGTACAAAAATTAGGAAAATTGTTGAGATTTTATAGCAACAGGGATATTGCAAAAGTGCAAACTAGATAAGGATATGACCCACAATAGAAATATACTTCATGTATGTGAAGGAAATAATGAAATCACGAAGTTCGTAGATCAAATTGTGAAGTTCACAAATGAAAGCATAAATTTTTTTCCTTTGAACGCAAATTAGAATCAAATAGAAACCCTCAAAAAGAATTTAAACTTTGCCACTAAAAATCCCATAAAGCATAAAAAAATTATGCTTAAAAAGCCAACCTTGTATTTCGAAGACTTGCTCCACCACATAGAGCTTTGTCATAAATCCCAATGAAAAATTACATATTCATTGAAATGATTGAAACCCACATTTAGTATATGCTTATTTTCCAGACCTATAATGTCAATCGTACAAAACAAATATATGTATATGACTAATTTATTCACGCTCTTCGATGTAGATGACTCCAAAAATAACATTTTTGACAGAATATGTAGTATCACATTATATCAACATACCTTAGAATACCTTGCACTCACCATCTCCACCATAAACATGAACCAATGATGTCGAACATCCACAACAAAAATGATTTCACCAACACCTAGAACAAACAATGACTTCACTAACATCCATGATTCAATTTCATTATATCAATGAAAATGCAAAACACCAAATATTACATAGATAATACTATGAAAAATTAAACCACAACAATGGAAGAGTGCGTAACCCAAGACAAATAGCCCAAGTCAAGCTCATGTTAAACAAATGTGAGATCAAGTATTCTCAAAACCCAACAATTCTTGCCAATAGTTCACATAGGTAAGGAGAGTTCACAAGCACTGACATAAATAAAGTTGACATGCACAAAGCATCTTCACAACGATTATAACATATATAATAGACCCTTTGAAATATGCACTATGCAACTAACCGACCAAATTGCCAATAGATCATTACTCCAAGTCATTTAATGTAGTGAGATGTACTAGATTTGATGCATTGAAAACCCAACACTACAACACTGCAACAATCGATCAAATTTACACCAAACAATCACATCAACAAAAATTCAAGTGAACACAAAAACTAAGTTCACCAAACAAGTTCACATAGACAAGGCATTTCCACAACCATATACACATTGAATTCCCACAATCATTCACAAAGTGTAATTTTATACCTATATGTCTTATTTATTACACATTCTTACTACTATTATTATCACGATAATACTATAAAGACAAATACTTGCTACTACATGACACTTATTTTTTACACAATTACAACTAAAAGCACTCATTTATAATATTATAAATACATAAAATAATTATTAATTCACATTTACATCAATTAGAATGCTTGATCTGCATAATTTATTATACTACATACTTTGATGTTATAATGAAAATTACTCTCCCAGTGTCTTTTCAGAGACATCCCATAAAATTGAATCGATACAAAGAACATTACTCTCCCACTTTAATCTTTATGCTAGTACAAATTATGTCTTAATGGGAGTAAAAAAATGACTACTTTTCTTTATTGGATTGTGTAGAACAATACAATTTGTACACAACAGTCTTCTTTTTTTAATTGTGGAGGACAATACAATTTGTTCACACTATTCTTCTTTTTTTAGAGGAGGGGGAGAGGGAGGGCAAAGGCTACGCAGCATACAAAACCGATGCCATGCCCATGCCCTTCCATCCCGCATCAAACGAAGTACACACCCACGACCTGCTCTAATGTCCGTCAGACGAAGGGACACTGCTGTCCATAGCATGCCCCCTAGCCTCCGTCGTCAGCCTTGAAAATGTTAGATAGATCTTTACTTTGCATAAGCAGCAAATTTATTCAGCAAAAATTACCCCTCATCTTCATTTTATAAATTTTTAAGATGTATAACTATCAAGTTATATATTTTTAATAATCTTCTTAAGATATTTTACATAGGGGTTGGGGCCTTAGCTCGGTTGGCTAAATCTTTCCTGTTGGTTATAGGGCATGCTACCCGATTCCTGCAGTCTAATAAAAAGAAGAAGAAGATATTTTACATAGCAATCCAGATTAAATTAAAATAATATCAATATTATTTAAATATCTTTATTTTAATATTGGTGCATCATAGTAATCATTAGTAAAATTTAAATTGAGAAGGTTTTTAAAATAATTTTTAATATATTAATTATTTAATTAAATAAAATTATTATTTTAAATTTAAATAAGTAAAATTGTATGGAATAAATATATAGACAAAAATTAAACTACACATAGGATAAATATATAGGTAAATTAAATTACACATAGTTAAATAAATATATAGATTAAAATAAGTTAAATTTAATTTAGAAGTTTTAATATATATTTGGTATTATAAATTTAGAAATGTAATAAAAGAACTTACTAAATTTTATAAAAGTAAGTTTTGAAATTAATATACTTCAAATTATAAAATATTCAAGATTTTTTAAAAATGGGATATTCATTTTTATATAGATTTATCGAAGCAACCTTTTCCAATCAAAAATATTATCTATCTTTAAAAAAAATGCAATAAAGAATTACACTTACACTTATCATATAATTTTAAAATAATTTATATAATATTATTATAATCGTTAGGGTTAGATTACAGTTTAATTAGGGTTAAGATTACAATGTTGTCAAGGTTCTTATAGGTTTATAATTATTGTTATGGTTAATTAGGATTAGAAATACAATTTGCAAGGTTAGGGTTAGATTAGTATGAGGGTTCTTGGATGAATTAAGGTTAGGATTTGTATAGTGTTACAATTACTATTACAATTCAATAAGGATTAGGGTTAGGTTTGACATTATGATTCATTTGGGGTTAGGGATGGGGTTAGCCTTTAATTATGCTTATATTTTGGTTCGGGTTAGGGTTCAATTAATAATATATGAAATATATTATTAGAATATTGTAAATATAATAATTTATAGGGAGTGGACCATGGTTAGAATAAAGTTTTAATATAATTACAGTTACATTCAATTTTAATATATTATGGGTTGCCCCGAAATATAGATTAATGGTTATAATCACTTTCAATTTAACCCTAATATGAATATAACAATCACAAGAATTAGAGTTCAATCTATGATTAGAATTATGGATGCATTAAGAAGAGGATTGGAAGGATATAGATTGCACATGGAACCTCTTAAAAGGAAGGGAAGTAGCAAGAGAATAAACAAACCAAGGGTAGGAGAGCAGAGGAGTTAAAAGGGGAGGAAATAGGATTAAATCATAAAAGAAATTAGATGGAAAAAATAGACTAATAATATATATAGAGAAATGAAAAAAGAAAGTGTAGGTTTAAACTTAACTGAAAAAATGGTACACTGCCCTTTATAATTTAATGATATATTTTAATTAAACTAATATATTTTCATTTATAACATGATATACTAATACATTATATTACTGTGATTAAAACTTGATTTAAATGTTAAAAATAAAATATTATTAACTTTTAACACTTTAATTAATTAGATCAATGAAATAATATTTATAAATTTATTAAACATCCATTTAAACTCAAAATATATAATTAGGTCAAGATAGTTACCAACTTATTGTTCAAAAATAATTAATGTTGTTTTTTTCTATTTTAAAACATGGTGATTACATTTATTTTTGGTGGGTTACAAGTATTCTCTTTAAAAATGTAAATAAAATTCAAAAAAATAAAAACAACTATAAATAATAACTTATAAATGTTTTTAATATCTTATATTTGATATTTTAATAATCTATAAATATATATATATAGATAAAAACTTAAAATAATAAATAAATAAAAACTGGCTTCCTCTATTTTATATCATTTTATTAATTTAGACTAAATTTTAAAAATAGATCAAAATATTTTATACATATATGATTTATACTTATAAAAATATCAATTTATAATAATTTGTTTTACGCCGAAGGCGTGTCTTATTTGAGAATAGGGGGCTAAGTTTGTTAATCGACGATGTGCATTACTCTAGAGGGGAGGGAATACAATTGAACCGTGCATAGCCGTTGATGATAGGAATGCATTTAGTTTAACTGTCAAAATGTACCTATAATATAATATAATAAAAATATAATATAATATAATATGAAAAAATAAAATGTAAAGTAAAAAGTGATAAAATATTTTGGAAAAAACTATGTTGATTGTTAATTATAAATAAGTATAGTATCAATAGAATAAATCATCCCATAATATATAATATAGATACTGTATAATATCAATAATCAATAATTATATTAATTTTTATTGTTACAATTTTGAAGAAATAAAAATCCATTAGAAAAGACTATTCCAACTAAATAAAACAGTTATTGATAAGGGTTGCTTCTTACATATTGGATATGCAATAACAAATACCCAATTTCATGGTCACTGCACAACCAATGAAATCAAGTAGCCATTGTGAGGAACAGGATATTTTATTCATTGGTTGGGTTCATTCCAGTGTTTCTTCACAGTTACTGCAGTTTTGAATAGGTATAATACATGCGTTCTCTATTTTTGCAGTTTTTTGAATCAATGTTTCGTATTACTTTTGTTTGGTTGCCATTTTAAAGATTTATTATTGCAAATCAGTTTTGGTTGTCATTGTCAAGATTTATTATTGTAAAACATCTTATATAACATATTCACTTATATGTTAAAATATATTAATTGTTTGTTGGGTATTTGAACAGTAGATTACATATAATTAGCTAAAGAATTAGTAGAACATTCATTTGAACATTCATCCATATTTTACTTTGAATGCAACGTGGTAAGTTTATAAATTTAGAAATGTAATAAAAGAACTTACTAAATTTTATAAAAGTAAGTTTTGAAATTAATAGACTTCAAATTAAAAAATATTCAAGATTTTTTTAAAATAGGATATCCCTTTTTATATAGACTTGTTTAAGCAATCTTTTTCAATCAAAAATATTATTTATCATGATACAATATTGAAAAATATGTGAGGTTTGTAAAATTTAGATAATTAAGTATGAATAAACTTTGTTAAATGTACTATTACATATAATTTTATACATTAATATACTAAAATTAAAAGCAAAAATATTCTTTGATATCATTATACAATATTTTTTCACACTAGAATAATAATTAAATTATAAAAGAATGAACAATAATTATTTAAAAAATAAATCTAAATTAACTATTTAAAATTAGAAATTAGAAAATTAAATTAAAAAAATCTTAAATTTACAATTACATAAAAATATGTTTCTAAATTATTATATTTAAATCATAAAAAATATTCAATTTCTTTTTTTTTTAAATTGAAAAATATTTCAAAAAGAAAAAAATTCATATTCTATTTTTATTCAAAATCAATATATATTTATAAAGAAATATTATAAATTTAAGGTTTCACTAAATATTTTATTGTACAAAATAATAGCAACTTAAATATGCATCCTAATAGAAAGACTTTTCATAATAAGTGCACATTTAAAATCATGTTAAAAATTTACAAAATTAAATACAAAGAAAATATAATAAATTTATGATAACAAATAAAAATAAGTTCTTAAAATAATTGATATAATATTATTATTATGGTTAGGGTTAGATTACAATTTAATTAGGGTTAAGATTATAATTTTGTCAAGGTTAAGTTTCAATTAGGGTTAAAGTTCAATTACGTTGATGGTTCAATTATGGTTAAGGTTAGGTTTAGATTAGTTAAGGTCAGAGTTCTTATAGTTTTATAATTATTTATATGTTAATTAGGATTAGAATTACAATTTACAAGGTTATGGTTCAATTAGGGTTAGATTTCTATGATTAATTAAGGTTAGGGTTCTTATAGGTTTATAAATATTGTTATGTTTAATTACGATTAGAATTACAATTTGCAAGGCTAGGGTTAGACTAGTATGAGGGTTTTAGGATGAATTAAGGTTAGGGTTTGTATAGTGTTACAATTACTATTACAATTCAATAAGGATTAGGGTTAGGTTTGACATTATGATTCATTTGGGGTTAGGGATGGGGTTAGCCTTGAATTATGCTTATATTTTGGTTAGGGTTACGGTTCAATTAGTAATAGATTAAATATATTATTATAATATTTTAAATATAATAATTTATAGGGAGTGGACAATGGTTAGAATAAAGTTTTAATCTAATTAGGGTTGCATTCAATTTTAATAAATTATGGGCTGCCCCAAAATATAGATCAATGGTTATAATCACTTTAATTTTAACCTAATATGAATATAATAATCACGTTAAGTTTAACCCTAATATGAATATAATAATCATGAGAATTAGAGTTCAATTTATGATTACAATTATGGGTGCATTAGAAGAGGATTGGAAGGATATAGATTGCACATTGACCCTCTTGAAAGGAAGGGAGGTGAAAAGAGAATAAAAAAGCAAGGGTAGGGGAGCAAGGAGTTAAAATGAGTAGTAAATAGGATTAAATCACAAAAGAAATTAGATGGAAAAATAAGACTAATAATATATAGAGAGAATGAAAAAATAAAGTGTAGGTTTAAACTTAATTGAAAAAAAAATGGACAATACCCTTTATAATTTAATGATATATTTTAATTAAACTAATATGTTTTCATTTATAACATGATATACTAATACATTATATTAACGTGATTAAAGCTTGATGTAAAAACAAACATAGTTAAATGGAAACCACTTTTACACTTGAGTTCAATGTTAAAAATAAAATATTATCATATTTTTGAATACATATGTTTTAATATATTTAATGATCCATTTAAACACATAATATATAATTAGGTCAAGATAGTTACCAACTTATTGTTCAAAAATAATTAATGTTATTTTTTTCCATTTGAAAACATGGTGATTAAATATATTTTTGGTGGGTTAACAAGTATTCTCTTGTAAAAATGTAAATAAAATTAGAAAAATGAAAATAGTTGTAAATAAAAGTCAATTAATATTATAATTAGGTTATTTTATTCTTATTTACTTAAGAGTTATTTTAATTTTTACTATTTAAGGATTATTCTATTTTATTTATAATATAGGTGGTTAAAGAAATTTTTTATTCACAATGCCATTAATATTGGGGAATATAATATGATTTAAATATTTTTACCAAAGAAGCAAAGATTTTTTTAACCAATTTCGAAAAGAGTGTACAATAATATATATATATATATATAATAAAAACTAAATTAATAGTAATAAAAATATTAATAATAATATATCAACAAAATCATTTCTTAAATTACCAACCAATTTGATCAATACATAAATGTATGAAAAAAAATTTAAAATATTTTCTCCCTAATTAACTTTTCATACCTCTTTGGCGTACCCATTGCACACCAAGGTGCCATTGCTAGTTTTATTTATTTTTTAAATCTCCAAATTTCACCATTCAATTGGTAGATGTTTAAAAACATATCATGAGAAAGCTAGCACAAGGTCATACAAACATCAAAAATTTAATTTCAATTAGTAGGGGTAGAAATCTAAAGAAATATAACTACTTTTAATTGAATTGTGTGCTCACAAATCACATTCTAACAGTGTGAATTTGACTTTACCAATACAATCCAAAATAACAGTGAAACATAAATTCATATTCACACTATCAAGATGTCATACAAGAAAATATCATATTAAATTCATCTAAATATTATCTCATAAAACATATGGTTTAGGTATGAGGTATAATAGTATGTCTCACTAATCAGTTTACAAATTTACATGTCAAATATATTGTTTAGTCTCATACATCATTTTACTAATCAAAATTGATCATTTCACACCATATTTTTTGAAGGTCAAATGAAGTCAATATATATAAAAATAAAAAAATACATATAGGTAGCACTCATTGTCAGCTTTCTAAAACATATTATTTTTTCCTATCCCATTATGTATTGATGTGTCATTTTGTAAAATTGCCACAAAGTTGAGGTCCTAGTTAATTTTGACAACCTATTTTCAAGTAAGAATCCTTTGGAGTTCTAAATACAAATAAACAATTTGGCAACTATGAATATAATTAAGATAATAGATTCTTGAATATTAAGACACTAAGATGTATATATGACAAAGACACTATAATTTGGGGACATAATTTGTATCTCTAACTAACTAAATTAATCTCATGAAATACTCTTGTATAAAATAGAGAAGGAAAAGCCACAAATAATCATTTTAGCCATTACAAAAATAGATGGACATGCTTATTTAAAGTTTTGGAACATTCATCAATAACTACATCCTAAAAATAAAATTAAGAAAAAAGTGAAGTTTCACATAAATCTATGCTAATAATCTAAGAAGAGGGAATTTAAATATAGAATAGTTTATATGTATACCATAGATTTGTATGCATAGCCACTAACACTAAAGAAAGGAGAAAAATGAAGAAATGAACATAATTTTCATTTTAAAATTACATGTAAATAAGTCAAGTGTTTATATATATTTTTTTAAATATTTAAATTTAACTATAAAGTTGATGTTGAGAATAATCAATAAAATTTTAATAAATTTTTCTAACAATTTTAGTTTACACTTTACTATATATATAATCTATTTAAATTTATTTACTAATTATTAATTTTTAAATTTAATTTCAATAAAATTTATTCTTAATGTAATTATATATAAAAACAATAATGATAAAATTATATTAATATATATAAACAATAATGTAATTTATATGTATATATAATTAAAATATATATTCTTAATCTTATTATAAATATACAAATAATAAAAAAATTTATGTACATATTATTATATTAAATTAATATATAATATAAATAACAAAATAAATTTAAATAATCTAATATATTCACTTATTATATTATATAATATTTGCAACAAACAAAGTAATTTCATTTTACTTGCGGGAGGAAATTTTATTAATTATGTTAAATTAAAATAAGTAAAATTGTATGGAATAAATATATAGACAAAAATTAAATTACACATAGGTAAATAAATATATAGGTTAAAATAAGTTAAATTTAATTTAGAAGTTTTAATATATATTTGGTATTATAAATTTAGAAATGTAATTGAAGAACTTACTAAATTTTATAAAAGTAAGTTTTTAAATTAATATACTTCAAATTAAAAAATATTCAAGATTTTTTAAAAATAGGATATCCCTTTTTATATAGACTTATTGAAGCAATCTTTTCCAATCAAAAATATTATTTATTATGATACCATATTGAAAAAATGTGAAGTTTCTAAAATTTAGATAATTAAGTATGAACAGACTTTATTAAATTTACTATTGCATATAAATTTATACATTAATATGCTAATTTTAAAAACAAAATTACTCTTTGATATCATTATAAAATATTTTTTTGACACTAGAATAATAATTAAATTATAAAAGAATGAAAAATAATTATTCTTTTAAAAAATTCTAAATTAATGATTTAAAATTAGAAATTAGAAAATTAAATTACAAAAATCTCAAATTTACAATTACACAAAAATATATTTCTAAATTCATATATTTAAATCATAAAAAATATTTTATTTTTTTAATAAAATTGAAAACATTTCAAAAAGGAAAAAATATTAATATTATATTTTATTCAAAATCAATATATATCTATAAAGAAATATTATAAATTTAAGGTTTCACTAAATATTTTATTGTACAAAAATATAGAAATTTAAATATGCATCTAATAGAAAGACTTTTAATAATAAGTGCACATATGATTTTAAACAATTGCAAAATTAAATACAAAGAAAATATAACAAATTTAGTATAACAAATAAAAATAAGTTCTTAAATTAACATATATTTAAAACTAACATATCTATGTTTTAAAAAAATGCAATAAAGAATTACATTTACACTTATCATATAGTTTTAAAATAATTTATATAATATTATTATTATGGTTAGGGTTAGATTACAATTTAATTAGGGTTAAGATTAAAATGTTGTCCAGGTTCTTATAGGTTTATAATTATTGTTATGATTAATTGGGATTAGAAATACAATTTGCAAGGTTAGGGTTAGATTAGTATGAGGGTTCTAGGATGAATTAAGGTTAGGATTTGTATAGTGTTACAATTACTATTACAATTCAATAAGGATTAGGGTTAGGTTTGACATTATGATTCATTTGGAGTTAGGGATGGGGTTAGCCTTTAATTATGCTTATATTTTGGCTAGGATTAGGATTAGGGTTAGGGTTCAATTAGTAATATATTAAATATATTATTAAAATATTTTAAATATAATAATGTATAGGGAGTGGACCATGGCTAGAATTACGATTAGGGTAGGATTAGGGTTAAAATAAATTTTTAATCTAATTAGAGTTACATTCAATTTTAATATATTATGGGCTACCCCAAAATATAGATTAATGGTTATAATCACTTTCAATTTAACCCTAATATGAATATAACAATCACAAGAATTAGAGTTCAATCTATGATTAGAATTATGGATGCCTTAAGAAGAGGATTGGAAGGATATAGATTGCACATGGAACCTCTTAAAAGGAAGGGAAGTAGCAAGAGAATAAACAAACCAAGGGTAGGAGAGCAGAGGAGTTAAAAGGGGAGGAAATAGGATTAAATCATAAAAGAAATTAGATGGAAAAAATAGACTAATAATATATATAGAGAAATGAAAAAAGAAAGTGTAGGTTTAAACTTAACTGAAAAAATGGTACACTGCCCTTTATAATTTAATGATATATTTTAATTAAACTAATATATTTTCATTTATAGCATGATATACTAATACATTATATTACTGTGATTAAAACTTGATTTAAATGTTAAAAATAAAATATTATTAACTTTTAACACTTTAATTAATTAGATCAATGAAATAATATTTATAAATTTATTAAACATCCATTTAAACACAAAATATATAATTAGGTCAAGATAGTTACCAACTTATTGTTCAAAAATAATTAATGTTATTTTTTTCTATTTTAAAACATGGCGATTACATTTATTTTTGGTGGGTTACAAGTATTCTCTTTAAAAATGTAAATAAAATTCAAAAAAATAAAAACAACTATAAATAAAATTCAATTAATATTATAATTAGGTTATTTTATCACTCTTAGGTTATTTTATTTACTTAAGAATTATTTTACTTTTTACTTTAGTGCTATTTAAGGATTATTTTATTTTATTTATATTATAGGTGCCTCCAAACATATCTCTCTGGGTACATTACATATATTTTTTAAATATAAGTATGCTAGTATTTTTTATAGTTATAAGATGAAATTATTATTTCATCTAAATAATAATAAATTATAAATGTTTTTAATATCTTATATTTGGTATTTTAATAATATATATATATATATAAACTTAAAATAATAAATAAATAAAAATTGTCTTCCTCTATTTTATATCATTTTATTAATCTAGACTAAATTTTAAAAATAGATAAAAATATTTTATACATATATGATTTATACTTACAAAAATATCAATTTTTAATAATTTATTTTATTACATGCATTTAAACATATTAATAAATACAAATTGATTTAAAAACTTATTTATATTATCTTAACTCTAATATCTAAATATACTAATATATCATTACATTTGAATTCATCCTTAAATAATTTATATAAAATAATTTTATTTTCTATTTATTTCACTTTTATTTATAATTATTCATTTCTTATTTATTTTTTAAATCTCCAAATTTTACCATTCAATTGGTAGATGTTTAAAAACATATCATGAGAAAGCTAACATAAGGTCATACAAACATAAAAAATTTAATTTCAATTAGTAGGGGTAGAAATCTAAAGAAATATAACTACTCTTAATTGAATTGTGTGCTCACAAATCACATTATAACAGTGTGAATTTGACTTTACTAGTACATCCAAAATAACAGTGAAACATAAATTCATATTCACACTATCAAGATGTCATACAAGAAAATGTCATATTAAATTCATTTGAATATTATCTCATAAAACATATGGTTTAGGTATGAGGTATAATAGTATGTCTCACTAATCAATTTACAAATTTACATGTCAAATATATTGTTTAGTCTCATACATCATTTTACTAATCAAAATTTATCATTTCACACTATATTTTTGAAGGTCAAATGAAGTCAATATATATAAAAATAAAAAAATACATATAGGTAGCACTCATTGTTAGCTATCTAAAACATGTTATTTTTTCCTATCCCATTATGTATTGATGTGTCATTTTGTAAAATTGCCACAAAGTTGAGGTCCTAGTTAATTTTGACAACCCATTTTCAAGTAAGAATCCTTTGGAGTTCTAAATACAAATAAACAATTTTGAATATAATTAAGATAATAGATTCTTGAATATTAAGACACTAAGATGTATATATGACAAAGACACTATAATTTGGGGACATAATTTGTATCTCTAACTAACTAAATTAATCTCATGAAATACTCTTGTATAAAATAGAGAAGGAAAAGCCATAAATAATCATTTTAGCCATTACAAAAATAGATGGACATGCTTATTTAAAGTTTTGGAAGATTCATCAATAGCTACATCCTAAAAATAAAATTAAGAAAAAAAGTGAAGTTTCACATAAATCTATGCTAATAATCCAAGAAGAGGGAATTTAAATATAGAATAGTTTATATGTATGCCATAGGTTTGTATGCATAGCCACTAACACTAAAGATAGGAGAAAAATGAAGAAATGAACATAATTTTCATTTTAAAATTACATGTAAATAAGTCAAGTGTTTATATATTTTTTATTAAGTATTTAAGTTTAACTATAAAATTGATGTTGAAAATAATCAAATAAATTTTAATGAATTTTTCTAACAATTTTAATTTACACTTTACTATATATATAATCTATTTAAATTTATTTACTAATTATTAATTTTTTAATTTAGTTTCATTAAAATTTATTCTTAATGTAATTATATATATATAAACAATAATGTAATATATATATATATATAAAATTAGAATATATATTGTTAATCTAATTATAAATATATAAATAATAATAAAATTTATGTACATATTATTATATTAAATTAATATATAATATAAATAACAAAATAAATTTAAATAATCTAATATATTCATTTATTATATTATATAATATTTGCAGCAAACAAAAGTAATTTCATTTTACTTTGCGCGATTAATTTTACCCGACAGACTCTGACGGCTGCAGGATTGCACGGACAGGTTGCTGGCAATGGCTACGGGATGTTCTTTCAGGTACAGATAAGAGGACGGGCATGGCATGGCAGGCCATCGGATGCCCATGCCTTTTGTAGGCTGGGTAGCCATTGCCGAGGACAATAGGGATGGACACGCCATTCCCTCATTTTATTCATATGTCAAAATATATTTCAGTTAAAAAATTATGTGAATGATATAAAATACACCCATCATTTTTGACTGGAATCTTTAATGTGCCAAAATCCCACGCGGATAATTCTAATTGCATCACTACGAAGTGGACTGTGGAGCTACTGTATTGTCCAGTAATCTAAATTCTAGCATTTTCTTCTTAGCCGGCAAATTTAAATTCAAACATCTTTCTCGGGAAATGTCGCTTCTGTTTTATTTATTAATTGTACATGCCGACATTGCAACGTCCATCCAGCCCCAGGAATGCACCGGGGCATGGATGCCTGTCCATCATGCATCATCCTGTGTACCATGTTCAACTGTACGCAGTGAATACCGATTTAACTGTCCGTAATTGTCCGTAAGTGCTGCATCCGTGCAAAAGTAGAAAATGGAGCTTTAAAACTTTAAATTTATTTTTAAAATATTCATTTTTTTTTTTAAATATTATAAATGAAAGAAATAATATTAGTATATTTTTAAAAAAAAAATTAGAATTATATATTATATATTTTAATGTTTATTTAAAAATGTAGAATTTTTTTAATATTTAAATTATATTTTATACAATGTAAATATACTAGTCAATCTTAATATTTAATTATATTTTTATCTATGTATGTGTTGTTAAATGGTTTTCAATTTTGAATTATTATATAAAGCTTTTGTTATTATGACTTTCTTTTTTATTTAAATTTGATTGAATGTATATGGTTTAAAAAAAAAAGTTATGTCTTTGTATTTGGAGGATAATTTCAAATTAATAAGAATATTTTTAATATATATATATATGACAAACAAACTTTATCATCAAATTTAGGTCTTACTTTGTAATACTTTTCAAAATATTTTTTAATAAATTTTTATTTGTATATAAAAAATAATTGTATTACATAGATAAATGTAGGTTAATTAATTAAAAGTATATATAATTGAAGAAACATATTATTGATGAAAAGATTGAATATTAATACAATATTATTTGATGAATAATAATATACAAAATTATGAATATTAGAGATGAAAAAATTGAATATTATATATTATTAAAGTTTTATATACTCAATTTAACATTATAATATATGTTATATAGTATATAAAACTATAATAATATATAATATATTTTTATAATTATAATAATATAATATAAATAAATTATTTATATAATATTATAAATATATAACTATATTATAATGTAATTATAGTATTTTATGTATGATAATGATAATATTCTATTTGTATATATAATATAAGGCTCTAGGAAAATTCATCATTAGCAATTCACTTCACCATGGGAAAATTCGCTGTCAAGTAAAAGTGGTGGTGAATTTTACTTAGTGACGAATTTGTCACTATGGTGAATTTTCTCATGGTGTCGGTGAATTGCTCGAGTTTTCCCTATGCCATAATTTAAGTATAACACAATATATTTAAGTTCATTGAAAGCATGGTTAAGAAATATAATACAAGTATATGTAATCATGAAAAATTATGTATATAAAATTCTAATAATATATAATATTTGAAATTGTACACATTATTCAAATTTTTTATAGATATAATATTCATAATTTTGTATATTCTTATTCTTCAAATAATATTGTTTACAATATTCAATCATCAAATAATGAATAGACAATATTCAAAATTTTCATCTATAATATTCAATTGTATATTTTTCATCAAATACTATTGTATATAGTATTCAATGTTTTCATCAATAATATTTTCCTTCAATTATCTATATACTTTTAATTAATTAATCTAGATTTATCTATGTAATACAATTTTTTGTATCAACAAATAAACATTTACTAAAAAACATTTTGAAATGTACTACAGAGTAAGACCTAAATTTGATGATCAAATTTATTTGTCAAATATTTCTTTTTTGTAAATATTTCCATTAATTTGAAATTATTTTTCAGATATAACTTATTTAAAAAAAAACCATATAATCCAGATATATATATATATGATTATTATTTTTATTTTGTTTTCTAAAAATAAAAATATTTTAAACACAATCAAATTTAAATAAAAAAAATCACAATAACAAAAGATTTATATAATGACTCAAAATTGAAAATCATTTAACAACACATACTTAAATAAAAATATAATTAAATATTAATATTGACTAATATATTTACTTTGTATAAAATATAATTTAAATATTAAAAAAATTCTAAAATTTTAAATAAACATTAAAATATATAATATATAATTCTAAAATTTATTTTTTTAAATATACTAATATTATTTCTTTCATTTATAATATATTAAAAAAAAATGAATATTTTAAAAATAAATTTAAAGTTCTATATTTATTTTAATACCTAAATTATTCTTTATAGGCATTTATCTTATGTTTCTTAATTTTTGAAGAATAATTTAAATTTAATCTTCATAATTTTGATTGATTTAATGTTTAGTGATTATTCTCTTATTTAAATTGTTTATATGCTTACTGTAAAAAAATATTTCTACGAACTTAATAAATTTTAAAAGTGACATAAAATTGACTCATAGAAACGTTTTAATTTACTTTTAAGTGCTTACACTTTTCTTTCAATTATTATTTTATTTGTAATTTTATTAAGAGCTTGTGTCTTTATTTAAATTATTTGTATGTTTAATAATTTTTTAAATATTGATGTAAACTTAATCCTTAGAACTATTGTTTAAATTTTGAAAATGTTTTTCAATTTCTAAAATAAAAATAAAAATATTTTAGTTTATTAAAGTGAATATAAATATCCTTTTAAGTTATTTCACCTCATAATTTACTAATAATTACCATTTATTATATATCATAGACATATTTATGTATTTGTCATAATAATTTAGATTTTGATATTTAAATGTGTTAAAATTTTGATGATTAAATTTATTCATAATGAGTTAAGTTATTATTTTAGGTAGGGATTGATCTATTTGAGTATAGATTGGTGAAAATTATTGTTGGAGAAGTCAATATTTGAATGCAACATATAAGTCTTTCACTAGTGAAATAAAATAAGATGTCTACAATATAAACTAAATTTCTTCCAAAATTATTAAACACGTTCTAGGAATGTAATACTTTAGTAAACATATAAATAAATTATATAAAAAGATAAACATTAATTATAATTTAAATGGACAATGATAAATTTTTTTTTAAATCTCTTTTGTAAGATTGTTAATATAAAAATTATTTAAAAAAGACTATAAATTTATAATAAGATAATATTAACAATTTTTAAAATAATATTAACTTTAATACAAATATAATTCAAATAAAAATTATTCAAAAAATTAAATATTATTTTTAAAATTATTAAATATAAAAATAATTTAAAAAATTGAAAAATACAAATACAATTCAAATAAAAATAATTAAAAATTTAAATTATTTTTTTAAAATTATTAAATATAATTTTTTTAAATATAAATATTTAATTACAATAAAAAGATGTGAACACAAACAATTTTAACAAATTTACTATTCCAAAACTTACTATTCCTAAATTTATTAAAACCACTTGGCATATGTACCACGGCATTCGCAGGGATTGATGAGACAGGCCAACCGTAGAACTGGAGACACGGCACCGTGGGGCGGCAGATAGCCGTACTATGTATGAAGGCATGGCATGGCATCCATCCCCGGTGCATTCCTGGGGCTGGGTAGCCAGTACCTTTTCTTGCTACAACTTTTTTTTTCTTTAAAGACGAGGGTTTTGAGAGGTCATTGGTTCGAATCCCGCAAGGATGTGGCGAAGGGTTGCACAGAATTTTTCTTCTTCTTCTTATGCAGTTTCAAGCAAACGATCGTATGAAATTGGACGGAGTTTTTCTAGACCCATATCTTCAGAAGCCTCGTTGGTATGTGCCTGTGAAGCCTTGTTAATTATTTTTGCTGCACTTTTGAAATGTGTATGTTGGTGACGTTAATTCCCATACAGGTAGGAGGTCGTTCTACTTACACGATCATCGATCATACTTACGATGCGGTGGTTGTCGGGGCAGGAGGCGCTGGTTTAAGAGCTGCTATAGGACTTTCCGAGCATGGATTTAATACGGCCTGTATTACCAAACTTTTTCCCACTCGATCGCACACCGTTGCAGCGCAGGTTCACTGCTTCCTAAAATTGTGTCTTCACCAAATTTAAATATTAATTCTACACTCTTTTTCTTACGCAGCGAGGATCATATAATTGTTTATAATTTCATTGTATTTGTTTAATAATATAATTTTAAAAATTGAATCGAATCCTTGAACAAATGAGGCCGAGGAAAGTTGTCGGAGAGGAAATTAATATCATGTTCATAGTCGTGGCCTGGTAATGTAGATTGTCTTAAAGATTTTGAACCGAAAGCGTTGGGAATATTAAGGTTTATATTGTAATAGTCATTTTAGTTATTTTTTTTTGACAATTTGGGATAGTTTTGGGAAGTTAATTTATTGCCCAACTCTGTATGAATTCAATAGTAATATTTTTTTTAAATTATTATTATGCCAAAAGCGTTCCTTCTATGAACCAGCAGATCTTCGAAATCGACGGTTTGCAGTGTTCGGCTTGCAAGACGATTAAACGAATTTCAGCCGTTCATCATTTTACGCTAGTTTTCCGCCATTTTTGGCTGCTTTCCCCGCCGCTATTGGTTTCCCTACTCCAAACTCTTCGTCGCTGGTATTGACCCCAATTTGCGAGCTGCAGCCTGAAAATAAGGTTTCGACGAGGGTTTAGGAGTATGTTTATAAAAATGAAAATTACGGCCAAGATAATTTAGAGTATGATTATTAAATGAAAATTACCGCCAAGATCCTAATAATGAGCACATCTAGGTTTTAACATTATGGCATCCTTTACCTTATGTTGTTAAGTATATATTAGCATAATTAATATATAATTTATATTTTATATAATAAAAAATAAATTATAAATAATATTTATTATTATTATTATTTTATTAGATTATAGGAATCGGGTAGCACGATCTTTTATAAATTGCAATGCATTTGATAAAAATTTTAACGTGATCGACGACGTTGGTACGACACGCCCTTTAGGAGCGCGGGGGGTGAGGAGACTAGACTTCGTGACCAACCTCCTGCAATAGGAAAGATTTAGCCAACCGAGTTAAGGCCCCAACCCCATAATAATATTTATTATTATTATTATATATTATATTTTTTAATAAAATTATTAAATATATATATAATATGATTATAATTAATAATTAATAATTATTATAGTTTATATAATAAAAAAATTAATATATAAATATAATACAAAATATAATTAATATATAATATATATCAATTGTATATAATACAAATTAAAGTATATTTAATATAATTATATTTATTATTATATATAATATTAATTATATTATTATTATATATTCCTCCCTATCTTCTTATTTATCTTTCTATCTCAACCTCTCTCTCCTTTTCTCTTCTCATGTATCTCTATCTCTCTTTCTCTTTCCATATAATCCTATCTTTCCCTACTCTCTCCCTCTCTTTATCTCCCCCTGTTTCTCCGTCTCTCTCTCCATCTTTATGTATCTCTCTCTCTCTCTATATATATATCTCCTTATATATCTATCTCTCTATCATTTTATCTCACCATCTATATCTCTCCCTCTCCCTCTCCCTCTCCCTCTTCCTGTATATCTCTCTATCTCTTTGAGCTATCTCTCCCTCTCTCCCCCATCTTCTTCTCTCTCTCCCTCTATATGTATCTCTCTCCCTCTCCCCCCTCTTCTTTCTCTCCCTCTTCTACCTATCTCTTTCCCTCTTCCCCTCTTCTCTCTCTTCCTCCTTAACCTATCTCTCTCCCTCTCTCCCCCTCTTCTCTATCTCTCCCTTCTCTACCCATGTCTCTCCCTTTCTCTCCCTTCCTCTCTCTATCTCTCCTCATCTCCCTCCTTCCCTATCCCCTATATATCTCTCTATCTCTACCTCTTTTTCCCTCTCTTCCCATATATCTCTATCTCTCTCTTTCTCTTCCCATATCTCTCTCTCTACCTACTTCTCTCCCCCTCTCTCTATTTTCCCCATTTCTCTCTCCCTCTTCTCTATCTCTCCCTTCTCTACCTATCTCTCTCCCTTCCTCTCTCTCTATCTCCCTCCTCCCCCTCTCTCTCTCCCCATATATCTTTATCTCTCTCTTTCTCTTCCCATATATCTCTATCTCTCCCTACTTCTCTCTCCCTCTCTCCCTCTCTATTTATCTATCTCTAATTCTCTTTGTTTGTCTATTTCTTTGTCTCTCTCCCTCTCCTCCTCTCTCTATATCTCCTTATATCTCTATCTCTCTATCACTCTATCTCACCATCTGTATCTCTCCATATCTCCCTTTCCCTCTCCCTATATCTCTCTATCTATTTGTCTCCCTCTTCCTCTCTTGCTCTATCTCCATCTCCACCTCTATTTTCATCTCCCCCCCTTTATCTGTAGACATGTCTCCCTCTCTATATCCATCCATCTCTTTCCCTTTCTCTCTCCCCCCTCCCTCTTCCTAAACTTCTATATCTATCTCTCCATATTTCTTCTTCCATCTCCCCCTCTATCTCTATCTCTCTATATCACTTCCTATTTCTATTTCTATTTTTCTCTCTCTCCTCTCTCTCTCTTTATCTCTTCCTCTCCTCTCCTCTCCACATCCCTTTCCTTCATCTCCATCTCCATCTCTATCTTCCTCTCTATCTCTATCTCCTTACCCCTCTCTCTCATTCTTCCCCCCTCTATCTCTCCCTCTTTCTATCCCTATCTCTCCCTCTCTTTGTCCCTCCCTCCTTATTGCAAACATAACATGAGCCTGTTGGTAATGGAGCCTGATTATATTCTTGATTCAGAGGTTTTGTTTCAATCATGTTTGGATCCTTGTAAGTGGTTGCATAGTTGATTTGAAGCTAAAACTTCTCCATTGAGACCTTTGTTGCATAAACAACATCATTTGTTGAATGACCTACCAATTGACCAAAATTAGTAATTAGTAAATGTATGCAAAAAATAGACCAAAATTTATCCTAATTGACCTTCCACACTTCTTTGGCCTACCCATTGCACACTAAGGTGCGATTGCTAGTTTTATTAGTATTTTTGTTATAATGGGTTAAATATCTAACAATATTTGTGTGAGTCATTTTCCAACATGGTATAAGAGCACAAGAAAAGAAAGAAATAATTGCTGCTATTAATTTTTTAAGAAAAACTTTTCAAACATTATTTTATTGTATGGATGCATTTTCAGTTAAACATGACATCTTTTTGCATTACAAACTTTACAAATATGCATAAAAACCTTGGTTGTGTTGATTGGGCTTTTGAAGATTGTA
This sequence comes from Sequoiadendron giganteum, assembly GCA_007115665.2. Classification (NCBI taxonomy): domain Eukaryota; kingdom Viridiplantae; phylum Streptophyta; class Pinopsida; order Cupressales; family Cupressaceae; genus Sequoiadendron; species Sequoiadendron giganteum. Next base: position 250,837,410 of record CM021102.1, on the reverse strand, counting down.
GTACCACTTTTGGAAAGGACTAACAAGTATTGAATTAGAGGCTAGAGGAATTGGAGATTGAAGGATTTTTCATCATCTCGAGTCAACTTCTTGCTCAAAGATGGTGCTTTATATGAGAAGCATATGTTTTCTTTTCTTTTTTGATGTTGATTGAATTGAAGAATGCATATATTGTGAAGTTTGTTTTTTTGAAGACAAGAAGAGCTCAATATAGATTGTTGTCTAGATAGTTTGGGAGTATGTGGCTCTAAGAATTATAGTCTTTTGAGGGTCATGAGACAACTTGATAGAGCACTATGAATGTAGCTCGACATGGATTGTTGTCCAATAATTTGGAAGATTTGTGATTTGGGAGTTGTAAAAGTGATAATTTGAGAACTTGAGAATTAAACCCTGGAGCTACACTCATCTAAGGGTTATTGATGGAATTTCACCTGATTTAAAAATTGTTTTTTTCAAAAAAAAAAGCTTCTAAAGAATATGTATCTGTTTGTTTCAATTAACATGTTTTATTGTGTGAAATGGAAACCTTAAATGGGGGTGTTGGAATATTAAGGCTTACATTATAATAGTCACTTTAGTGACTTGTGATTTATTGTTGTTAAAATAATTAATTCCCCTTAAATAATTTGCAGAAGTTTTGAGAAGTTACAGTAATCAATTGCTTTAAAAGTATTTGCACAATTCATTGCAAAATCCTATATTAACTTAATACTAATATTATTGTTGCTCTTATGGATTAGATTACCAGCAATATTTGTACTTCCAAATTCTTTTCGAAGTGAAGGAAACAATTTTTATTTTGCATTTTGATTTAACTTTTAAATTATTTTAATATTATCGAATTAAGCCATAAATGAAGACAAAACAAAAATATTTCTGAGAAAATAACATAGGTTCATATTTGTGGTCTAGTAGTTCAGCTTACCTTAAATTTTTCGACTGTAAGAAGTTAGTGTTCATTGTATTCTGTAAAGATGATGCTTCAGTTTGTTTAAGCTTTTATTAGTGATACCAGGTTATACAACAAATGAAGGCAGAGTAAATATTTGCAGTGAAAACCAAGATGATATTTATAATTGTGCTCTAGTACTTTAGAGTACTCTAGAAATTTTGAACTAGAGAAACCAGTGTTTTCCATACAGATTGGATGATTCAATTTTTTAAATTTTTTCAAGTGATAGTGGATTAAGCAACAAATATGGGCAAAAGGAAAGTTATTTCGGAGAAAACAAAACTTATGAGATGCCCTAGATTTCTTGAATTCAAAGACTTCAGAACTGGAAGAAAGAAATAAGCGCTCTTCATTTATCTGAATTCTAAATTTTGATCCATTCAATCATTTTTAATGTAATTTCAGTAAATTTAAATGAATTCTTCAAAAATGCTGTAAAATGCAAACTCTATTCTTGCATTAATATGTGAAAAAACTTTTAAACATTCTAACTAAAAATCTTGTCTAGGTGCATTATCCTCACCGACTCTGAGCATTTGAATTTTATAATTACAACATCAGTAACATCAAAATGCATATACAGGGTGGAATGAACGCAGCTTTGGGAAATATGACTGAAGATGATTGGAGGTGGCATATGTATGACACGGTAAAGGGAAGTGATTGGCTTGGTAATTACTTATTTCTTTTCTTTCTAGATTCCGTCTCCTTCTTTATGCTATCTTTGAATATTGGGCAATGCTATTTATTCTGGGAGCTATGAATCCACTTTTAGATTACAATTGAAATTCTTTCTACTTCTACGACTGGCTCCCACTGTGTCTAGTACTTCCTCAATTTTTCCCACAATCTGGGCTTGAGGGTTTACCTGCAGGGTTCAAATGGTTGACTTTAATTCTTTTTTGGGCAGCACGTCATTGCTACACCTTGCTCCCGATTTCTCTTTCTTTATGCTCTTAGATAAACTATAAAAGTTGAATTTATTATGTCTGTTCATTAAATTATCACGAAGAGAAGCTTTGCATTACTATCCAACTTTTCATGATTTACAACATAAATTTCTAGTTTAAAACACGAGATTGAAAGTGAAATATGTTGCACTTGTGAATGCAGGCGATCAAGATGCTATTCAATATATGTGCAGGGAGGCTCCAAAGGCTGTTATTGAGCTGGAAAATTATGGATTACCATTTTCAAGAACTGAAGATGGAAGGATCTACCAGCGTGCATTTGGAGGCCAAAGTCTAGATTTTGGAAAAGGTCTGTTTGGAGTTCTCTGTGAATGGATTTTAAGTGTATGCCAGTGTAGATAAACTGCATTGTTTTGTTTGGTGTCTTAATGCATCGTTTATGGGAGTTTTTTATGTGTTTCTGTTTAATATTAATCATATGAAATGGCTTCTGATGCAGGTGGACAAGCATATCGCAGTGCTTGTGCTGCTGACCGAACTGGTCATGCTCTACTACACACACTTTATGGGCAGGCAATGAAGCATAACACTCAGTTCTTCGTGGAATACTTCGCACTGGATCTTATCATGGATGATGATGGTAAGCCTTTTATTGATGTTAGAATTAAAAAAATGCACCTATCTCCATGTGCTACATGGACTTGATCCATACAGTAATTCTTCCAGTTTGCCTGGCATTTTTTCTTCAGTAGATTAAAATGATTTGATTTATACAACATTTTTGTTATTCTTGGGTTTTATTTTTATTATAAGAAACATGGTGACTGGAAATGTATCTCATAAACGAGACAACTAGCCTGAGTCATTTGAATCTATCAAGTGGTTTCCCCATAACATTAAACTAACGTCATGCAAAGAAAGGATACATGCCGTATATAGCCTGAAAAATTACAAGATGATACCAGGTACAAGGGATTTGATTGGAGAATTCAGTGTATGTGCCCAAGGGAATAATTGGACATGTGGGACCTTCTTATGTAAACTTTTCTGTGATATCTTAACCTGGAAACTTGTAGGTTTGTAGAAAACTAACTTTAGAATAGAGAGGTGTCACAAACTTGCTCATCATGCTGGATAGAACAAAGGCCTTTGTGCATAGAAACTACAAGAAAACAAATGTGGTTTCTAACAACTGTGGAGATCTGCACTTAGTCATGACCCTTAGCTAATCTACACCATAACATGACAACTTAAGGACTTTGGAAACTCTCTTGTATGGCTAATAAAATTCTTTATCTTTTGCATGCTTAGGGACAAGGTCAAGGTTGAATTATTGTAAATTTGAGAAACAGAGAATAATCTATGTGCAACAATCTATAGCCAACATGTAACTCTGTAAAAATTAAATGGTCCTTGCTGCTATTGAGGACATTTCTCTTTTGTAATCCATGAACATGTTCTCTAGAGAAGCTGGGAAACCTTGAGGAATTCCCCCAAAACTGATCCTCATCCCATTATTTGACATCCATAGGGAGCCTTGAAATTCACAAGTGAGCTCAAAATGATATTGCATAATTGAAGAGAAGCTCTCATATGACGATTTACTCCTTCCTGCTCTAATATGCCATTTTATGTTATCGGCCAAGGACTGTGAAGTAGATTTACTATACATTGTTGGTATGTACATTGCAAAAGCACTAAAAATGTATGTCATAAGCTTTTTTTTAAGTGAAATTTTATGAGGGGGCCACATAAGCCATATTGTGAAGTGAAATATCTCACTCCAAAGTCAAGCCTCCAGTGCTTGCTATCTATCATCTATCACATGAATAAAGGATCTCAATGTCTAAAACATTTGATAGATAAGATTTAGGGAAAAGGGAGTGGCTTCTTGTGGGGTAGAGAAAAAAATACTGTCCATGAAAAGTGTACTTTGTATGCTCAATTCCTAATTGATACTTTGACAATTGATATGAATTGGTTGCTTCTGATTGATTTTTTTTATTAATCAGTTCAATTTTCAAACATTGAGTGCTAATCCCTAAGAGTCTAAAACCATTCACCAGTTTGTGAAGTATTGATTCTTTATAAATTCTTTCATTGGTTTTCTTGTATTTTTTATGGAGTGTTTATGTTTTACATTGTTGTTTGTTGGCTGTAGGTGTCTGTCAAGGGGTGCTTGCTTTAAACATGGAAGATGGCACAATACATCGTTTTCGTGCCCATTCCACAATTTTAGCCACAGGCGTAAGGAGTTGGTTTAATGAAATGATCTTGTATATGAGATCTATTGAAGTATCAATTTCACTAATGTCACTCATGCTCATTCCTGTGCCCTGCATAATTTTGTATATTACAATTCATGCAGGGTTATGGCCGAACTTATTTCTCTGCAACATCAGCTCATACATGTACTGGAGATGGAAATGGTATGGTTGCACGTGCTGGGCTGCCTTTACAGGTCATTATTATTGAATCCTCCTTGTGATAAATGTTTATGACTGAATCCACAATATCTTGCTATGCTCATGGCCTTCTCCTTTTGTTTAGGATCTTGAATTTGTCCAGTTCCATCCTACGGGCATCTATGGTGCAGGTTGCCTTATTAGTGAAGGTACAAACCTTATTATACAAGTAAATTAGCTTGCAGGCTTCATTCATTGTTTACTCAGAAATGTTAGCCCACTAAATGGATAGTTTATTAGTTTCAATATGAAAAATTATTTTCCTTATAGCTTATTAGTTTCCAATTCCATGCCAATAAAATATTCTGGCTTGTGTAGTTTTTCTTGCTTGGTAAATCTGGGGTGCAGTTATGGGCTTCCTTTAATGTTGTGTGGTTTATGCTTGGAACAGATTCTTAAGATTTGTATAGGAGCTGGCATTATGGTCAGCATTATTGTGGCAAATGGATTTGAACAAGGATGATGTTCTTATGAGTTTCTCCTATTACAATGATGCCACAACCTGTTGGATGCCTGTATAAATTCCAAGCTTCTCACATTACCACTCTCTTGTCTACCATCAACAGTTCTTTGATCTTGAGTGTTTGGGAAGTTTATATGCGGACTCAACTGCCTCACTAGGATTGTCCAGCCTAGCCCCCCTAGCCTTGGTCTTTCTCTAACAAACATTCTCAGACATTGTATTGGTACTGCTAATGTGATTGATGATATTATCCTTGGCTCCTCAAACGGTCCTGAAATATTGATGGTTTTTTTTTGTTCCCTTATTGATGGTCTTCATCAGCTTACACTGCTTGCAAGGTCCTTCCCTAATATGGTTTTTAATACTTGTTTGGGGGTTACCTTTGGCTTTTAGGTTAACACCTGCATGTCTATTTCTCTATTTCTTTTCCTCCTTTTCTTGTTTTATTGTTTTTTCTCCAAATCTAGGGTTCCCTTTTTAGCTCTAGTTCTTGGCTATTGTAACTGTTGTCCTTCCAGTCCCTTTAACCTATTCTTGGTCACACATGGACATTAATATAATTTCTTTCTTTCTGGAAAATTATTGGAAACATCAACTTGTTTTGGTAGTGGTAATTTACGCTCTTTATTGCTATAGCATCTACAACAAATGAGGATCTGAGTTTTAATGATTTGAATTTTTTTAGAAATTGAAGGCAGTATTCATTACTTATATGTTGAATTGTTTGCCACTAAGAGAATGTGTCATTCTGATGATAAATGGGGTCGAGTGATTCTTGTGCAGTATTTCATTTATGGTTTTGATTGGCCAAAATTCCAGGTTCACGTGGTGAAGGAGGAATTTTATGTAATAGTGAAGGTGAGAGATTTATGGAGAGATATGCTCCAACTGCCAAGGATCTGGCTTCTAGAGATATTGTGTGCAGATCTATGACCATGGAAATTCGTGAAGGCCGTGGTGTTGGTATGTGTATATAAATATTTTTTGCTCTATTTGGCTAAAATGAAAAAAATCCTTTAGGTGTATGAAAAATTTAGGGCATTTCCTATCAAGGTTGTATTTCTTGTATTAATGATGTGTTTCTTAGCAAAAGTCATTCTTAGACACTAAACTAGTCGTAAAATTTCCAAGAAATATTTTCCATTAAGTATCAAGAAACATTCCTGTAGAAATAAAAGCTTCCTGTGTGCTGCTTGATAACTTTTACATTTTTCTTGAATCACTCCTAGTTGCTAATGTCACGTCTTTGTCATAGGACCCTTGAAGGACCACATATATCTCCATTTAAATCACCTACCTCCAGAGGTCTTTAAAGAGAGGCTTCCTGGCATCGCAGAAACTGCAGCAATCTTTGCAGGGGTTGATGTTACAAAGGAACCAATACCTGTCTTGCCAACTGTCCACTATAATATGGGTGGCATTCCAACAAATCACCTTGGTGAGGTAATAATGGATATCAAAGAAAGATTATATTAACTCGAATAGCTGCAGATAACTATTCTCTTGCTGTTACAGAGAAGCTTGACTCTTGAAAGCAAACATTATGTATATGCGTTTGGGTGAAAAATGTTATCTGTGCTTCACTTAAAGTAAATATTGTTATGTCAATTTGTGTTGGTTAAATTTCTGATATGTAGGTATTGCATATTAAAGGAGATAACCCAGATTGTGTGGTACCTGGACTAATGGCTGCTGGAGAGGCAGCATGTGCATCAGTTCATGGTGCTAATCGACTTGGTGCGAACTCCCTTCTCGACATTGTTGTCTTTGGTCGAGCTTGTGCCAACAGAGTTGCTGATCTATATAAACCTGGTATGTTCTTGGCATTTCTGTTTACAAGGCTTTGCATGGGTTAGCAGTTTTTGCTACAAGATTTTGCTGATAGATTCTAGGCATCTGCAGTTCCTGAAGATATTGTTTTGTACACCTGTTTCTGGAGGTCCATGATAAGGCAAATCTAATTGTATTGAGATAGAATAATTTTCTATTTTATCTAGTGCTACCCAAATTCTAGCTTTATCTCAGACCATTCAATTGCTTGGTTTTATTATTTTTATAATACCTAATAATCTAAAACATTGCTACAGAAAATTTAGGGTATGGAAGTTCAGTTTCTTTTTATTGTTCATCTTACATGGATCCTGCCACTATTTCAGCTCTTTTGAAACTTCACAAAAATTGGATGTACCATTTTTAACAAAATATAAGGGAGGGTTAACTGTTGCCGGGTGTTTCCCTTCTTCTGGTTTGTCCCTGTTAAGAAACAAATAATTGAAAATGTGTTGTTTGCACGCAATGTAGTTTTCTTTAATCACTGCTGATATCGAATGATTAATCTTACTGAAGTCTTGTAGTTATGATGAGTGATACTGTGATATGATCACGAAGCAAGCCTCCCATGGATACCCCCTTTATGGTCATTAGCATCATTACATTGCCAATAGTTGGACATAGCTTGCTAGTGACTCTTGCACCTACCTTGTTCCCTGCAGGCACAGAGACCTTGGATCATCACACCACAAATGACCAGAGATCATTTGGGGCATGCAAGCTTTTCCATCCTAGGAAAGCCTACACACACAAGAGTACCTTATATTACACCAAGTAGACCTTTATTAGTCCACAAGATAAAAGTGGTTTTGTGCTCTATTGAGTGTACTTAGGGCGTGGCCTCAAGTCATGTATTCTCTAATTTAAAAAATTAAAGCTCATATATACAAATAACCTATTTAACTCAGGGATGCATCGCTGGCCAAAACAAGAATGTCCATTGCAGGAAATGTCTTGAGGACGTAGGGACGGGTTGAAAATGTCCCCCCACCATCCAATTTTTTTTTTTTGCAATTGTAAACATCCCGGGGACGTTTGAGAATTTTTTGGAAAAGCCAAGGGATGGCTAGTCGTCTCCAAGACAGATAGGGGACATCTAGACATCCCCCAACCATCTTGGGGATGGCTAGCCATTCTCTACAACCCAACAACTTTGTTTTTCATTTAAAAAAACATACATATAAAAAATAAAGGGGTATGCTGCCAAAATTATTATTCAAGTTGGTTTAACTGTGTTATTTCCTTGATTAAATTCAAATTGAATAATGTTGTCAAGCTTTGTATTTAATAGAGTAGAAACCAATTAGGGCCAACCTATTGTATAGAGAATGAAGGCTAACCTGCTGTATAGAGCAGAAACCAATTAGGGCCTACCTATTTTTTTAGCAGAAATAGGGCAGAGATGTCTTAAAACATAGCATGTTTATATATTTATATGCCTGCAGCTTGGCATTATTTCCGCCTCCATTTGCTAGCAGCATTCTAGAGAAAAAAGGGGACACTTGGGATAGATTCAGAAATTAATAGAAGGAAAAGGGTGCCTAGGTCAGCTTTGTGAGGAACTTTAAGTAGCCGCAAAGAAACAATGACATGTCTAGGAGTAGGGATAGGCATCTTGAGTGGCAGAAATTATCTTCAAGTGCATCTAGGGATCACTTTGTGAAATTTTTAGCTGTAGAGGTAGAGTGCACTTGACACGTTCAAACTAGAACTCAAGTGGCAAGAATAGCAGGATCGCATGCCACAGGTGTTGAATGCTTAAGTTTTTTCGACTTAGAAGGAGCTAGCATGTGCTTGGGTCATCTTTGAGTGACAAATGCAAGTGGGATTGAAGGGCATGCCAAAGGCTTTTAAGCTATGTGTTAAGGTTTTATGATATATATGATGATTGCCTTATCAATGCTATCATATGAATATTTGAAATTTTCTATATTTTTTTAATAGCTATCCCCTGTGGTCCCCTAAAAAATGGCCTCCCTCCCATCCTCATCTACGAAATGCGTCCCGTCATCCCTTGCTGTCCCTATCCCTGTCCCAAAAACTTGGGGTAACATAGCAAATAACTTAATCACTATCCCAAAAGGCAATATGTTATGGGTCATTGTATTCATATAATTATTAACAATGACTTCATTATGTATAATGATGTTAGTCACTGTAAGTGTGTGTTTATCTCAATTAAATAGGCATAATATATTCTTAAATTAGCAAATAAATGAAATGTATTCCTTCTTGGGTTGAGAGTCTGATATAAATGCAACTTTGATCAAGAATGATGGAAATTTCTTGTAGATTTCAGAAGTGTTTCTGGATTATAGTGTTTAACAGAAATTGATCCTAAGAGTTTTATTGCCCAGTATAAATTAACCAAAGCCAAAAGTGATGATATTAAAAGATTCGTTTCCATTTATCATACAGAAAGATGAGAAAGATTATTGATTTTATTTTCCTCTACAAAGGATGTTCAACAAGGAATGGAATCATCGTTGTAATACACTGAAGAATTATATGCATTGCTTGGCTGAAAATGAAGATTCTAATACTCGAATAGTTCCAAATTCTTTTCCTCTGAAGAACAGTTTTAGCTGCAAAGCCACCGTAACTTCCAGACAAGAGAGATGGCGTCGGCGAATTCAGGAGCTAACAACCATATTCCGAAAGATTGAAGCCACAAATTGTTACTAGACACAACGAATGCGGTATCCTATAAGGTTATCTAGCAAGAAGAATGCCGATACAACAAAATGGAAAAACTTGAGCTAAGGCAGCGGTGGAATTCAAGAATGAAGATGAAAGACTCAACAAGTGATTGCCGATACCGCCAGATTGGAAATGAGAGGCACGACCAGGTATGAGATCAACAAGTAAGGGGTTAAGACCAGATGATAATCGTCTTTGGAAAGATCGACTAAGCTTCACAATAATAGCCGATGGTGTTTTCAGAGAAGACGAGCCCCAACAGAGTAGTAGCCGTGAGAAGAAGAAGAAAAAAGGGAATTAAAAGAGAAGCTTCCAGGTTAAATGCGAATACTTCTAGTAAACCTCCACTCCAAGATTCCAAGAACCCTTGAGACTTCTTGGCTTCCAACATGGCCGTTTCACTCAAGGCTCGAAAGAAGGATGACGAAAAGACTACTGCTGACGACTCACAACATTTTTAATTAATTCATTTTCGATATCCTTTCACATATTTTCATATTTGATCGATGGCCTTAGGATTAAATCCATTATTATTAATTTAATATTAAATATCCATTGCAAAAATATATACGTACCAAGAATTGGTTCACCCAACTTTCAAAAGGATATTGTTAAATTCTTTAATTATATCTTTTGTTGTAATTTAATATTTATTAACCATTTGCAATCTCCTTAAAAGGTGGTTATTGATATATATATATATATATTTAAATTGTCTTACTTAATCAATAATTATATTAAATTATTTATGGCTAAGGTCATGACGTCAACACAATTGTCTTGCACTGACTCTAGGTTTGATGATAAATTGATCCATTGTTAACCACGTCCTCTCCCTGATGATATTTCCCTTTCTCTCGTGGCGTCGACAATCTTGCACCCACTGAGAAGAATTATGGTTAGATCGTTCTCAACGTATATCTCATGAACACATTCATTTTTACATGAATAGGAATACCACTCGCATATATAAGAAAATCATTCTCATTTGAAATTACGACATATAAACAATTATTCTTTCCACAATTCACATTCTCATGAAAAACAATTACTTGCAACTAACATAGCGACCTTAATATCATTGTCATACACATGTTCACGATAAAGGGGATGTAACATACTTCTCCCCTTAAGAATCATCGTCCCCGATGATTATTTATTTATAACTCAAATTTTGATTCACATGAAACATCCTTCTACAAGAATTTTGAAAAGTCTTTTTTATCTAGGAGCTGGTTTGGAACACATCCTTTACTTTATGAAACTTTTCTTCTCTTAGCTTTTCTATCTCTTAATAGATTCCACCAATCTTCCTGATTAGTTTGGTTTGTTTAACCTTTGTTGACAACATTCCTGGACTAATGCTAATCTTGTCTTCTAGCTTACTTGGCTTATAGGAATTCGGAACCTTCTTTGTCCAATGTTTCAAATGGAATCGTTTTGATAGCAGAATTATGGAAGTTGTTATAACAAACACCATAAGGTGGATACACTTCCTAAGTATATCATTCAATTACTTTTAACACAGGTTTACTAAAAGATTTTCATCAAAGGTTAACATCAACCTTCACCTTTCTAACTGAATTTTTTTCATCAAATACCAATTTTATTTATCCAATACTTCATTAAAATAAGCTATTAAGTAATTACAAGAGAAAAGATCAGAATTTCTTTCCAGTTTAACTATCCTCCAAGACTTGGCATGCCATTGAAAAGAGGAATTCTCCCTCAGTTGCCATCTGAGCTCTGGTGTGCACCCCCTCTTAACCAACTTTGTCGCACTACTAAGGATACCCTCCTACTAAGCACGACAACTCTGGTTAGCTAAGTGGCTCACCACTCTGCTTGACTTGGGAAAACTAATCGCCTGGACTTACTGGACTACCTGTTCGTCCGCATACCATAACACAAAGTTTCTTCTTTGTAAAGTTAAGAACATACTAGGTGCATTTTCATACAATTACTTCCTTACAAGATCTATCAGAGGCCCATCTTGGACATGATAGAGATGAACATTTCATCAAACATTGAGAACAACCAAAATGTTCTTGTACAATGACTAACTCAATATCAAAATATGAACAATTTTAATTTCAGCAGTAAGTCAAAAGGCTGAGCTCATTTCCACCATTAAACCAATTTTTGACCAACTGGCCATAAACAATCTTCAAATTTTCGAAGACTAGACCATTTCAAAATCTAAGAAATAATGCAATGGCATTTCTTGCTTGCATTAAAAGGAATTTTACCAAAATCCAATGAAGTGCCAAGATCTAGAGAAACACTTACGTGACTTAACTAAGTCATTAGCAAGGAAGTAGATTGCTGCACTGCAATTAGTCTTTCCATAAACTTACAATAGGTTAGAGATTGTGTTACAAACACATCAAACAAATAAGTTCCTCAAGACTTTTATCATACTCAATTTTTTTTTTTTTGTAAAAAAAAAGATTATAACCCATCCACTCCTATTTCCTGGAGTATCTTTCGTTCATCGCTTAGATGACATGATAAGATTGTGCTTTAGCATCACACAAGATTACAATTGAAATGCAAACTTCTTTTCTTTGTTGCGCTCTACAAACCCTATTTTTTACTTTACTAAGTAGGTTACATGTTCAAGACATGAACAACTTTAGCATAGTCCTTCGGAGATAGCTGTAATCACTGATGCAATTGTATAAATAAATATATATATATATTTTTTTTTAGCTTCTCAAAAGGCAAAACTCATAATTTGGCCAAAATGTCACGAGAATAACTAATATTTTTTCCTTTCCACTGTTGTGGTTTATCTTGCAATCTCCAAATAGATTCTTAACAAAAGTTCCAAGAATTATTCTAATCCCGATCTTGATTTGACAAATGTTGCCTGAGATGACCCTCTTTAGTTACATTCTCCTCCACACATTAACATCCTTTCCAAAAGCTTCCTGAGGTATTAAAGATCTCATATTCATCCTTATGCATAATTATTTGTATAAAGCAATTGGTTTTCTCATGAATCTCGGTGAACAAGTATTTCCTGGTTCTATACCATTTTTCTCTGCATTCCATGCCATTATATCACCACTTGAGTAAACAATAATGCCAACATTGTCAACAGGGGTAAGAATAAGCATGAAAAGCTTCCCCTAAAAAGAATAAGCTTTGTACAACTATTCGGCCAAAGTACTGTGTGATGAAACATATGAGGGAACCAAAGTATTATACACATAGCCAAGATATGCGTTTTCTTGTTCATATCATGTGTCAAAGATACTTGCTTAATGATCAACGGTGAATTGAGCCAAACTGAGAAACCAATCGAATATCATCTGTATCAAGTATCCTCCAGTTAAAGAATACCATATACCTATGGCTTTGTATGTTCCTTTGTTGCCATCATTAAGGATACCACTAGCAAAGATGCTATAGTTAAAGACATCAGAGTCATTATGCCATTGTTAGGAGTTACCAAGAAGATCCGAAATAACTAGCTTTGTGTCATGTATTGAACTGCAACACTCTCATTCTTATTGACTCATAACACTGTTCTTCTATTTCTTCTCGGGTAGATAACAATAACTAAGAATATCTGAATTACAGATTTAATCAGAATCACATATAGACTTTGGTATATCAAACATAAATGTTTTGTGAGTCCAAACATTCACACAAGTTGTTCGCTTTAATCCACTCCATCACCATTGTACCAATCATGAACTGAATTTTGAACAATAAACCCTTACCATTTTACTTTGTGCCTTCAAGAGATGATCTGACTGATACTCCACCATCACCTTATTCATGTTGTTGCTGTCTCCATTAGCACTGTTCGTTAGGAAATGTCTTTGTAGTACCATTCATAGAAACCTGTCCAAGAGTTCTACCAGTGATGCTTGTCCAAGATTTGTATGAATGTATCTGCACCATGAAATTCTCTACCACTGGCCAACACAACCACTGCTAAGAAGATGAACCAATTCATCTGAAATTCCTGAATACTACTGGCAAAATAAATATATGAGTTAACTATAATGCACCATATATGCCAATACTTCCCGATATACCATAATGATCGAAGTTCTTTCTTGATGAATGTTATGTAAATATGTCTTAAGACTTGATCAAAATGGTTCAAACATAAATCATTAAGGAACACAGTGTATGCTCTGCTTGTCTTATGTCACCACATAGTCAATAAACTTCTAGAAAGTATTTTATCATTTCAAAAAAAAACAATGCGGACCATGTATGTAGATAACAAACTTGTCATCTAAAATCTGTCCATCATCTTGTCATATTATATCTGCATTTCATGCTGCTCATGACAACAACTTCCTGTCATAACAAATTAAATCCTGCAACTCCTGATTCATCAGTTTGATGAAGGACCAAATGTGATATCCTCAATACAACTTAATCTGTGATCTCACAATACTATCAATATGAGGTAACTCCTCTTCCATGAAGTAAACAAACATCTTTTCTCTTACTGACTCTTTCTTCTAGACTCCACAAAGGAGTTAAAAGATAAAACACTAATTTGCTCCCCCTTTCCTCATGCTATCTTTCATGCAACAGCATGTTATCCTTGACTATCGTTTTTCTTATCATCTTGATTCTTTAATTCCACTTGGCTTATTCCAGGCCATCTAGAAGTTAGACCAGAGTTCATCTTATCTATGACTCTTGATATAATTTCAAGGATTTCCAACACTCAATGCCCCTACACTTGGTTGATTGCTTATGGATCTTCCCATCCTTAAGTTCACAATTTCAAAATTAACTATTATATAGGTTTTGATCACAATCTTGGTACCCTAGGAATACCTTGCCTTAACTAGATAGAATGGTTTCATAATTACTTGATAACTCAAATTACTCCTAAGAGCCTTTGACGATTACACACAAAATTGTTTACCAAATTATTTTCACTTCTTGTGACAAATTCAATAAAAAATTGTTACAAAAAGGCTATCACTTCCTATGATAGGCTCAGTACAAAATTTGTTTACAAAATGGCTATCACTTCCTGTGATAGACTCAATTACTTAGTAACTATCACTTCCTGTGATAGGTGTAATTACAAAAACATCAACTATCACTCCCTGTGATAGATTTATTTACAAAATTTGTTACAAAAGAATGTCTACCACTTCTTGTGATAGCTTTTCAGTTTTTCTGGGTTTGCACGATGAACCCGAGGTTCAGTGTCGAACGTGGTAACTCTGATACCATATGTAACACTCTACTTGTTTTACAGTTTAAAAATGCAAACCAACTTCCAAAATCAGCTGAAGTTTAACTAACTTGCTTTCATGCTAGGTTTCCTTTGCATTTTGAACGGAAAAGAAAATCAATTTAAATAAACACATCATATTCAATTCCTCAACTAACTTTTTGAATTTCCATTTCAGCTGAAAGGAAACAACTAACTGATTTCTTATAACTGAAAATTCAAAAGAACAATAACCAACTTTTCTTTGCTTCCCTAATGTAAGAGCATTAAATATAGCTGTCATCCTAGGATTTAAGAATGGAAAAGCTAATTGCCACATTTCATTCGGCAAGTAACTAAGGAATTATCTATTTAACAAATTAACTAATTGAAGGCAAGAAATAACTTCTTATAATCATTATCTGATTTCAAATCTTTCAATTCTGCTGAATAAGTCAAATAAATGTCTAACTAATCAATTGCAGTTTCTACATATGAACTTTTAACAAAAGTAAATACAATTTATTGCAGCATTGCAAATAATCTTAAATTGACAAATGCGTGCACCTGGAATTACGAGAGAGAGAAAGAGAGTACAATGTGACGTCACCATGCTGATTTACTTGAACAGTCTTATCATTGAGAGAAAGGGAAACATCATCAAGGGCTTTACCACCCATCCGAAGACCTACTGGTCTCCCGTGTTTCTTCTACTGAAGAAACCCGTTCCTTCACGAGGGTAACCAATAAGGATCAAATTATCATCATGCCATTCTGAGCCTGGTGTCATGAACCTATACCCCTGGTCGATCCCTCCTCTGTAGGTACCTCCTAACCAAAAAGATCATTCTAACCAGAAGCATATCTGGTTCATGATAGCTGACCAATGCCTAACTGGCGTCATACCTTGGCCAAGAATTTTTATATCGTTACTGGCACTTCTGTGCTGTCAGCACTCTCACCCTTGCTCGACATTTAATATTTTTATTTCTTTTATAATTTATATTTTGAAAGATTCATCTTGCAACATGAGTTTCCAATCGGATATAGTTATTCCAAAATTTCAAAGATGAGAAAGGGTTTACAAGGCTTAGACCAAGTTTTCTTTTTTGGAAATCATAAGCATAACCTTGCTTGCATCAAGAGAGAAACACTTTAACTATTCTCGGCTCAAGTTAATCTCAGTTCTTGGTCTAATTCTCAGTGATAGGTCTGATTATCATTACCTTTTAGTTTAGGGTTATAGCTTTACCATAAAGTTTAAACATAAAGAAAGAGATCCATACGGCATTGAGGATCTTCAAGACCCACATATCTATATACCCCTTTAAAGACTCGGGTGAGCAATTACATGCACTTGACCAACTTCAAGATTAGACAAAAGATAAGAATAATATTCGGTTTAATCAGGAAGAGCATGTCTTTCAAGTAATTTTCAGTAGTTCAAAAGAATTCCTATTTCAAAAGCATAACAAAGACATAGATATATTTGATTGCAAGAATAGAATGAGGTTCGGGTTCTCCTTTTAGAAAGATCCTCTTTCAATCCAACCCCTGATGATATTAAAAGATTCGTTTCCATTTATCATACAAAAAGATGAGAAAGATTATTGATTTTATTTTCCTCTACAAAGGATGTTCAACAAGGAATGGAATCATCGTTGTAATACACTGAAGAATTATATGCATTACTTGCCTGAAAATGAAGATTCTAATACTCGAATAGTTCCAAACTCTTTTCCTCTGAAGAACAGGTTTAGCTTCAAAGCCACCGTAACTTCCAGACAAGAGAGATGGCATCGGCGAATTCAGGAGCTAACAACCATATTCCGAAAGATTGAAGCCACAAATTGTTACCAGACACAACGAATGCGGTATCCTATAAGGTTATCTAGCAAGAAGAATGCCGATACAACCGAATGGAAAAACTTGACCTAAGGCAGCGGTGAAATTCAAGAATGAAGATGAAAGACTTGACAAGTGATTGCCGATACCGCCATATTGGAAATGAGAGGCACAACCAGGTATGAGAGCAACAATGTAATGTTCCCCTTTTGGCAGTGATCCTGTTATTAGCTCATCAGTCTATTCCGGAATCCTGTAGGCTCGTTGAGGTGTTTCAAAGGATTCCAGTCTTGGAGGTTTTGTGGTTCTTTCTCATTATTTACTATTTATAGTAAATACTACTTCAGGCAGTAAGCAGTTATTAGCATTAAGCCTTGGCCATTAAAATATTAATGAAATGCTTCATTAATTGAGCAATTAATTCTAATTTGTAGTTGACCCCCTTGGCCTAAGGAATGAACTTAAGTTGTTTTGAAAAAGGGGTCTTTGAGGGTGGCGCCACATGAAGAAGTCAAAAGGTTTTAGTTTTAATTAATTCCTCATTTCTCAAGTGGGGCATATTTTTGAAGAGTGGCTTTTCTTTTGGAAATTTGAAGAGTCTTGACTATTGGCGTACCTTCTTGGGGAACTTGAACAGTTTCCTTTTGTCCTTTAAAAGTAAGGTTTGGCTTCAGTATTGGTTATCCATTATTTTGCTAAAGTTATGCTGTCAAAATGCTTTGTCATTTTCTACTTCGAGGAATGCTGACCTCCTAGTTCTTCATTCAATTTCGTGTTTGAAAGACAACACCTAGTTGAATTATTGTTGCTTTTCACACAGACTAGCAGATTGTGTTTCAAGGTGAATTATTGCTGTATTTTCCAGTTTTACAGTTGCTGTTTGCATACAGCTGAACTCTGTTTTTGCTCATGATTAATTGTATGAATTTTGTATTGTTCTGGGCATAGTTGGAAAACTCGGACTTGCTGCGGACTCGGCAGCCCAAAAATATGACTCAGACTCGGGACTCGGGACGGACTTGGGAAAAGACTCGGCAAGGACTCGGCAAAAAAATAAACCGTAGTTTTACCAAAAAAAAAAGAACAAATTAATGCATTTAGAGAATATAAGAGCTTAATTTGATTATCAAACACTCATAATTCAAAGATTACACATGTCATATGATCATCAAACACTCAATAATTGAAATTTAATCATTCATAGTCATCAAATACTCATAGTTTCACTTTCAATGTATAACAACATCATAAGTTTCTAAATGTTTACATATAATCATGTCAAAAAGAGGAAAACATTAACAACCACATATAATCTACATCTTCCTCTTTCCCCTCCCAATGGTACTCAATTTTGGAGGCCTAGAACTAGAAGGTGCCCGTGTTGTAGTATGCAAATGAGGACTAGGAGATCGAGCAGGGGAAAAATGATATTCAAATGTGTCTTCGTTGTCCTCCATGGCATCCAATCTTGCTGCTTCTTCTTCTTCTGCTGCTGCTCTCTCTAATTCAGCAATATCCTCATCAGTAAGTAAGACATCAGCCTCATCATTTTGTTCATTAATAGTCCATTCACCATATGGATCAATGTCATCCAAGTCGATGGACTCGTGTGAAACACCCTCCACCTTCCTAGTTCGAAGGCGAAGGTTGTACCGAACAAAAACTAAATCATTTAGGCGCTGCTGAGTCAACCTGTTTCTTTTCTTTGTGTGAATGTTTTCAAATAAACTCCAATTGCGTCACACCCAGAAGCACTGCATGGCTGCGACAAGACACGTATGGCTAGCTTTTGAAGATTTGGTGTGCTAGCACCATAGTTCTCCCACCATAGATCTACAAAAACATGTTTAAAAAGTATAAGTATTAAGAAATAAGAATAAAGTAAAAATCTATATGTGAGAATCAAGTTTCTAATTTCAATTTTTACCTGGTTGTTGTTTTCCTCTCCTTTCAATTGCTTGTTGGGAGGAAAAGAGTCTCCCCTCTGCACCCTTGTAGACCTTGAATAGATAAAAGAAAAAGTAAATCAAATATAGAAAATTCATAGATAGTCAAGGCTCAACATTGCAAATTCATAAATAAGATGTAACAAATCTCACCTCCAACTCATCAAGCACCTTATCTCTCAGCTCACTATCAGGCACCATTCTATCAATGCAAGTGACAACACCGTCCATGACCTCCTCATCCGCCTTAAATGAGTCCGAGAAGTAGAACTTCGGATTCAAGAAGTAGGCAAAGGCATGAATCGGTTGGTGGAGTTGGTTTGTCCATCTCCGATCAATGATGCGCCATATGATTTCATATTTCTTTTTGTTGCCGCCATAGTAACGTGATATGGCCTCTTTGGCCCTATCCATGGCCTCATAGATGAAACCCATTGGCATGCCATCTCCATCCACCATACGAAGAACCCTCACCAAAGGCTCTGTCACCTAAAAAAATGAAAACAAATGTTAAATTATAACAAAATTAACCCCTCAAAAAATAAAAAACAGCAAATAGATTATCATGTATAATTTTTTTTGTGTGATTGCTACTTACCCCCATCAGCTCCTCTCCATTTTTAATGAATGTCTCATCAAAAACTATGGTAACAATCCTCTCCCCTTCAGCTCTACTGGAAAATGAGGACTCCTTCCAAGCATCGGACACAAACATTTGCTTGAGATGACCAATGGCACCAAGAATGCTTTGCAATGTGAGGAAGTGGCTAGCAAATCGTGTCACTCCAGGTCGCACAAGGTCCTTGCCATTTGTGAATTTCCTCATCAAAGAAAGCACCCAAGTATGGTTGTAGATAAATTTTGTAACACTTTTTGCATCTTCAACCACTCTTTTGACCCATGAAATCTTCCCAATATCCTCTAACAATAGGTCCAAGCAATGTGCAGCACATGGAGACCATGCAATTGTGGGATACCTCTCCATAAGTAGCCTACCTGCAGCTACATATGCAGCTGCGTTGTCCGTGATAATTTGGACAACATTATCAACTCCAACCTCCTGGACCACCCCATCCAATAGACTGCATAAAGTCTCAGCATTTTTAACTTCATGGGAGGCATCTATTGATTTTAGGAACACCAATCCACCATTTGAGGCCACTAAAAAGTTCAGGAGAGTTCTATTCCGTCCATCTGTCCACCCATCAGATAAAATGCTGCAACCTTTTCTTCGCCAAAATTTCTTTTGCTCATCAACTACAAGCCGTGTATTCTTTACGGATTCCTCTAGCAATGGCCCACTCAAATCTTTAGCTGATGGGGTCTTAAACCCCTTTCCTGCAACTGTAAGGGCGTTCACTAGACCTTCCCAATATGGGCTGCTTGCAACATTGAAAGGTAGATTATTGTAGTACCAAAAGTTTGCAGCAGCCATCCTAGCTTCATGATGCTTTTCCTTATTCCAACCGGTACCTTCAAGTGAAGGTTGTGCTCCTGGAACATTACGTGGAATAAAATAATTTGGTCCTGATGAAGGACCGTGGCCAGCACTAGCAGTAGAATAGGAACCCTCAGGACTCTCACCAAAAGATGAATGTGGAGCACGAACACTTGGACTTGCAGCAGTAGCACCATGAGGCATAGTTGGTGTAGAAGGGGATCCACTCATCATTGATGCTAGGGCATTCTTTGTTTTTTGTCTTTCATCTTTTTTTAGCTCATAGTCAGCAAGAAGGGCCTTTATCTCTCTAATAATCTCAGGAGTAGTTTTAGGGCATCCCTCCACATTTTGCCCAGGTATCCTTGCAAGGTGGTATTTTAACCTGGTTATTCCTCCTCTCATCCATTTCTGACATTCAGTACATGTCACTTCACCTTTTTTGATTCCTGGTATTCCATACTTCCATGCAAGGTCTTTTCTCATTCCCTTTGGATTTGAAGACGACATTGCTGTTTCAAGTTCAATGTGGAAAAAAAAAAATCAGCAAGGGTTTGCAAAAAAATCAGCAAAAAAATGTGATTCAAAGTTTCATTTATTTGCAAAAAAAAAGAATGCAAAACCAAGCTAAAAATAATAGGAATTAGGCTATAATGGCTATTAAGGAAAATAGAAAAAAAATTTGGCAGCATATCCCCTTATTTTTCTTGATTTTTTAAAATTTTGAACCCAAGAAAACAAAAAAAAAGAAATGTTAGATCAATTACCTGGCTCTATTTTGATCTTTTTAGCTCCTCCTCCTGCCTTCTTTCAAGCTAAAACCAATTTGCAGACCTAAAAAACACCAATGCTCGAGCTAAAATGAACAAAAAATTAAAAAAGAGTATGGGTTTTAACCCATTTAGACGCCCCAGCCGTGGACGAGAGTCCTGGGTCAGGACTCCCGAGTCCCGACCCAGGACTCTTTTGGACTCGACTCCCGAGTCCGTGGCGAGTCGACTCGGCTTAGCCACGGACTCCCGAGTTCGCCGAGTCCGCGGCGAGTCCTTTAGAGTCTTTGAACTATGGTTCTGGGCACTTGATAAATATATTCCTAAGGTCTAGGCGACCATCTCCAAGCAAATTCAGACTTTAATTTGAAGTGTGCATTTTTATAATGAAAATCGCCCCTCTCAAGGGTCGTACTTTTCAGCATGTGCATTGGGAATTGTGCCATTAATAAATGCAGGTATTTGGAGCTGTTTTTGGTGTCTCAACTGGGGCGCCTATCTTCCATTTGAACCTTGGCTTTGTTTTCACATCATTTGGAGGTATTTTGATCAAGTTATGAGTTTTTATATAATTTTGCAGTTGCTGTTTTCCATTTCCAGAATTACAATTTCCTGAGATAGAGCAGTGCATTAGCTACTTTCAGATTCTATCTTCTCTTCTCTTGTTCTCTAACTCGGAAAATATTGTATACGAGTGGTGCTTGAATTTGGTGCCGAGCTTTGTAATTTGCAGCTTTTACTTTGTATGAACTATTAAACAGTAGTACTGTTTCAGTCTTAGCTTGCTGCAATAGTTAATTAACTCACATAAGGCACCCCTAGATGGTTTACCGCCAGTGAGAAAAAATCTGTTGTAACACTTCATACCCACTTCAAGTGGAGAATCCCCACGTTTCAGTGGATGCCTGCCACAGCACAAGAAGTTTAATTATTGTTATTTCTTTTCAACAGTAGTACTCCACCATATGTTAGCACCTCGCCTGCAAAGGGATCTTGAGTGCACATTCTTGGTGTCGAGTTTAATAAGTTCTCTTTCAATAGAATCTTGTACTTTTTGTTTCAGTAGATCCTAGGGATCCTTTGACCATATGCTCGCCCCTCCTCCTTAAGTGGTTTTAGGGCGCATTCTTGGTTAGAGTTCTTTCATGTACGTTTTGGTTATGCTAACCTTAATGGGTGAATGATTCTATTGTAAATGTTTGGGTTTAAAACCGAAAAAATTGAGAGAGAATATTTCAGTGGTATCAGAGCAGAAGTTCTTGCCATCCTGTGTCTACTAGGATTTCAGTTGATAGATGAGTGACAGAGCAACCAGATACTTCATCAGAAATCAGGTTAGATCTCAATCACAGTTTCCGCCAGTACCAGAAGCAGATACTTTGTCAGAAGCTTTGAGGGAAACGGGTATAACAGTTGAGAGAATGTTAGAAGAGTCTCGTCTTTCGATGGAGGAAAAAGATGCAAGAGCAGAAAAAAAGTTTGATAACATGTTAGAGATGATGGCACGTTTGCTAGATAAATTGGATCAGCAAACTACTCAAAATCATATTCAGCCCCAAACAAATAATGCTGGTGAAAACAACAGTAATAGTGGTGTAAATGGAACTTATGTTCCCGGTGGTCATAATGCTTCAGCAGTTAATGGAAGGGATAGAACTGTTGGACAGCATGTTGCAAATACAAGAGGGTCTTCATCCAGACTCTCCTCCCTACATTCACTCCAAGGGATGAACAACCACCTGAAATTGGAGTACCTTTTGCGGATGATGCTAGGCAAGCCTATATGGAGTACATCTCTTTACCCCCTGATATGAGAGATGCATGGACCTTTGATCAATTTATGAATCAAAGAAGCAAAAGGAATGGTGGAAGGAATGAACAATGCCCTTTCACAAATCATAGGAATGATTTTCAGCAAGCATTGGGTAAGATTACTTTGGATCATTTTGATGGAAGTAATAAGTGTGCAACAAGAGCATGGGTGCAGAAATTAGATAATTATCTCTCACTTAGACCAATGCCGGAGGAAGATGCAATTAAGTTTGCCACATTGCACTTGGATGGAGTGGCTCATGAATGGTGGACTCATGGTTTGGTTACTCTTGGCCATAACCTTATCCATACTTATGAGGAGTTTACCAACAAATTAATTGAAAGATTTGATACCAGAGATCCTGAGTTGAGCTTCCGGGAATTGGCACAATTGAAACAACACGGATCTTTAGATACCTATGTTGCTGATTTTCAAAGGTTGTCGGTAATGGTGCCTAACATTACTGAAAGAAGACTTGTGGTTTTGTTTGCGGAAGGTTTGATGGAGCCTTTGAAGGGATGGGTCAAAGCTTTTGATCCTCCAACATTGGATGAAGCAATCAAGAAAGCAAGGAGCATGGAGTTGGCTGCTCCTAGGCCAAAATTTCAGCCTAAACCATTCAAAAATGATAAGAAGAAGTTCACTCCTAATCAGCCCAACAAGTATCCACAAAGAATATCTGATGAACTCCGTGATCAGCTCAGAAAAGAGGGAGTTTGTTATACTTGTCGTGAACCTTGGACAAGGGGTCACCGCTGTTATGGAAAGGGTAAAGTTCAACAAATGGAGGGCTATTTTGATTATGGATCAGAATCTGATCCACTTGATCAGCAGTATGAAACAACAAGTGATGAGGAAGAAGAAGCCCCAGAAGAGAAACCAAAAGTTGGAGATGGTAATGCTTTTGCCCAACTATCTAGTTTTCAAAAGAACGAATCCTTTTGAGTACGAGGAATGGTTAACTCTCAAAGGATTGTTGCTCTAATTGATACTAGAGCAACTCACAATTTTATTGATGAAGGCTTGGTTACCAAAAGAGGATTGAAGACTGAAGACTTTGAAGGATTCAAAGTAATGGTAGCAGATGGCTTTACCATATCATGCACCAAGAAAATTCCTAACCTCTCTATGCAATTGGGGAATTATGAGGTGAAGGATGACTTCTATGTGGTTGGCATTGGTGGTACCGATGCTGTTTTGGGAATACAATGGCTGCGATCTCTTGGAGAGATCATTTTAAATATGCAAACTATGGAATTGAAATTCCAAGCTGATGGGAAGAAGGTGGTTTTAAGAGGCAAGTCCAATGGAGGGCCACGGGTTGTGTCTTTGAAATGAATGGAGAGGCTGATCCGTCATGATCAAGTTGAGTGGGCAGCAGAGTGTATGATTTTACTAGCTGATCTGGTTGTAGAAAAAAGACACTACCCACCGGATATACAAGCTCTTCTTTCTAAAAAGAGCAAGTTTTTTGGCGATTTACCTTCTGGGAGACCACCTGAAAGAGGGTGTGAAAATATGTTAGACACAATCTCTCACAAGATTTGGCACAAGTTTGTATTAGTGAATCATGTAGACTAGTGGGACCTAACCTAAACTTATCTACAAAGAGGATAGAGGATGATATTAAAATATATTTTGATCATTTACCCGTTTGTAAGCTGTGTCTATTTCATTGGGAAATGGAGTGAAGGTCTAAAGGAATGTGCAGACATTCCTGCAAATCTGAAACAAAAAACAAACACTACATCTAGCTTCTCACATTTCAGCTAAATAGAGTGTGAAAAAACAAGAAATTTAAGATAACCAAAACATTATTTAACCATCTATAATTGCTTAAAATAAATCCCACATGCTAGTCTAAACAGACATTTTCGAAGACGTTGAATAGGTTTTACAACTGCTGTGACAGTCAACTAATCAAAGAGAAAAAGAAGCTAGCAAATATAGACCCAAAGGCAAATATACTCATCCCTTGAAACTATCCATGAATTATGGAGACATAATGATCATGGAGAGGAATCCACCAGATGACATCTTCTCTAGAGTTTGCAAAACAATGAATGACATAGAAACTACATACTTGATACATATCATTTGATCACCCTAGAATACACCAATGGGCAGAGTTAGACAAATTTGGCCAAAAGATTTGTGTTTGGTTTAGAGATCAACCTTTTCTTCCTAAGAGAAACTTGTATATATAACCAACCATCATGCCCTAGATCTTCTATGTTGATGACACTTGTTGCAATTTACATCATTACAAAACATTTTTATTAAATTTGTAGCAACAACCTATTTGTTAACGCATTGAATTCACTGAAGTCATGTAGCACTCTCATTCAAGTTTGCAAAGAAAGTTTTCAACATTTGGTAAGTCTCAATCATGATGCCCATATCTTTGGTACAATAGAACATCTTCTCAAATCAAATCTATGCAAAACAAGGGAAAAATCTCCTTCAAATATGTATGTGATTTGCCTACAAATGCTTACATTATTGATTTCCAGTGTCATTTAATGGATGCAAGGTAGTCCATGCTCCACAAGGTCTTCATCTTTCTTGAATTTATAAAACAACACAACCTTTGCCGATTTTCATTAATTCCATAGTTGTCCTTTTAATTTTGCAACACAACTCCACAAATCAATTTTGCTTGTGCAAACATCCACCTTATTGTTGTTTGGGCATTCAAGACTTGGCCTCTTCGTAATGGATCTTGCAATTGCCATTAAAATTTCAACCAACTACTCTAAATGTTTTTTTCTCTATTTCATTGGTTGCATTCATACCATATCACTTTCTGTTGGCAAGTCAACTTAACTAATTTGAACTATGGCCTTTGATAAATGAACTAGGTTGATTGCCAGAAGATCAACGACCAAGGGTGAAAATGAGGAGAAAAAATGTGAAGGTCATTACCATTCACCATTTCACCATGATGTAATAAGAGACGAACATGTTAACCCATATTACATCATTAAGAGGTGACAAACATACAACCAAGTCTTTTGCCAAGTAAATTGGGTGGACTAGCCAAACATGCCACCTAAGACCACATGGTGGTACTAGATTCATCGGCATAGAAACAAGCCCTTAGAAAGATCTACACCAAGAAATCACATATTAGTCTTTTGACCAATGAGCATTGACCTCCAATGCCATTTTCTCTTCATTCGTTTCCCCAAGTAGAGCTTTGCGCCTTCAACTTTAGTCACAAAGGCTAAATAAATATCGAACCCACCAAATATGGCACCTTAGAGCACATGGCTATTTGTCATTCATTGTTGCAGGGGTGGACCCCTTCAAATTCAAATCATTTGTTCTTTCAACCACTAGGAGTTGGCCAATAATGCCAAATCTTCCACCACTTTCCCTTTTGAATCACGATTGCAAAGCATTAAAGTTCAGATGCAATCAATGGCCCACATTGATCAAAAGACGGTCGACGGCCCAAGGCAATGTAACGAATTACCATTCATTAATTAATAATTCTATCAAATTTTCTCAATTTGTTTTTAAAGATAAGAATAATGACATTCTCAAAACTAAATAACTAATAACAACATTAAAAAATATGCATCCACATGAACTCATTAAGAAATAATCTCCTTTCAAATAAACTCATCTCATGTTTATATTCAGATACAAACCAATTGGTCATGTACATAAGGATTTCTATCATACAAGTATACACTTTTAAACATATAAATTATACATCCTTTCAAGTATACATGGTAATACAAAGAGTATCTACATAATCAAGTTTTTGACGATCTACAATTACAATAGGGAGAGCATCATCAAAGTGTTTTTCTTTTGACCACAGACTGACAATCCCCTACACACCTTCCAATTGGAAATGGCTTTACCCTTCACGAGGGTAGAAGATAAAGAAGTCTGCAAACCATATCATGCCATCTCAGAACTAGTGTGGTGTACTAACTCTGCCGCATACAATCTACCATACAACCCTAGACACCCTCTAGTTAAGTATGACAACTTCGACTGAAGTGCAACCTATCAAACAAAATGAACTGACAATGCAAGAAGCAATTTTCATTACTTTGGCCAATTTTTTTGGTAATATAAAGTCACATTTTCATATGGATATGTGTCATTGTTCACATATCTCTTATTCAAACTTGTCATCAAAAGACCACATTATATTCACATTGATACATTGTTATGACGGATAAAATATAGTAGACAAAAACAAATACTACTAACTGAGGAGTATTCAAATTGTGACCCAATTGAATAGTTTCATAAACTAAGATATGCATAGCCTCTAGAATTTTTTTTTAGTTTACTGAATAACAATACATTGCCCCATTTTAAATATCAAGAGCGGGTATTATTAGACAGTCATACATATATACATTTTTATTATTTTATATATATAAGTCCCTGTTTTAACTTTTGACGAAATACTCTTACATCATCCAAACCTTAAACTAGTCTGAATATAACTTCACCTATGAATAAAAAATATACACTTAATTGCACATAGTTTAATTTATAAAACTTCATTGATAAACTAGTACAATAACCATAAACAAAATTGAAAATATGCATCTCACAAGAAACTATTTGCAGTTTCTTATGCTATATGCTTTCTTTTCTTTTATAGAGTAGACACCAATGATATTTATCATGTTATAGATATCTAACCAAATTGTTTATGCTTGTAGGTAATGAACCATGATATGACTTTTACCAATTATAGTTTACTTCATGAATTGAAAGGTGACTCCGATTAATAGAATTAGGGTACATTTCCTAAAAGTTGGTGTTCATGACTGGTTTTAAAAGGATACTATATACCATTTATAAAACTAATCCACTGAGATGTTATAGTAGCAACCATACTTTTAGTCATGGCAGAGCAATCATACTAAAAGATAGTTAAAAATAGAGTATTTATATATTATTGTGCAAATCTTCGGATTTTGACTGTGTAAGCATTTATATCCAACAACATTTTATGCTAGAAGGTCGATTTTTAATTGATCCATGCACAGGTTTACTTTTTGACAAGGAAATACTATCATCTAGTGAATTGGTTTGTCCCACAAATTAGTGGCAGCAAAATACAATATTCTTCTACATGGTGAATAAGCCAATTATGAACAACAAAAATAATGTTTAACCATATTGGCTGATTAAGTCCATTATGAATAACAAGAAATTAGAATAATAGATAACTATTTGGGTGCATAAGTTTTGCATGAGCAGCAAGACAAAGGATATTTGTTGCATTAAAGGAGTTCTGGAAAGAACAAAGTGGATTCGACCCAGATTTTGGCTTCTTCAAAGTATTAGCTAAGTTTTTTTATGGTAACTTCATGGTCTCATTATTATAATTCCAAAAAAACCAATAATTATACTTATGGATTTGAATACATCATACAGCCATAATGTGACTGGATTACTCATTCACTGTAGGTAGTTAATTAACTTGGTATTTGGCTCCTCTTTAAGGTTTGCTAAGCATACTATGTATGTATGTCTATTGAAATGATAATTGATATTTGTTATTCTATATTTACAAAAGGAGAGGAATACTCCTTATAAAGAAAATTACAAGACGATGTTTATAAAAAGAAACCATCGTAAACTAAAACAGAAAGCTGAAAGATGCTAAAACAAACTAAAGCGTAAACAAAAGTTACTAAAAGCTAACTAAGTTAACTAAAAGTTAACTGTCGATTAACTAAAGCTAAGATGACCATTAAATATTACAATTAATACTGTAATACCCTTCCTTAATGGTCATCCTACAAACATAAACTAAGTCTACCCATATTTTGATGGAGTTTTGGTCATCAAAATGCATAATATGCAAACTCCTTTTGCTCAGTATACTCCGCCATTTGAGCATTATGCTGAGACTCTGCCTGGTTGGATTTCTCATCAGCTAAATGCTTTCTGGAATACTTCTAAATATGACCAATCTTCTCGCAGTAATGGCAAGTAATAGACTTCTTGGAGCCCTCCTCTGAATTGCCTCATCCTTTCTATTGAGTGGACTTTCTTTTGCCAATGTCCTTGGCAGTAAATGCTTGTTCAACACTAGGAGACTCACGGTTGCTCTTGTAATGTCCCCTTAAGGAATTTGTCCTAAGAACAGAGAAAGTGCACAAGTCAAGGTGAGGGTTTACTTTTATGTGCATATGATTTAGCTTTTATAATTTGTCTTAAGGGTCTATTTATATCACCAATTGATAACAACTATGCATTTACACAATTTAACATTTGAGAATAGGAGAAATGCAAAAATTCTTTTAATCAATATACGAGATGAATGCATCAACATATACACAAGTTATAAATTACATAAGTACATGCTTAACATATTTTATCGTAACTTGCTATGCTCTACCCGGAATAGATTTTGCCTTCATCTCTCTTGCCTAGACTCATTGGAGAAGGGACGCCTTACAATGCCGAGGGCGAATGACCAATCTCCAAGTGGATTCCCTCAAGGTTATCACCCCTCTTGGGACATCCATCATGGGATCGAATTTACCAGCCTTTCCCTCCACAACCATCCTCTCCTTGGTGAGCATTAGCGAAAGAGAATTTTGGCACGAAGTCTATTCTTCAAGGTAAAGTCATAAAAGCTCAATGAGACACAATAATTGCTGTAAGCAATATTATTGTGGCTAGACAAATAACATTCATTTATTTCTATATGTGAAATTCACTTATGCTGTAGAGATGACTCAACATATAGACACATATATCTATTCAACTATAAGATAATACTTACAGATAATAAGCATAACACAAAAATAATTAATATATATACATACATATATAACTGCAGACCCTACCCCAGAAATAACAAATGTAGATATCATTTAGCAACATACAATAATTATGATGAACTTACCACTGTTGCTGCTTATTCCCTGCGATCAGGCTTTCAAAGAATCTTTATTTGGAATGATTCCTTTTATTAGGATATACTCCTCTTTTCATTTGATGCATTATATATATATATATATATAAATTTATTTATTGCTTATTTTAAATGAAAGACACTTACCGGTTGATCAATATGTAGATCTCAGTCTGCTATCTTTCCTCTATCTACCAGCGATGATGAAGAATATAAATAACCAAATATCATGGCTACCGAACTTAGAAATGTCTTTGGAATGATTGGCTTTATTTTGAATATATTACCCGATGTTCCTTCCCCCTGATCATGACTCTGTTTGCTAAAGTTGGAGTCTCAGTCAGAATCATGATTTCCTTCAGTGATGTCTAAGTGCAGAAGCGTGTTTTATTCTTTTCCTATGTATCGATCCCTGAATTCATATTGTACAAGGCAAGGCTGTGCCCCTAAGTGATCACGATTGAGTTACAACCTGGCTTAGAGGGTTCGATACTCCTTTGGAGCAGCTCCCTTCTGTTTTGGAGACTGAATTAATCCCTTTTTTTGATGGCTTTTGCTTTGGAAAGATTCTCCTTTAATAGCTCCGACAGGCAAGGGATACAACTCTTCGTTATTTAATTAAACTAATCGCTGGGATAATTAATTTATTTAACATTATTTCTAAATTGAAATTGTTTCTTATCAGTATTATCTTAGTGCACTGACTATTATCTCTTGGTCGCTTCCTTATAACTGATAATTGTTGCTCCTATAATCGATGGCTTCCCACGATGTGCAAATAATACCAAATATAGTGCTGACTGACGATTTACACATTAGTCACCATCATATCCCTATTCAGCAGTAGTCAACGATACTCCTGCATTCGTATGAAGGGAATAACCACAACCAAGTGATGACGGCAGGTGAAATGGATATAGTTCTGGAATAAATTACTTTGACTAAAATTCTCGAATGAGACAAGAAGGTTCCGCATCACAGAGGCAGTATGTCCATCACTTCCTCCCTATGTAGCATCGCCTTTCTTAAGTGTCGTGATAGCCTGGGGAATCACTTGCTAAGGTATTCGAAGGCTGCGATGGAGACAATCAGAGACGGCTAAAATAATATATTGTATCCTTTTCTCAAGATGGCCAATGGTAAAAGATGTCAACTCTTTAATGCCCCTCATATTATGTTTTATAAAAATATTATAAGAGTCATAAGATTTATGATTAGGGATATCTCATCCCCACGACACTATATTAGTTGTAATGATAATAATATTTACATTGTTTAGTATTTATATTTAATTATCATTTATAATGACATTTTAAGCTTTTATTTTATTATTTAATCCTGGATGTTGAGTTATTTGTAAATTGTCAATCTATCTCCCATTATCACAATGATTATAATAGCTGGTATTTATCATTTGGGGATTGTATAATTATATTTAATTTTGATAATATAATAGTAATTATAATTATGATATTGTCTTTGACAATCATAATTATAATGATATCGAATGTTTAATATTTTAAGTTTTGTTATTTTACCATTACAATTTCTAGGACATGACAGCTCCCAAACTGCTTCCTCCACCTATCCCGTTGCAAGAACTTGTTGCATAGCTCATCAAACTTCAAGTCAACATTGGTGGATGTAATGTTGAGATTTTCGATGAAGTGCTTGTAGGAACGTGGAAAACTTTTCAACATGATCACTACTTGTTGGGTGAAAATTATGTAATCAACTTTTCAATAGATTACACAACCTAGATTTCAACCACAGCTGTGTGAGATATGATCCCTCCTCTCAGAAAGGGGAGGCGTCCTTCTTACTGCTTACAAGATCTGAGTAAAACTAACTAAATATTCACAAAATATACACTACAACTACGAGATGGGGGGTGTGTGTTACATTCATGCTTCTCTCTTTTTTCAGGGAAGATGTTTTACAATGCTTCACAATTGATAGCTCGGATTCAAAATAACTTTAAACTAAAAACAAGCAGTAATGCCAATACCTCTATCTTCTCAAAGCAAAGAGTAGAGATACCAGGTATGATAATAATAACAATAAAATGGAAATAGAAAGCTCACGAAGGCACAAAGTCGATCTGTAGCTTTTTCACCAATGGATTTGTGAGAGATTTACCGTTTGTCGTATTAGAAGCACAAAGTCTTCTAGATACAGCAATTCCACGAACAACATGAACTATTACAAGCACAAAGTCTTGTAGATCATTCAACAATAGTTAACCAAACATAAACGTAAATTCAAATAAAGAATGTAGCACAAAGTTTACATAAATTTACTTGAAGCCCTTCAGATCTCATATACTAATCACTACCAATATAATCAAGCCACAAGATTATTGATTCCAACACAAAGTCTGGTATGCAATTCTCTTCTTTATTGATTAGATTTTCATTCGCAAACATGAACACAAAGTTTCACAAATCTGCTTCAAAAAGGGCAGCACTTCGTTGCAAAATACGAAAGGTAAAGATTACAATAGGAATCCCTCTTATTTATAAAGGAGAGGGATGATCAAATCTAGGAAATCGGTTGAGTAAAGTTAGGAAAATTAGGTGAGCTAATTTAGGAAAATCTCACCTAACTTTGACTTAGTCAAAATGTAATCTATTTCTGTGAAACTAAATCTCAGATTTTAAGTGTAATTACATTTTCCAAAAAGACATTTAAGATGCCAAAAACTATTTACAAGATGCATAAAGGGAAGCATCAAAAAGTTCAACACTGGAGATCAAAAATCTTCATGGTTCTTTGCTCTGGGCGCAGAAGTCTTCATACTTCTTCTTGGTCTCTTGTATGAACTTATCATTTGGGCTGACTGCATAATCCACAAGGGTGTGAATTCTCATGATTGACCTTCAGATGGATTTTCTTGTACTTGTGAAGATGCATATTGAGATTATCAATGGCCAGCCGTATACCACAAATGACATGTATGAAGGCTTTGGAAAAACTGGCATCCTCCACTTGTTGCATGACAACTTCTTTATAGATCTTGGAAATTTCACTGGCTGGAAGGAAAATCTGGGTTTCTTCAAGAAGCTTGCCTGGCAATTCCTTGATTCTTTTCTCCAGGATAGCACGATGTCCTTTGACATCTTCTTGTACATGGTGAAGATCTTCGATAAGAGATTTGATCACATTGATGCGGTGCTTGAGTGATTCTCTTACCTCCACATATTTTTCCTTGTCGGGAATGACCCCACCTTGCACCAATTTGTTGAGCTTTGCTTGTTTCATTTGTGACCAAAATGATAGGCATTCTTCCATCTCTTTTCGCTCTTGAGTAAGTGCACTTTCTTCCTTATCAAGCTCTGATTTGAGCTTGTCTATTTGTGTGGCCTTCTCATCTGTAGCAACTATTACCTGTGATCCATCTTGTATTAATTCATTAATGAAATCATACAATGCTTTACCTTTGGAGGCAAAATTTTCTGCCTTTTGTACTGCTGGTTCTTCCAGGTTTTCAATAGCCATGAGTTGGATATTTCTTGACGAGTTTGCAAGTCTCCTCAAAACAGCTGCATATTGTTCGGCCTTTTGTTTGTACATGTCTCGGGCTTCCTCCATTTTGTCAAGCCTTCCCACCAACGCATCCAAAACCACTTGTGCATCTGCCTTTGCACTTTCATTCGTGACCTTGCCAAGGTGGGCCCTTGTTATAGTGTAATCCTATATATTCACATCTCCTTCCTCTCGAGGCGGTATACCGATCTCTACATATTTTGGACCCGATTTGTCAACATGGAGTCTGTAATATACCTTTTCCTTTTTCTTCCCCTTTGCTTTTGGAGGGGCTATCCTTCAAGATTGAGTTCCTCTGGAGAGATCATTTGCTTTTTCCTCTTCGATACTTGAGATACCAACCAAGGGGGAAGAGAGGAAGTATGAGCTTCCTGATTGGCTGTCAATTCTTTTGTCACAACTACTTCTGTTGAAATGACTGGCATGGTGACAATTGGGGTAGTGTTTGTCATGACTGCACTAGTAACATTAGACATGCAAATTCAATTTGATTAATGAATCAAGTCTTTGTCTCAATCAAATATTTAGATGTTAATGACGATCCGAGTTTCCTTTGCTTATTCAAGGAGCAGAAAAGTACCATAAAGATTGCTCTGATGGATTATACTGATTGATTTCTTATTTAAATAAGACTAACTAATAGTTAAAAATTGACCTTCATTAGAATAGATAAAACGAAAAAAAAATGAATTTTCTTGTTTGGTTGAGAAAGGTGTCGAAGCTTTCACTTTATTTTACATAATAAATCACTGAGGGTAATTGGAGCTAAAAAAAAAAAAAAGGGAGGGGTGACAAAGTCCTAGTGATTTTGTTGATGTGAATCGTCCGAGTGATTCACCCAATAAATACATATATTTATTTATGTTCTGAAGATTTTTGTTGAAAAGTATTGACCATAATATGGTTCCTTCCTTTTGAATTAGGAGACATCCCAACATATGTCTATATTTTAGAATGACATATAATATATATGTCAAATTTTGGAATAGAAAATTTCGTGCAAAAAAAACTTTTGCTTGCTAATTCTTGCAAGACATAGGTATTTATAGGTATTTCATTTTTATTTCCAAAATTGAAAGGAACGGAATATTAGACTTATCAATATATTAAAAAAAAAAGGACAACGTTTTTTTCTTATTCAAAAGTTCGATGAATCTAAGTGGATGGGGACCTGAAAAGGATAATTCAAATTTCTTAAATTTGCTCTGTTTTACGGAAAAACAGGCAAATATGAAGGAAGATAAATTGCCCTGTAGTCCTACTTTTTTGAATTATATTACTTACATAAAAAATTGGTTAGATTGAATCAAATCCTGTCACTACCTGTATTTGTACCTATACATATTTGGGAGCACCAGTAAACGATTACTGATAGACACCAAGTTGACCATGTAAGGATTCATGCATGAACCTGTTGAATTCAACCTCAGAAGTGATGTCATAGGAGGGAGATGACAAGCTGGGAATGGATGATGGAGAACTTGTCAAAATGTCACCCGTTTGCGTATTTGAAATTGATGGAGGAATATCAAGTACGGTTGATGTTGCAGGAGGAATGGAGACATCCATTGTATGTATGGTAGATGTGGGAAGAGGTGATGACGGAAAAGGCGGTGGTGGAGTGTTTGGATTAGGAGGTGTGGGAGGAACATTTGAAGTTATGGGTGATGGCGTGTGGGGAAAATCCTCAACAACATTCTCATGTGGAGATAGAGTTATGTTCTTCGCCATGCCCGAGTTCCTGTTTATCACCTTCTTGATCTTCAGATTCTTGTCCACCTTCTTGATCACCTTCTTGACCTTCGGACTCTTGTTCACGTGGGGAACCTTCTTCCTCATTAGAGTCTTCTTCTTGAGAATCTTCTTCTTCAGCAGATTCATCACTTGAATTTTCTTCTTCTTTGGAATCTATCTCTTCAGAAACGGGCCCTTTTCCTTTTGAATGAGATGTTTCAGATTCTATGGCTTCTTCATCTTGAACTACCTGCGTATCCTTCTTGCCAACAATGAACTTTATTCTAGGGCCTCCTCGGGAAGAAGAGGGAATAGTCCCCTGCTTATCTTTCGTGCGGAGTTCTTGTTGCGGGTTGATTTCTGTTCTAGGTATTTCTCCTTCTGACTTTGTCTTGAAGGCTTTCATCTGGAAACCATGTTTGTGTAACCAATCTGCAGTGTTAGCCAATATGGGAGCAAGCGTCTCCCTGATAGAGACATTCCTTCTTCGACCACTGTACTGCAGTGTAATGTTCCCCTTTTGGCAATAATCCTGTCAGTGGCTCATCAGCCTATTTCGGAATCCTGTAGGCTCGTTGAGGTGAATCAAAGGGTTCCAGTTTTGGAGGTTTTGTGATCTTTCCTCAATATTTACTATTTATAGTAAATACTATTTTTGGCAGTTAGCAGTTGTCAGCCTTCAGTTCATCACGTCATCTGGAGCAGTCATTCAGAACTAAGCCTTGGCCTTTTGAAAAATATTATTTAATGAATTTCTTCATTAAAAAGACAAATTGTTCTAATTTGCAGTTGACCCCTTGGCCTAAGGTATTAACTTCAAGTTGTGTTAAAAGAGGGACTTAAAGGTGGCGCTTCATGAAGGGAATTGAAAAGGTTTTAATTAATTCTTCTTTGTCTCAAGTGGGACGCATTTTAGTGAAGAATTATATCTTTTTTGAAAAAGAAATGTGTGATGGCTTTTGGCATACCATCTCTAGGATTTGAATAGTCTTCTCTCTTCCTTTAAAAATAAGGCTTGGCTCCAACATTTGGTTATCTCATATTTTGCTAAACTTATGCTGTCGAAATGAATTCTCATTTTGCCTTCAAGGAATGCTGACCTCTTAGTACCTATCTCAATTTTGTGTTTGCAAGATAGCACCTAATTGAATTATTGCTGCTTCTCATCCAGACTAGCAGATAGAGTTTCAAGATGAAATTTTAGAGTTTTACCAGTTTTGCAGTTGCTGTTTGCACACAGCTAAAAGTCGAATTCACTCACAGCTGTTTGTATGAATTTTGTTTTGTTTTGGGTACTTGGCCTATCCATTTCTAAGGTTTGGGCGACCATTCTCACCAATTTCCAGAATTTAAATTGAAGTGTGGATTTTTAAAGAGCAAAATCGCCCCTCAAGGAGGGTCGTACTTTTTTGTATGCATTGGGATTCGTGCCATAAATAATTATTGGTGTTTTGAGGCTATTTCTTCATCTCAGCAGGGGAGCCTAGCTTCCGGTTGATCATAGCCTTTGGTTGCACGCAATTTAGAGGTATTTTGGTTGAGTTCTGAATATTTTATGAATTTTTGTAGTTGCTGATTGCCATTTCTAGAATTGCAGATTTCTGAGACAGAAGCAATTCATTTGCTGTTTCCATCTTCTTTCTTCATTTCTTATCATATTCTAACTTGGAAACATTGTATAACGTGGTGTTTTGAAAAATGGTGAAAAACAATGTAATTTGCAGCTTTCTTATTTGTACAAATTGTTAACAGTAGTATTGTTTCAGTTTTAGATTTGCTGCATTATTTAATTAACTTCATATTAAGCACCCCTGGATGGTATATCGCCAGTGTGGATAATCTGATTTGTAATCTCTTTCATACCCACTTTCAAGTGGTGAATCCCCACTCTTCAGTGGATGCCTGCCGCAGCAGAAGAAGTAATAATTTTGTAATCTTTTCCCCCCACTGTTTGGTGGTAGCGTGGAAAGTTCTTTGGCTGGTTATCCGCCTTGTTTCATTTCAATTCAGCAGTAGTACTCCACCATATGTTAGCACCTCGCGTGTCAAAGGATCTTGAGTGCACATTCTTGGTGTTGAGTTTAATATCTCTCTTTCAGTGTAATCTTGTACTCTTTGATTCAGTAGATCCTAGAGATCCTCTGACCATATGCCCGCCCCTCTTCCTTAAGTGGTTTTAGGGCGCATTCTTGGTTATAGTTCTTTCATGTATATTTTGGGTTATGCTAACCTTAGTGGGTGATTGATTCTATTGTAAATGTTCACTAAAAAACAAGAAAAAATTGAGAGAGAATATTTCATGCAGGCAAGGGTTTCCTAGAAATCTCGTCTTCATCATAGGCAACATTCATAATGTCACCAAGATCTGTGAAATCCTTTGGTAGATCAGCAACACCAAGATCCCTGATCTACTGCACGGTTAGCCTGCAATAATCCATTTTGCGGATAGCCTCTTCATTTCTGCAATCAGCCCAGATGTCTTCAAAGTGGTACTTGTGGTTGTGATCCTTTTTCAACTTCTTTTTTACATTCCGGAAATCAAAGTCAAATATGGATTTGTAGGTCCTTATTGTCATGACCTGCATTTCTGCATAGATTGATTTGGATTTTTGCACACTATTAATGGTATACCTACCAATCGTTAGTGGAAACTTGAATCCCAGTTTGTGGATCCTCATTCGTTCTTTGTGAACTGAAATTAGCTGTTTGCATAACTCCATGAGTACCCACTTGTCTGAGGGATATTTGGGCAACATGTAGGGGCACCCAGTGTAGCATCCTACCCTCATGTAAGTGAAAGTTGGAAATTGTAAGAATATGCACCCGACCTTACTTACCACTTTATAGGCCTTGTCTGACACTCTCCTCCTTTCAAGAGTTGGATCAAAACTGTATAACAGAGGTGCGAAGAAGGCATCGGTGACCCTTCTGAAATGGTGAAGACTCTCCTTCAACTCCAATTGATAGAAGTACTTGTACATTGGTACAGAGTGTCGGTTCCCTTTTGTAGAAAGTCTTGGGAACTGCCTCATCACGGCTGCGGCATAAACCAAATAAGAAGTCATATAGAACTTCAAAGTGGTTGGTACATTGATCAACTGCTTATGGATCTCATCACTGATTTGAGTTCCCCAGTCAATATGAGCCTTCTTTCTCCATATGATCTGAATGTATTCATACATCCATTCATGAAAATGAGATGATTCCGGTAAGCCTTTGACCCTGCTCAGGAGAATGATCATGTCCTTGAAATCTTCCTTGAAGTCACTTCGTGGAATCCCTTTCCGCCATCTCGAGATAGTGTGCCTGGGTTGTTTCAACCACTGACTATTTATCAAGTTCTTAACCTTATTGGGATCCGAGTCATAGACTTCTTGTGCCTACTGAATAGACATCTCTATGTATTGTTCCATGTGTGGAACTTTGAAAACAATATCGAAGAACTCGGGATCAAGTCTCATAATCACCTGTCCAGAGGAGTCTATCACACTTCTGCTTTCCCTGATGTAATGGGATGCAACTTGGAGGACGAATTTTGTATTGTGTGCAAAAGTCGGGAAAGTGGACACCAAATGTAGATTACTGTGTATAATGGCTCTCAGGGAGTCTTCAAGAGGCTTTTGCTCAGTCCTTCTAACGAAGTCTTCAAGATCCCGATGATCGACTTCGGTGTCCTTTATTTCATCTACCTTGGAGATCACCATTGTAGGTGGGAAAACACCTTGATACTTATATTTCATCTTGCATTCTTTTTTGGAAGACGATGGAGGCTTCTTGGCTGTCATCTAGAAGCAATTGGATCAAAGATATCACCTTGAAGATCACTTGACAATATCTGGAAAGAAACTGCAAGGATGATGAATCAACAGGTGTTAGAAGAACAAGAAGCATTGGGAAGCGTGAAGTGAACAAACGATGTTGAGCAAACATCAATAGAGCAAATAGGCACGAAAAACTATGCGGGAGCGGAGAAACGGGGTTCAGAGCGAAAATGGAGCAGTTTGAAAGCATCTAAGGTAAAAACTGCCAGAAGTGTAGGTACGCTAAAAATCAACGCTCCTACACTTGGAGATATGATTTCAAGTGTAAGGGCATTGAAAATCAGCACCCTTACATGTTCTTTGTAGAGTTTTGCAAAATGTGTCAGGGCGTTGAAAATCAACGCCCTAGCACTTGGTCTCAAACTTAGTGAAATTTATGAAGTGAAGAGGCGGGTTTTTCCAACGCTTTGGCATTTGAAAAAAACTAACTCCATGTAGGAGCGGTGATTTTCACCGCTCCTACACTTGGACTTAGAGTTTGTGAAAAAACGTCAGGTGTAATAGCGTTAAAAATCAACGCTTCAACATTAGTGAGTTCCAATCAACAATGAAACTTTGTCATTTTGAAAAATGCGTGGATATGGCAAAGAAAACGGTGAAGAAAAAGACAAAAAATGTTTTTGAAAAGCTAGGGCATGAAGAAGGAAAGAACACATAGGGAAACAATGAAGGCGCACGACATAGAGACTTATTTAAGTGAAAACGATGCACAAAACAAGCTAGTATAAACATTTAGACAAGATCTACAAGAAACTTACAATGCCTTCTATCTTTGCAAATCGAATAGAAAAAAGAAAACGTGGTGAAACGACAAATACATACCTGGAGCAAAAAATGAAAACCCTAGGTCAATTTGCTTGAAAAAATCTTTAAAAA
The DNA here is from genome assembly GCA_007115665.2 of Sequoiadendron giganteum. NCBI lineage: Eukaryota > Viridiplantae > Streptophyta > Pinopsida > Cupressales > Cupressaceae > Sequoiadendron > Sequoiadendron giganteum. The sequence goes on along the minus strand of CM021102.1, from coordinate 250,798,184 downwards.
ATGTGTTCGCAGGAGGTTAGCAATCACCCAACACGATGAGTAGGAGAGAAAGGCGAAATAAAATGAGTCTAAATAAAACCTAAAATAACTTAAAAGTGATTTGAAGTGAACAAAGAGAAACATAAGTCGCGCATTAATTATGGCGAATTAAAAGGAAAAACTGGAAAAAATGCACTGAAGTCAAAAATCACCGCCTTGGTCATTTTTGACTAAGTCTGGAGGAAAAGTGCACAAGCGCTAAAAATCAGCGCTTGTGCACCAAAAATTGAATTTTGGAAAAGATGCACAAGCATGATTTTTAGTGCTTGTGCACTTGACACTTAGAAACTTTTTCATCAAAGTGTAGGAGCGTTGTTTTTTGGCACTCTTGCACTTTTCACAATTTTGACTAAGTATCGACATCTAGACCTCGCGAAAATATTTGTTTTGAAGGTCTTTGATAGACGGACACAGAGGAACGCTCAAACAGACCGTTTGAGGCTTTGGAAGGCACTTCGAGGTGGATTGAAATTTGCCTCGTTTTGCGTGCTTAAACATCACGAACCTATGAAACAGACAAGTTTCATAGGGGGGTTATCTATGGATCAAGGGCTGCTAGATTCCATGATAACACCACCATATCCTCCTCTTCCATCTTGTGACCAATGGCCTCTAGTTGATCGCAGATATCTTTGCTTTTCATCAAGTGCTCTTGCAAAGACACTTGGTCATCCATCATAATGGAAAATAGCATATTCTTCACTTGCCCTTGTCTAAGGTCTCATGGAGATCTTTCAAATGTTTCCTGATCTTTGTAGTAGATTTGCCAGATGGTATTTTTGGTAACATCTCATCGGTGACAAATAATTTTAAAAGTATAACTGCCTCCCTATTATCTCCATCATAATTGTCTCGATCCTTCTCCGTAGCTGTGGGATGAACTTTTGTACCTAGAACAAGCATATCCAGACATCGGTACTCAAAGATGGTAAGCATCCTCTGCTTCCACATGTTGTAATTCTTTCCATTGAACCTCTGCATATTTTCCAACATGACATTAGACAAAGATGCCATCCCTCTCGTTTTCCAAAGAATGAAAAAATAGGTAATTTTGTGATCAACTGGCACAAACTTTGGACAATCAGCTAACACAACTCACAATTTTTTCAAAAATCATCTAGGCTCAGAAATAGTAAGATAAAACCTTTGAAAAAGTAAGATTTTTTTCAGAAAAAATCCTCAAATAACTTCTGAAAAATCAGCAAAATTTTAATAGATTTTTTTTCAAAAACTCTTCAAATCTTCTTCAAAAGTATTTTGGCATAGCAAAATTTTTCCAGTCAATTTTTTCAAAAAAACTCCCTTAGTTGTAGTAGAAATAGGGATTTTTAAAAAAAAAAAATTTTAGATAAAATTTGCAAAAAACTCTTTAGATATTTTCAGAAATTATGGGAAAAATTCTTGTCTAGAATCAGAAAACATCCATTCACAAATTACTCAGAAAAACTTCATGTGGCAAAGAAAACCCTCGACGTAGAAACTTCCGTCACGATTTTGCAATCGTGAATAGGAAATCCGAAGAAAAAGGACCTTTAGACGCAGTGGACCAGAAACCCTTGGTCGTGTGGATTTCTCAGACCCAATATCTACAGAAAAGCTTCACAAATTTGTGTAGAAACAGTGGACAAAATTAGAAGTCACATTTTACAGGAGGTCAAAAATCACTAGGAGATAACAATAGCAAAAAATCCTTAGAAAAGCGGTGCAAACTGAAGAAAAAATAGACTCATAAAGGAATGTCATTGAAAGTCATGCAAAAATCTTCAAGAAAAACCATGAACACGTGCAAAAAAGTCCAGAAATTTACCTGCAAGTTTGCTTGAAAAACCCTCGATGGCAAAACAAAAAATCACGATTTTTCTTAAAAAAAGTCCGATGCGAGAAAAAATTACACGAAACCCTTGAAAATCTACCAAAAAAAAACTCCTAAAATGTCTTAAAAAAAACCTTGATTTTCAAAAAATCAATTCAAAAAATTTCTTCAATTTTAATCCTTAAAAAATGGCTAAAAAACTTTATGAATTTTTATAAAAAAATCCATTAAAAAATCTTCTAGAATAATTTTTCAAAATTTGCAATTTATCCATAAACATTTGATTTAAAAAAAAAATCGAGCAAAAAGATCTAAGGATTTGATAAAAAATTCTTAGGAATACACAAATTTTTATATCTAAAAAATTCGCCAAAAAAGATCGAGCCTAAGCTTTGATACCATGAAATGATAATTGATATTCGTTATTCTATATTTACAAAAAGAGAGGAATACTCATAAAAAAAATTACAAGACGATGTTTCTAAAAAGAAACCATCATTAACTAAAGCAAACTACAGCAGAAAGCCGAAAGATGCTAAAACAAACTAAAGCGTAAACAAAAGTTACTAAAGAGTAGGTTGATCACAAAAACATCATCATGTAGAACTTGATCAAGCAAAAATCCTGCTAATTCTATAGTGGGAACACAAGATGATCTTTGACCATTAAACTATTAATGCCAACATAGATATTTGTGTGTAATGTCCCCTAATTGGGGTATGCCCAATTTTGCCCAAAAGTAACAATTCCAACAATATAATTAATTTTACAAATAGTATTTTAAAATTAAATCATATAAAAGCTATTGAACTTAAGAGTAAATGAACAATTAAGATAAATAACATTGTCTAATTGGGTTTAATCTATAGTTTCATTTCCAATAACCAACCATAGAAAGGATTGTAAAGGAAGGCACGATATGAAAAGATAATTGATATTCATAATTACATGTTTACAAAAGGAGACGAAAGCTCCTTATAAAGAAAATTACAAGACGATGTTTCTAAAAAGATACAATCGTTAACAAAAACAAACTAAATAATAAACTAAAAGATGCTAAAATAAACTAAAGTATAAACAAAAGTTACTAAAAACTAAGTTAAATGACTAACTAAAGCTAAGATGACTATTAATATTACATTTAATATTTTAATACCCTCCCTTAATGGTTATCTTACAAACATAAACTTAGTCTACCTATAATCTTTTAGAAACATATCATTAGTGATTGATAATTGGAGAAGCATAACCACCTCGCGATTATAGATCCTTTCTCGCGGAACAATCAAATCTAGACATCGACACTTGAAAACTATGAGCTTCCTCTGCTTCTAGGTATTATAACTTTTTCCATTGAACCTCTGCATACTTTCCAACATGATGTTGGACAAAGCAACCATCCCTCCCATTTTCCAAAAATGAGGTAATTCTATGATTAGCTGGCACAAACTCTGGACAATTAGCTGGCACAACTCACGAATTTTCAAAAATCGTCTAAAAAATTGTAAGTTTTCAAAAAAACCTTCAAAAACTCTGAAAAAACCCTCAAAAAACTGCAAAAAAATTTATAGAAATTTTTTCAAAAACTCTTTTATTTGAAAAAATTTCAAAAAACTCTTTGCAATTTTTTTATTTTTCCCAGGAAATTTTTGTCAAAAAATGGCTCAAAAAACAACCCTTCAGGCTGCCATGAAACTTTAGAAAATCACTGCAAACTCGGGACAAAAAACTCTAGGCATTGATCTGGCATAGTGCACATACCCACGAACCATAAAATACCCATGAAAAAAAAGATTCTTCTAAAAAAAATTCAGAACTTTTTTTTATTTTATCTTTTTTAAATTTTAAAAAAATCGGCTAAAACTAATCAGGTTCGAGTTTAAGCTTTGATACCATGAAAAGATAATTGATATTCATAATTACATGTTTACAAAAGGAGACGAAAACTCCTTATAAAGAAAATTACAAGACGATGTTTCTAAAAAGAAACAATCTTTAATAGAAGCAAACTAAAGTAATAAACTAAAAGATGCTAAAACAAACTAAAGCATAAACTGAAGTTACTAGAAAATAACTAAGCTAACATACGACTAACTAAAGCTAAGATGACCATTAATATTACATTTAATATTTTAATATGATAGGGTGCCCGGAGATTGTTCATCACAATTAAGCCCAAGAGCGTGGCAATCACCCCTTGGCCCACAAGTGGTAGGAACTCCTGTGACCATCCAACATGGGGTGGCCTACTTACATTGTGGAACTGGTCTACTACCTCTCCCAATTGTGTTCCCATACTTATCCAAGTGTGATTGCTTATAGGGAAACAAATAGATTAAATCAATAATTATAAGAGCCTTAAATAAATTAGCAATTCCCATTAGTAACTAGGTTAAAGATATATAAGAGATTATATATATAAAAACATAATACTCCATCATGATGCATACCAATCACTTATTAAATTCAATGGCTGCTACCTTTCTGAATGCAGATATTTATTTATTATCTGATCTCCTCCGATCCAAGCATGAGCAAACCCAAACCCTTCCATGACTTTGCACAAGAATCTCCAATCTACTAAGTCATATGCTTTCTTTATGTCTAATTTAACTAACATACCTTGGCCTTTGTTTACCTGTAGTGTGTGTATCGCCTCCTGAGTAATAATCACACCATCAAATATTGATCGCCCGGGGACGAAACCGGTTTGTTCCTTCAAAATGATCTGTGGGAGAATGGGCTTTAGCCTATTCGCCATAGTTTTTGTCAGAATCTTGTATAAGGTCTTGCACAATGCAATCGGTCTGTACTCCTCCAAAGTGTTTGGTTTCGCCTTATTTGGAATTAGGGCTAGAAACGTGTGGTTGATTTACCGCAGTAGTCTCCCTGACGCTCTAGACTCCTCTAGAGCCTCCACTACCTCCACACCAACAATGTTCCAACAATTTTGAAAGAAGCTCGCTAGGAAGCCATCGGGCCCTGGCGCCTTGTTTGGATGTAACTGGAAGGTCGCTTGTTTGATTTCCTCCACTATGAATGGGCTAAGCAACAGTTTGTTTTGTTTGTTTGTGACAAGTGCAAGAACCCCCTCTAGTAGCTTCGTCTGTGCCTTCCAGCCGAAACCCACCTTTGTGTTTAGGAGGTTTCGAAAGAAAAGCACAACCTCCTTTGCAATGTCCGTGGCACCCTCGACTATATCGCCGTTCTCCTTTACCAAATTCTCTATCATGTTGGTCTCTCGCCTTGCTCTCAACACATTGTGGAAGAATTTCAAATTCATGTCACCCTCCTTGATCCAAGTCTCTCGGGACTTTTGTCTCCAAAATATCTCCTCACATGCTAGAATTTCCTCTCAATCTTTTAGAAGCTCCTTCTCCTTAAAAAAGAGTGCATCATCTATACCCCCTCTAGTTACTTATGTTTTTATGGCTTCTAGCTCTTCCTCCAGCCGCTTTTTGGCTTCGAAAATGTTCCCAAAATGTGTTTGATTCCAAATTCTTAGATGTTGTTTCACCATTTTTAATTTTCTTACCACCTTGTATAGCTTATTTCCCACCGGTTGTGTTGATTTCCACCATTCTTTGATCCTTTGAAAGAATTTTGCATCTCTGTACCAAATATTTTCAAAGCGAAATGGGCCCCTGCACGATTTCTTGTCACCGGTGATCTCCAGTTTGATCGGGAGGTGACTTGATCCCGAGAACTGTATGATACTTCTTTCCAAATTGAAAGGATAGGTTGATAAGTTTCCCTCAAAAAGAAACCTATCCAGTTTCTCTGCTATCTTGCTAAATCCGAGCCTCTGATTCGACCATGTGTAGTCTCCATTTGCCAAATTGATTTCCATTAGAAGGTTACGATTTACAAACTCCTTGAAGTCTACCTATGATTGTTGAATCTTTGTCACCTCCCGATCAAGAATTACTGTGAAAGAATTCTCTTCTTTTTTTGAAAAAGGATAAAAAGTATCATAGGGAGAAGAGAAAAGTTTCTTTCAAGAATGTAAATCTCTTTATAAATACTTCAGATTATACTTTGCTTCTAGAGCCCTTTTTATAGGTTTTCTATAGCTCTTTTCATATGTTCTTGTAGCTCATTTCATATGTTTTATGTTGGTTAACAGATTTGTCACTGCAATTTTGTCTTGAAAAATGACCCTGAGTTGCTTTGCTGAGCAGCGATAAAGGAACCAACAGTTGGAGAAATCGCTATTGGGTTAGCGATCTTCCTCTAAATTTTAGATGTATAGCTCTCTCGTATGATTAAATTTGCATTTTAATTGGTATGCTTTTAACCAGAAAGCAGTAAAGGCAAGAATGCAAATGAATAAAATAACTTGGAAAAAGATAACTGAATAACAATTCACAGATGGTTATAGAAAAATGGAGTGAGACGACTTTCGGCAGTTTGGAGCAGGTTCATGAGCTACAAACGTAGAACAGGAATGGCTGAGGCTGCAGGATCGTATCAAGGAGCGGCGAACCTACAATAGATCTGAGAGGCAAGAACCAAGGGATGTCAAGGAAAGAGGCTCTAGGTGGAATGTGGCTCACAATGGATGAAAGGTGGCGGTGGGCGAAAGAATGGCAGGAAATTGCAAACGGAGGGGCCATAAGCAAATTCGTAGTCCTCCGTGGGTGTTTGGGAGACAAACAGATTGGAAGGGAAGGGCTGAGCATGGAGCAAGGAAGACAAGAGATGGGACAAGATCACAAGGCGGATAGGGGAGGCAAAGGCAAAAGTGGAGCAGAGATGGAAGAAATGATGTTCAAACTCGAAAGGGTGGTGGAAGGGGCGGCGAAGTTGAAAACCAGTGGCGACAAAGCAACAAGGGGCAGAAAGTGGAAAACAAAAATGATGTGAGGTGCTTGAACTCCGACCCTAGGCATATGAAAGGGCCAACAGGGGAAGCTCCTAGGACAAATTCAAAGGGCCCAAGAAAAAATCGGAGTTTGAATGATGAGCGTAGGAAAAATGCCATAGCAATTGAGATCCTTGTGGTCCTGACGAAGGCGGCCAGATTCCAGCTAGAAGAGCACATGATCCTGGCAAAATGGTGGGGCGACAATTGCACCAAAATAAAAATGGTGAAATGGTGGGAGGAAAGTTGGGGTGACGTGCTGAAAATAAAATTCCTACAGAATAGTTTTCTCATGGTCATATGCAATACAATAATAGTTAAGCAAGAAGTTTTGGCATCGAAAGTCAGATTCATGGACGACAAGGGCTTCTATCTCAAAACCTGGGAAGAACTCTTTGATCTGAAAACCTTCATGCTCGACAAAATGGTGGTATGGGCAGAATTGAGTAGCCTACCCACGGAATTTTGGAATAAGGAATCCCTAGGGTGTATTTGTTTGGTCCTTAGCACCGTGGCGGGGATAGATGAGCAAGCGATGCAAGCAGGAAACAAAGGATCGATGATAATCTAAGTCGAATTGGCACCATGGAGTCAACTATGGGAGGAGATCAACCTGAAACATAATGGAGGCAGCTAGAATCAAAAGGTGGTATGGGAATTATCACAGTGCCAAACAATGGTATGGAAAAATTGGAAGAAGGGAGGATTTAGGCAAGATACCAAATCAGACCAAAAGGGCAAGAGTGTGCAAAAGCAGGGTGAGGGCAGCTCGGGTGGTGGATGCCAAAATGAAAAAGATGTGTGTGTGTCAAACTCCTACAAGGACAAATCGGAGCCCCAATCACAAGAGAGCCAAAGGGAAGATCAAGGAGTGGAGACTTGGGATAAGTCCTTGGCATTGGTGGAATATGTGCCAACATTTGAAGAAGGGGAGCAATGGGAAGCACTTGGTGTGCAGGCTGATCCCAAAGAATAGTTGTGCCAAGAATGGGAGATGATCATGCAAGTTGGCAACGAGCTAAGGGAAATGGCTAGACAGAGGGGTGAAACCCCTCTTGAAGGCGATGAGAAGGAACTAGAAAAGTTAGGGGAGGAATGGTTAGAAGAGGAGGGGAGGATGTTGCGTACAGATTCAACGGGGATTGAGTTGGGGAGGCCCTAGGAGGAAGGACAAGGAATTCAAATTGAAGAAGGATTGGTATCAGCATCAAGGAATTTGGAATCAGAGGAGTTAATGAGGATGGAGGAAGGAGAGATTCAAGTGGATATAGCCGAGGTTACCAAAACAAAACTAGGAGTCCAAACAACAGCATGTGGTTGAAATGCTCCGGACTGCGGAGACAAAAAGAAGGTAGGTAGGAAGACAAATGAAGAAAAGAGAGCGAAAGCAGGGGAAGCTACAAGATAGCAGAAGATTACAATGCATCTGAGATCAAGGAAGGGCATTACCCTTCCCGGGGAACAATGAAAGTCACAAGTTGGAATGTTAGGGGCTTAAACACCCCTAACAAAAAGCGCCTAATCCGGCGCTTCCTAGAAGTAACAAAAATGGATATTGCATTATTTCAAGAGACAAAGTTGAGTAGAACGGAGGTGGAAGGCTTGAGGAACAAATTTAAGTCTTGGAAACTGTCATTTGTGGAGGCGGTTGGGTTGTCAAGAGGTCTAATTACGATGTGGCGCCCCCAAACAATAGCATTGGAGGAAGTAGCTACAGGTAGGAATTGGTTGGCGAGTTCGGTCAGATGTTGGTCAACAAACTTGGCCTTTACACTGATAAACGTTTGCGAGCCATCAAGCAGCTTGCAGAAAAGAAAGGTCTGGAAGGAAATAGAAGGGTTCATGAGGGGTAGCAGTGGAGAAACACACATCATAGACGGAGATTTCAACGTGATTCTCCACTCAAGTGACAAATTGGGTGGCGTGACAACTTGCATGATCGTCTCCCATTCTTGGCACAACTGTTCTTTGGGATCAGCCTGCACACCAAGTGCTTCCCATTGCTCCCCTTCTTCAAATGTTGGCACATATTCCACCAATGCCAAGGACTTATCCCAAGTCTCCACTCCTTGATCTTCCCTTTGTCTCTCTTGTGATTGGGGCTCCGATTTGTCCTTGTAGGAGTTTGACACACACACATCTTTCTCATTTTGGCATCCACCACCCGAGCTGCCCTCACCCTGCTTTTGCACACTCTTGCCCTTTTGGTCTGATTTGGTATCTTGCCTAAATCCTCCCTTCTTCCAATTTTTCCATACCATTGTTTGGCACTGTGATAATTCCCATACCACCTTTTGATTCTAGCTGCCTCCATTATGTTTCAGGTTGATCTCCTCCCATAGTTGACTCCATGGTGCCAATTCGACTTAGATTATCATCGATCCTTTGTTTCCTGCTTGCATCGCTTGCTCATCTATCCCCACCAGGGTGCTAAGGACCAAACAAATACACCCTAGGGATTCCTTATTCCAAAATTTCGTGGGTAGGCTACTCAATTCTGCCCATACCACCATTTTGTCGAGCATGAAGGTTTTCAGATCAAAGAGTTCTTCCTAGGTTTTGAGATAGAAGCCCTTGTCGTCCATGAATCTGACTTTCGATGCCAAAACTTCTTGCTTAACTATTATTGTATTGCATATGACCATGAGAAAACTATTCTGCAGGAATTTTATTTTCAGCACGTCACCCCAACTTTCCTCCCACCATTTCACCATTTTTATTTTGGTGCAATTGTCACCCCACCATTTTGCCAGGATCATGTGCTCTTCTAGCTGGAATCTGGCCGCCTTCGTCAGGACCACAAGGATCTCAATTGCTATGGCATTTTTCCTATGCTCATCATTCAAACTCCGATTTTTTCTTGGGCCCTTTGAATTTGTCCTAGGAGCTTCCCCTGTTGGCCCTTTCATATGCCTAGGGTCAGAGTTCAGGCACCTCACATCATTTTTGTTTTCCGCTTTTTGCTCCTTGTTGCTTTGTCGCCACTGGTTTTCAACTTCGCCGCCCCTTCCACCACCCTTTCGAGTTTGAACATCATTTCTTCCATCTCTGCTCCACTTTTGCCTTTGCCTCCCATATCCGCCTTGTGATCTTGTCCCATCTCTTGTCTTCCTTGCTCCATGCTCAACCCTTCCCTTCCAATCTGTTTGTCTCCCAAACACCCACGGAGGATTGCGAATTTTCCTATGGCCCCTCCGTTTGCAATTTCCTGCCATTCTTTCGTCCACCGCCACCTTTCGTCCATTGTGAGCCGCATTCCACCTAGAGCCTCTTTCCTTGACATCCCTTGGTTCTTGCCTCTCAGATCTGTTGTAGGTTCGCCGCTCCTTGATACGATCCTGCAGCCTCAGCCATTCCTGTTCTGCGTTTGTAGCTCATGAACCTGCTCCAAACTGCCGAAAGTCGTCTCACTCCATTTTTCTATAACCATCTGTGAATTGTTATTCAGTTATCTTTTTCCAAGTTATTTTATTCATTTGCATTCTTGCCTTTACTGCTTTCTGGTTAAAAGCATACCAATTAAAATGCAAATTTAATCATACGAGGAAGCTATACATCTAAAATTTAGAGGAAGATTGCTAACCCAATAGCGATTTCTCCAACTGTTGGTTCCTTTATCACTGCTCAACAAGGCAACTCAGGGTCATTTTTCAAGACAAAATTGCAGTGACAAATCTGTTAACCAACATAAAACATATGAAAAGAGCTATAGAAAACCTATAAAAAGGGCTCTAGAAGCAAAGTATAATCTGAAGTATTTATAAAGAGATTTACATTCTTGAAAGAAACTTTTCTCTTCTCCCTATGATAACTTTTTATCCTTTTTCAAAAAAAGAAGAGAATTCTTTCACAGTAATTCTTAATGAAATCCTTAACCAGAGAAACACAAGAAATATACATCTGACCTAGTAAGAATAACTTAGCTCCAAATTCCTTTTTCCCTTCCTTATCTTTCTTCTTTTCAAAACCCCAATCGCCCCCAACAAAAATTTGTGCCCTTCTTCCTTCAGATTTTTCCTTAATAATCCCCTTACATTCTATTCCCCTCTTTCTCTCTTATTGTTGCATGTCATAACTATGCCTCTCTCCACTTGTTTGGAGTAAATTCCCACTACTGTCTCAATTGTTTTCCCTTCCTCATTGCTAGGTGGCTAACCAAAAGAGTGGCAGTAGTTTAAGAGGAGTTTTCATTAATTTTCAAGTATTCCACCATTAATTCCCTCATGCAAACATTAAGTATTTAAAATTTATGTATTATTATATTTTTAATATAAAATATTCCAAATCAATTAAAACTTCATTTTTAAGTCCCTTAGAGAACAATCTCGTAACTAGAAATTTTTTTCTTTCCACACTACCCAATTAATGACCAAAGAGTAGAGTGATCACAAAAACATCATTATAGAGAACACAATCAAGCAAAAATCCTACTAACCCTTGTAATGTCCCTTACCCAACCTTGTCCTAGGACTCGCTTGTTTGCCCTAGAATTCGTTTGTTGATTAGGATTAGGGTTTCTTCCTTCCAAATGAGTATTCTCCTAATTCCATAACTCTAGATCGGGATCATGTATTCATCCATATTGACAACATATCTATTAGCATTAATGTCTAGATATCAAAAATAAGTCATAATCATAATTTGCAATTATGCAAACATAATCATACTTGCAGATTGAAAACATAAGAAGAGTCACTCAGCCTATCAGGAGAGGAGAATCCCTAAGGGCCAACGGTCTACCACCTCCTATTGCCCAACCCTTGTCTAGGGCCAATGGGGCAGAATGTCTAGGTGGAACCCCCATCCCTCCATGACCCAACCTTTGCACCGGGCCAATGAGGCAGATTGCCCAACCCTTGCTTCAGGCCAACGGGGCGGAACCTGGATGGGGTTTTTAGACAAACCTTATAGGTCATGACTCGCCTCTCTTGGCAGGATTACAATCAGATTGCAGACAGTTCTATACAATTTCCGGTATTCAGTCATTAGCAATTCACTTGCATCTTCATTTATGATGCTATTAAAAGAGTCCAACATAAGTATATAATTGAGCATGAGGATATATCAGAGTGCAAGAGTAAATATAACAAGATCCAAGTCTATAGATCATTCATCATATTCTATAGATCAATGTAGTCTAACAGATTCAAATTAGTATAGTTCAATATATGTATATTAGCATGAGCCATGAAGGTATAACATAATGCATAACCCAATTAAGCAATACCCATATTTATATGTTCAAACTTCAATCAAACATAAATGTAGATCAAGCATCATTAGAACCAACTCTAAACAAGGTAAACAATAATGGTCTATATCCGTTCAACGACTTCACAGTCTGCTAGATCTAATGCCCAAAATTAATGCCAATAATTCTATTTCCAAATTCTGATCTATCAAGAAGGAATGGTCTTCAAAACACGTCAAAAGCACATATATATATTTCAATGAATAAAAACTGGATATTATATTCAATAGAACACAGATCGTCTGGGGCCTGGGTCAAGGGTCTATGCAACATCATTATGTCAGATTGAGAAAATCAGATATTAAAGCCAGTGAGTGATCTCACCTAATCGGCAATGTCTTCCCATGACTCTTTATTCCTTAATCGTCTTCCTTCAACCTTATACTCGATTGATCATAGGATGAGGACAATCCATAAATATACATAATCTACTTATGTTTATATTAAAGAGTCATCATTACTTATAAGTATCATTATTGCATAATCTTGTACGTACGTCGTATATATATATATATATATATATATATATATATATACTTCATATACATATATATATATATATATATAATTATTCTTTTACTTATATCCATTAGTATTCATATATATATGTTTATATAATTATTCTTTCCTTATTCATATATATTCTTTATTCATTGCATATTATTCATTATAAAATTTATCTATATCTATGCATATATACTTGTATGCCTATTAAATAATAAATATATATATATATATATATATATATATATATATATATATATATATTAAATGACTCTATATTCCAATGCATAACAATCATTGTTGCTGCTGTTCTGAATTGCAGATCATATTTCTCAATGTTTCTCCCTCTTCCTGATTTTCCTTCCTTCTATTTATACCATTCAAGGTAGGTGACTCATGGGGGGAATGTATTGTTTGGTGAAAGAGGTGACTTTTCATAAAATATATCCTTTTGTTAGATTTAATTGCTGCCTTTAAAGGCTTATTATCACAATAATATCTATTTTTGAAAATAATATACTATTACTAATAATTATGATATTTTAGATTATATATTTATTTTATTATTTTATTTTGATGTTTTATTGAACATATTTTAACATTAAAGTATAATAATAAAACCAATTTGCTAATATCTTATTATTATTTTATTCTAATGTATTACAATCTTTGATGTGTAATGATTATAATATTTATTTATTATTATTATTTTTGATATTAAGTTATTTAATACTAGAATGTAATAACAATAATTTGCCTATATATTATTATTATATTTGTTATTTCATATTTATATATATTTTTTTTTATCGGTAAAAAGTTATATTTTGTTGATTTCAGGATTTGAGCTGCCCTGAAGCAGGGATAGTGACAAGGGACACCATCTTCCCATGGAAAGGACACCAACTGAAAGCCAAAATCCCAGATCAAACACCCCAAACCCCTTAAATAACACCAAACATTTCAAACGCGTCCTTTGTGTTTGGTACCTCCCTTGGTCTGAGACCGGAGGACCATATCAAAGGTTTCCCTCTTTCCCTTCTTCTCCCTCTTCCCCTTTACAACCTGCCATCCCTCCTGCATCCTTCCAGTCTTCTTCTACCATTCCTTTAATTTGTCATTCTGTATCCCAGCCTCTCCAAGAGCACCGTCTATAAATTGTTCGCATTGGCCCTTTGAGGTGCCCTTCTCCATTTCTTTACCATGGGTCCACACTGACCCAGATTTTTCCTTACATTCTGGGGTTTTAGCACCCCCTAGATTTTGTGCAATCAAAGCTTCATGCACCTTCACCATTTCAGCATCAATCGCTGAATGCACCTCTGTTCTTCTCATCCTGTCCGCTTGTTCTGAAGACTCATTTGGTTGCTGTGATTCTGACACAACCTGAGAGTAGCTCTTACCTTGCACTTCCATCTTCTCCCCTTGTTTCTCCACTGCGTAATGTTGGTGCATCACATCCTTCCACCAAGATGCAGGTTTGTGTGCTCGAGGCTTTGCACATTGTGCAACCTTATGTCCAGTTTGGAAGCACCTTCTGCAATGGAAAGAAACACCTTCGTAGTCAAGGGGCTGCCTCCAACAAAATTTAGAGGTATTGATTGCAATTTCTTCAGGGAGAGCCTTTGTTACATCCATTTCCACTAAGATTCGGGCGTATGTGGAATGCATAAGGTTTGAAGAATCATCATCGATCATCAGAAAACTCCCTAAAGCATTACTGTAATGTCCCCGATTTAGCCCTACGCTCTACAATAGGTTTTAGCCTATTTCTAGAAACTCGTAGGCTAAGCAGAATGGGAAATTAGGGTTTCCTATTTTGTAGGAGGTTTCAGATGTAGTTTTGAGGGCTTGCATGTGTGTTTTTCTGACGCATATCTAGTGGAGCTTTCTGGGTTTTTGAGGAGCTTCAAGATGAGGTAACTTGCATTTGAATCTGACATCCTTTCCGGGCACTTACTATTTATAGTAAGTCATGATGTTTGCCCGATTTGTGCTTAAAAAAATTTGGAAACACTTACTATTTATAGTAAGTCATGATACTGCTCAGTTGGCATACAGATGTGGTTTTGGAAAACTTACTATTTATAGCAATATGCTATTTTTGTTAAGTATATTTATAGCAGTATCACTCTGACAACAACTCAATCTTTTGCAGTTCAGTGTGGCCGATCAGTTTGGCTTTTTGTTGAGTTGAAGTGAACTTACTATTTTTGGCAATGACTATTATTAGTAAGTCTAATTTTGGCAGTATCATCATCTGCAGTTCAACTCAGGTCATCATGCTATTTGTGGTAATCCTTCAGTTTCAGTATCGGCTTTGGTTTTGGTTATCTCCTTGGACTAAGTGTTATACTTAGTTAATTTCATGTTTTTAAGTTGTACCCCCACGCGTGGAGTGATAAATTCATGTTGTTTTAAAGAGGGGACATTAAGGGGTCATGTTGAGCATTTAATGATTTATTAAATGCTTTATTGTTGCAAATAGAAATGGACGCCTAAAGGGAAGGGAAATAATGTTTTATTATTTCACAATAAAGTGAATGGTTGAAGGTGGCATCCCTTGGGAAGTTGAAGTGATTCAACTTCTTGGAATTCAGAGTGTTTCATTTGCCCATTGAAACTTATATATTGCTGCATTGTGGAGAGCTGATCATGTTATGTTTTGGAAAGCAAAGTTATGCTGCTGGTTTGAAATCCAGAATCCGGCTAAGGGAAAGCTTAGCAATTCTATTCCAGTCTTCGAGCCTGAAACTATGGTTCCCTAGATGATGGATTGAGAGTGTGCTTCATTCAGAAGTGCACATTGAGCCTCAATGTGAAGATTCAGATGTTATTTCCAGATTTTATTGTTGCTGATTCAGTCATGGTTGTAGGTGAAAATCATTAACAGCTTTAAGGGTAACTCTAATTTGATTATGGGTATTTGTTCATCATGATTCTATGCTTGAGGCGACCCCACCTTGAAGTTTGCAGATTTTAGTTTGTTGTTTTTGATTTTTAAGTAGAAAATCGCTCCTCAAGAAGGCTGTACCATGTTGGGACTACCTTGGGATTTGTGCCTAATCATTCTCTAAGCTTTAATGCAGTTTGTGGGTTGGAGATTGGGCGCCTACCTCGTAGAATACTTCTGCAGTTTATTTTATATCATTCGGAGGTATATTTGAAGAGTTATGAGCATTTCATTTGATTTACATGTTTGCTGATTGACATTTTCAGTCTATTGTTTATGCATATCAGATTGTTAAACATTCAGATTTTGGCTTATATCTTGGTGATTGAGAAGATTATATATTGTAATAAACATTCTTCAGAAGTTTGCATTGACTATATTATTGTAACACATCGAAAATGCAGATTTATTTCATTGTAAGGCTGAGATTTTAGTAGTACTAATCCAGTCATGGTTCTTACTGCATTTACTTGTGATTTCCTAATGCAAACACTTTAACCCCTGGCTGGTTTATCGCCAGTGTGGAGAATAAACATTTGTATCTCTCTTTCTCACCCACTGTCAAGTGGAGAATTCCCACTGTTGAGTGGATGTCTGCCGCAACGGATGAATTAGTTTTGAATTGTAATCTTTTTCCCCCCACTATTTGATGGTAGTGCGGAAAGTTTCTCATGGCTGGTTATCCGCCTATTTCATTTCAATTTCAGCATTAGTACTCCACCATATGTTAGCAACTCGCCTGTCAAAGGATCTTGAGTGCACATTCTTGGTGTTGAGTTTAATCTCTCTCTTTCAGTGTAATCATTGTAATATTTGATTCAGTAGATCCTAGGGATCTTCTGACCATATGCCCGCCCCTCCTCCTTAAGTGGTTTTAGGGCGCATTCTTGGTTAGAGTTCTTTCATGCAACGTTTTGTGTTATGCTAACCTTAACGGGTGCTTGGTTACATTGTAAATGTTTATTTAAAAATAAAAAAAATTGAGAGAGTATATTTCAGTGGTATCAGAGCCTGTTTTCCTGCCATCCTGTGAGTTTTAACGCTTCGGTTATCAGATGAGAGTCAGAGAAGACAAATACTACATCAGAAAGCAGAACAAAGTTTAGTTTCAGCTTTAGAAGTTTTTGAAGTCGGCACTTTTTCAGAGGTTTGTGAAACCTTGTCTTGTCAAAATAAGGCATGGCTAATGAAGAAGAGAGGAAATTGGCAGAGACTCTCTTTTTGGTTGGAAAGAGACTTGGCAAAGAATTTCAGTCAAGAGGAAATGAAGAGAATAGTTTTCATTTGTTAAAACAATGTTTGAGACAAGTGAAGCCATCACTTTCAAAAGAAATGGAGTTGGCATTAACTCCTGCAGTAAATGTTTTGAATCAACCCTGTTGGTTGAGGCATCCGGATGAAGAAACTAAGTTGCTGATTTCTTCTTGTTTCATGGAAGTGATAAGAATTGTGGAACCACAATTACCCTATGATGAAGAAACTATGAAGACCATATTAAGTATGATTGTGGAGAGTTTTCAAGATTTGGATGAAACTGACAGTGGTTTGTTTCCAATAAGAGCTGTTGTTTTGAAGACATTTTCAAAAGTAAGATCTTGCATCCTTCTGATAGAATTAGAGATGGATAATCAGATTTACGATTTGTTTGATTATCTATTCACTTCAACTTGGAGTGAACAGGAAGAGGAGGTGTTTGCAACTGTTAAAAATGTTCTAGTTGACACCATCAAAGAAGCTGATAGTCTTCTCGAAAGTGTTCAAGTCCTTCTTAAGAATGCCTTTGAACGAGAAGAGCAGATTTCTCCAACTGCTGATTTGTTAGTCAAAGGAATTTTCAGTCAATGTGAAGAAAAATTGAAGCCATTTTTGAAGAAGACTATTGAGGACAAAGAGGAGGATGAAAGTTGGAATCCCTTCGAATTCATAACAAATGTTCAAGGCGTTTCCATTTATCCTACAGTAGAGAACAATGAGTCAACGGGTGTTAAGGAGCCTCAAGTTGAAAATCCAAGAGAAGAACTTCTAGAAACAAGAGTTGACATGGAGTTGCATGATGAGATCATAAGTGCAAATCCAAATGAAGGAGAAGTTCGGTTGGTAGAAGATATGTGTTCAACTAGCAAATTGCCTTTTCACAATTTGGGAGAATGTTGGTTTGAAAGCCAAGAGAAAGAGGAAGCTGAAGTCTCTTCCCACTACAAAGTTGATTTGACCGACACCCTTGAATCATGTGTAGAAAATAATGTGGAAAGAGATGTTTGTAGTAGTCATAAGGCAGATTTCTCTTCACCTGAAAACAAGCTAAGGCAAAAAGCTAAGGAATTGTTAGACACTATGGATGGAATGATGAAGAGTGTCCATCACATGCGAGACAAGTTGGGGAGTGCAGCTCAAACGATTTTTGAAATCTTTGTCCATCAAAGTTGTTCTACAACATCTTAGCCAACATATGAAGATTGCAGTTCAAGCTCACAAATTGCTGAAAATGGAATTCAAGTTTTGTCACAACTTGATGAATTGCATTAGCATGTTGAAAATTTGATTTATGTTGTGCCTAGAGGAGAAGATGTATGTTGTATTTCCATTGCTAATATAAAGTTCATTAAGTTTGCCTTGGAGGAAATCAAATCAAGTCTTTTGCACATCATTCGTGTTAAAGACAAAGTGGCCAAAATTGCCGACAAGGCATTGGAGTGTAATGAGCTCACCAAAGCCAAGTTGCAAGAAGTGCATGAGACTCTAATTGAAGCAGAGAATCAAATTTCTGCTGTTCATTATTCATGGGATGTGATGAGCCCTGCTGGCTCCCAACTAAAACCCTTGTCTCAGAGAATAGCACAGAGGAAAAATCAATAGCAAAGTCAAATAATCAATGAATGAGTTTTATTTGCCAAAATTGCCTTATATTCCCAAAAGGCACGAATTCCAAGAAAGTACGGCTTTCCTCTCAAATAAAATACATTAAAATGTATTTAATAACTTTTCCATAGTTTAGCAATTAAATAATTGCCCTTTTAAGTTGAGCGCACTTTATTCTTAAGTGATTTAATTTTAAATCACTTTATGACATATTTAAGTGATATAATATTTATAAAGTCAATTGACTTTATAATAAAGCGTTAAGTTAAATAATTAACTTAAACCACTTAAATATCCATAACTCCCTTGAAACTCCATATATCTTCGTGCTGTCAGAAGCTGGCGAACACTGAACCATAGATGCCTGTACTGAAACCAATACTGGAGTGAAGGAATGGGCAACGACAGTACTCACTAAAACGGCCATTGACTCTCTAACCAGATCCTGTCAGCCTACAAGGGTCCAAGAGATAGGCTAACTCCACTGCTCCTGAGAACTGACTAGAGCGAGGACATCACACTCCGCCCTCCCCGAATTTGCTTGTCTGCAAGCAAACTCAAAGTTGGATGCTATAAAATACTGTCACCCTCCCAAGTAGCATCCTCTGCTGGTAAATCTTTCCACTTCACCAGATATTCCCTGATAACCCGCCTCCGAAGATGACGCTCTCTGGCCTCCAGAATGGTCTCAGGTATCAAAATCAACTTCCCCTCATCATCTAGGAGTGGTAAATCTGCAGAAGGAATCATCAGTTGTCCTAACGCCTTCTTGAGGCGCGACACATGGAACACATTGTGAACCTTATTGTTAACTGGTAGATCCAACTCATAAACCACTTCACCAACATTCCTGACAACCCTGAAAGGTCCATAGTATCGTGGCTTGAGTTTCTCGGCGCCCTTCTTACGAAGGGTGGACTGCCTATAAGGTTGTAGCATCAGATACACCAAATCATCGATCTCAAAAGATCGCTCCACTCGCCGTTGATCAGCATATTGTTTTTGTTGATTTTGAGCCTTCTGAATGTTCTCTGTGAGTGCTCTCATAATGTCTTGGTTCTCCTGTAATAGCTCCCCAACACTAGGTACTCTGCTGTCACTCAACAACAAATCTAGAAAACTCGGAGCAGCATATCCATATAACGCTCAGTATGGTGTCATCTAAATACTCATGTGATGAGTGGTATTGTAGCAAAACTCACAAAGGTATAACCACTTCACCCATGCCTTTTGCTGCCCTGAACTGTAATTCTTCAAGTATCCCTCCACCTATTTTTTGACTATCTCTGTCTGCCCATCTGTTTGTGGGTGGTAGCTGGTGCTCGGAGTGAGTTCTGTCCCGCAAAGTTTGAATAACTCCTACTAGAAGTTACTCACTGCTATCTTTGTCATTGACTATGCTCTGAGGCAAACCGTGCAATTTGAATACCTCGCGGAAAAACAAGTCCGTCACCTGTGTAGCCGTGTGAGTAGTAGTGATTGGGAAGAAATGAGCATACTTCGCCAAACGATCTATTACCACAAAAATGTTGTCCTTCCCTTGAGCTTTCGGCAAGCCCGTAATGAAGTCCATCGACAAGCATTCCCACTTCCTCTCAGGAATAGGAAGCGGTTGTAGTAATCCTACAGGGTATGTATGTTCTTGCTTGTTCTGCTGACAAACAAGGCATTCACTGACATACTGAAGAACAAAAGACTTGAGACCTTTCCAAGAGAATCTCTCTTGTACTTGCCTGTAGGTCTTAAAGTAACCGGGATATCCTGCCATAGGTGAATTGTGAAATGATCTCAATGCCCTGCCCCTCATCTCAGAACATGGGACTAGAAATATCCTCCCTTTGTAAATGATAAGATCATCTACAAGTGAGTATCTACCATCCTGTACTATCCCATCCACTATGCTAGAAGCCCACGGGTTCTTAGCATACTCTACCACTATCATGTGTCTCCAGTCCTCAACAATCTCTGTAATGGAACTCAAGTGTGGACGGTGAGATAATGCGTCAACAACCACATTCTGCGTACCCTTGGCATAGGAGATGTCAAAATCATAGGACTGAAGCTTATTGACCCATTTCTGTTGTCTTTCATTCAAATCTCGCTGTCCTAGGAAATGTTTCAAACTATTGTGATCGGTTTTAACACAAAATTTACTACCAACCAAATATTGTCTGAACGTGGCCATGGCATGCATGATGGCCAACATCTCCTTATCATAGATGTTGAAACTCCTCTCAGGACCTCTCAACTTCTTGCTCTCGAAAGCTATAGGATGTCGATCCTACATAATGACTGCACCAAGACCCTCACCACTGACATCACAATGTAGCTCAAACGGCTTGGTGAAGTCTGGTAATGCTAGTACTGGACATGTAGTCATGAGAAGTTGAAACTTCTCAAAGCACGCCTGTGCCAAAGGTGTCCACATAAAGGCTCCCTTCTTTGTCAAATTTGTTAGTGGCGCAGCATGTCGTGAGAATCCACTAACGAACCGACGATAGAAGGTGCATAATCCTACAAACCCCCTGAGCTGTGTCAAAGTCTCAGGTGTAGGCCAGTCAACAATAGCACGAACTTTTTATGGATCCATGCTGACTCCCTCTCTGCTGATGATGTGACCCAGATACAAAAGTTCTGCCAAGCCCAAGGCACACTTGGATTCCTTGGCATACAAGGACTCCCTGTCAAGTATACCCAATACTGCATCCAGGTGAGCTATGTGTTCCTCTCAAGACCTGCTATAAACCAATATGTCATTGAAGAACACTAACACAAATTTCCTCAAGTGAGGATGGAAAACCCTGTTCATTGTGGACTGAAAAGGGGCTGGAGCATTGGTTAAACTGAATGGCATAACCAAGAAGTCATAATGTCCACAGTGACATCTAAAAGCGGTTTTCTCAATATCCTCCTCTCATACTCTAATCTGATGGTACCCTGTTCTCAAATCAATCTTTGAGAAATAGCAAGCTCCATGTAGCTCATCTATTAACTCGTCAATCCGTGGTATGGGATACCTGTTCTTGATAGTCTTCTTGTTCAGAATCTTGTAGTTGATACACATTCTAAGTGTACCATCCTTTTTCTTCACCAAAACAACTGATGAAGCAAAGGGAGACTTACTCGGCCTGATGTGCCCCATAGCGAAAAGTTCCTTAATAGTCTTTTCAATTTCATCTTTTAAACGCTTGGGGTGCCGGTAAGGAGTGATCATGATTGGTTTTGTGCCCTCATCCAACTCTATAATATGCTCAATACCTCTATCAGGAGGCCTACCAGGTGGTATAGCACTAAAAACCTTCGCATGCTAGACTTGAAGTTCCTGGATATCTGGATGATAAGGAGATTCTTGCTGCTCCTATTGTGAAGGCATTATGTTGTATTCAGCTGCCCAATCCACCATGTCTTGCCGAAACAATCTTTCCATTCTTCTGAGTGAAATTTCTTTTATATTGCTGTCCTTGATGGCTTTGCGAATATGATTTGTGCCATCAACTTTAAACTTCATCTCCATGTCTTGTAAATTAAGTGTGAACTCTCCTATTGCATGAAGCCACTTCATGCCAAGGACTACATCTGTACCTCCCATGTTCACAACATAGAAATCTGCCTTAAACTCAAAATTGTTGAGTTTCATTGGCAGATCCGAAATCATCCTCTCACAATTGAGAGTGTACACATCTGCAACCTTCACTCTAATGCCTTCAAACTGTTGAGTTTGAATGCCTCGTTTTTCAACCAGCTGTGAATCAATGAAATTATGGGTTGCACCTATATTCAAAAGAGATATGACTCTTTGACTAGCTGGTAGCCCACGAAGTCTGAAAGAACCTTCTCGTTGCATACTGGACATATGAGCTTCCTGCAGCTCAACTTCAACCTCCTTTTCCGCCTCATTTTTTGATTTTTCTTCATTTGTATCATAAATTGCAGCTTGCTGGTCTGAAAAATCAGTCACCTCTTCTTCCTCAAAGAACCACTCCATATGCCTATTTTGTCCTTTAGGCTTGAGGGGGCAATCATGGTTGAAGTCATATGGTCCCTTGCAATAAAAACAGAGCTTCCTCCTACGTAGATCGTTAATTGTTTCACGATCCAATGGTGCTGCAAATTTTTTCTTCTGATCAGCATTTTCAAACTTCTTTGGATCAGATTTGGTATAATTGTAGGAAGTGGACGGTTTTGAGCCAAATTGTTTCCGAGGTGCTGTAAGCTCCATACTGCGAGCCTTCCTCATGGCTTCCTGCAAAGTAGGTGGATCAAATGCCTTGATCCATCCTTTCATGGGTTCAAAAAGACCCTCAATAAACAGTATGATCCGCCTTCTCTCAGATATGCCTATCACCATAACGGAAAGTCTCTGGAACTCTCCAATGTAGGATTCCAAACTACCTGTTGTGACCTTTTTCACACATCACCCCATCAAGATGGGGACCCCCTAAATTTTTGCTCCATTCTGGTCTTTTGGCTTTGGTTCGCTCTCTCTCTGGTCTCTGGTCCTTCCGGGGATGTCCCGTCGTTTGACCCAGGTTGAAATTTTGGTTAAGTCTGTGTAATTAGGGTTTTCATCCTTCAGGCTTATTTAAGGTCAAACCGAGTAATAAAATTGAAATCTAAGCTTAGTGCAGCAGTCAGAAGACTTCCAGCAGAATCCCCTTAAATTTTCACTGTATTCCAGCAACTTACTATTTTTAGTAAGTATTCAACTTGGGACTATTTTATTGAGATTTTGGAATTCTGTCAGTTCCACTGCATCCGGGTAACATCAAGCTGCCTACACGTAAATTTTGAGCCAGATCAGACGACTTGCTATTTTTGGCATTTCAGGCTTTAAGAGTCAAATCAGGGTTTCCACATGAGCTTTTCAGATGCATGTCTGGAGAATCCTTCTGGGTTTTCCAAAACCTTCGCAGTGATGTAACATGCAAACCGAGACGACCACTTTCCGAAGTCAGCCTTCGGAGGCTATTTTTAGGGTTCGCATGCAGTGTTTTTCAACGCATGTCGGGTTTTTCTTTATGGGTTTTTCGAGAGCTTCGCAACGGTGTGACTTGCAAGCGGAGAAGATCGAGTTTGAGGACTTACTATTTTTAGCCAGTGCATGCATACAGACCAGTTTTCTGGGTTTTTCTGGGTTTTTTGAGATCCCGTGGGCAATATGACATGCAAAACCATCCGGCAGTGGATGAGTCACTTTTCAGACAGTTTCTATTTTTAGCAGGTACACTCCGGCAGCCGCCCAACACTCCAGTCCAGCAAGCAGAACGACATGCAGAAGGAACGAAGTCAAACGGAGACCGTTCGGGATACATGCAAATCAAATTAGGGTTTCCACTTTTATAGAGGGTAAAATCCAAAAATAGCCGAAACAAAGTACCCCACCCATGTCAGCACACTTCAAGGTACCTGCTGGCAAAATTTGAGCAAAGTCGGAGAACTTACTATTTTTAGTAAGTCAGGGCACGGCTATAAATAGCAGGTCTACACCCGAGGTTGGCGTCCGAGTAACCCTCAAGCTATCAAGATCAAGCGTTGCAACTTTCAGGCAAAACGGAGCTACTAAAGTCAGAAAGTCAAACTTACTATAAATAGCAGGTGGCTATAAATAGCAGGTCAGGGCAGAGGACTGACAAAACAGGTTCACAAGGCAGAGAATATCATCTGATGAAATTTTCAGGCAAAACGGAGCCTTAGAGGTTGAAAATCAAGGAATTTGCTAAAAATAGCACAACTTGCTAAAAATAGAATGCAAGAGCAGGGGTAGGCAGAGGCTTGAAAATTGTCTAAGGCAGAAATAAAAGTAGACCCATCAAAATGCGCCCACCTTGATGACTCTCTCAAAACGCCTAAGGCATAAAACAGAAGCTCATACCTCAAAATGCGCCCAAAGAGGAAGGAGAGAGGTGAAAAGTTTCTAAGTCATGAAAACGAAAGTGGAACCTATGAAATGCGCCCATGGTGAAAATGAAAGCTCACATGTGTAAATGCGCCCACCTAGCAAAACAGAAGCTCATACCTGAATATGCGCCCAAGGAAGAAGAGGATAGGTGAAAAGCAGCTAAGTATGAAATTGAAAGTGCAACACCTCATTTGCGCCCAAGGGTAGTGATGCCTTGAAAATGTTTCTAAGGCGTGGAAAGTGAAAGCTCACCTAGTGATTTGCGCCCACCTTGGAAGTGCCTTCAAAAACGCCTAAGGCATTGGAAATCAAAGCATGGCACTTGAAATGCGCCCATGGCAAAAAACGAAAGTAGACCCAAGGAAATGCGCCCACCTTGATGACTCTCTCAAAACGTCTAAGGCATGAAAACCAAAGTAGACCCCTGTAAATGCGCCCACCTTGGAAGTGCCTTCAAATTCTTCTAAGGCATAAAATGAAAGTAGAGAGGTCAAAATGCGCCCTCAAGGAAGGTGAGGATATGAAATTTTCTAAGTGTGGAAAATGAAAGTGGCTCATGCTAAATACGCCCTTGATTGAAAATGTTTCTAAGGCGTGGCAAGGGTAAAAGCTAGCAAAATAAAACATCACTGAGAGAAATACGCCCAAGAGGTGAGATGACAGGAGAAAATTTCTAAGTCGCAAAAAAATAAATGCCAAGGGGTCAAGTGCGCCAGAGGTGTAAAGTGAGGAAATTTTTTTTTAAATGAAATAAGTATTTCATCAGAAATATACGCCTATGGTAGAGAAAATGTTAGAAAATTTTTTCTAAGTGAGATAACACTTCACTAGGGAAAATACGCCCTTGGCATGGAAGGATGATTTGATGAGTTTTAAAATTCTCCAAGGGCAGTTGAAAGTTGACGAATTTTTTCAAGGGGAAGATTTGATATCGATGAATATTTTCCGTGGGTCAAGTGAAAATCAAATGAACCCGTTTAAAAGGCACCCATGGGTTGGGAAATTTTAAAATTAATTTCCTAAGGGAAATTTTAATATTTTCAGAGGAAATTCGTTTTGCCTAGATTATTTTCCTAACGGAAATTAAATCTCAGAGGGTGAATTATTTCGAGCAGGCGCAGATAATTTTTAATCACTCGGAGTTGAACATTTTAATGAGAGAATTTAAAATGTCTAAGGCAAATTTTATGAAATCGAGGATTTAAATGACAGACATCTTAAAAGTTGGAAATATATTTACAACTCCCACGAATTTTTTCGAGTTGAATTTATTTAAACACTGTGAGATTTTAAACTGGAATTCAAGTGATTGTTTTTTCTCGCGAGTTGTTTAAATCGCCAAGAGTTAACTGGCAGACTAAGAGGAAAATTCGAAATTTGAAGAAGAAGGAATCATTATTAATGGCGACTGCCATAATGACCGGCTGACGACTAGCCCACTACTGCGCTTGAATTAGAAGATTCCGAACGAAGAGAGTGGAAAATTGATGAAGGTGCTAAAAATAGCCCCAGCACTACTTAGCAGGATTCTCCGAGAAAAGTTATTTAAACAATCTCTTCTCTCATTTCTCCTCACATTATTTCAAAGTTGAAGTTGCTGAAGAAGTTCTGGAGAGATTGAAATATTTTCCAAGTGGTTGAGGAGAGAAATTCTGTGAGAGTTTATTTTATTTCGGAGTGTCGAGTTGCTGAAAGTACGAAGTGCTGGAGAAATTTTCATTTGCCGAGACTCTTTCTTTCGAAAAGCTGAAAGTGTGTTGCTGCAACTTCGAAGTTGAAGGTTGAAGTTATTTTCCGGAGTTGCTGGAGAATTTAATTCTCAAAGAGCTGAAAGTGGAGTTGCTGCGAAGTTTAAACGTTGAGAAGTTGAGGAAGTTGAAATTTCATATTGCTGGCAACTCTTTATTCCTCTAACTGCTGAAGTTGACAAAGTGAAGTCAAGGTTCGAACTATTTGTGCTGGAGAAATTAGCTACATTGCTGAAAGTTATTAGCTTGCTGCGTTTTTTCTTCACCAGTCAGAAGTGCAGTTGCTGAGAGTTGTCTCTAAACTCAGAGATTTTTATACAGTACGAGGTTTGGAGTTAGAAATTTATGCTGAGAAATTTTATTTTCAAAGCTAACTCCGTATTCGCAGCCATCTCGGGAATTGTTTTATTTTATTAATCTGCAGTCTAGCTTATTCTTCTATTTTATTTTGCAGATGGCCGGCGCAAAGGATGCTGCAAGAACAAGCAGAGTCGCAGGCAGAGGAACAAACACTGAAGCGGGCAAGGCTGGCTCATCCCGGCAGGCAATGATTAAAAGGCTCTCTAAGCCAATTCTCCCAAAGTCAGCAATAGTTTCAAAGTTGGCAGGATTGAATGACACCAACCTTGGTTCATTTAATCTGAATGCACTCAAATCGAGGATGTTCGGGCTAGGGGGCCATCAACCATCCGTCACGGCACATAATATAATGAAGAGTGGAATCTACGCAGCTGCTAGTTTTCCGCCAGCAATTCAGTGTCCGGAGCTAATTATGGAGTGCGCCAATCACTACAAGCCAGAACGTAGGACGATTGTCTCTCCGGATGGTAAACTGCTCGCCAACTTCACACCGGATGCCATCGGAGAGGCATTTGGGATTCCAACTGCTGAGGAGATGTTATACAGGACAAATAAGAGGGCAGATAAGATGTACTCTTCCTCTTTCGAAAGAGTCACTGCAGTCATCAACAGAGTTTGGATGCAGAAGCCGAGGCCACCCCGCACTAAGCTCCCAAAGCAGATAATTGCCGAGGACGTGAAACAAGAATACTGTGATTTGATAATGATGCTGAGCCGGGTGAATGGGAGTGCACAGGCTTACATTTTCGAGCCTTGGATGTTCTACTTCATCGAGATCATCTTGGAAGGAAAAGAGTGTGTCGATTGGGCTAGGATGATTAGCAACCACATCGATGAGCAATTCAGGAGCTTGAAGGTGACGAAGACTTTCTACATGAGCTCATATGTAATTTACATGTTGGCCAGAATGACTAAGTACAGAGGGATTTCGTACAAAGAGCCAATCGGCTGTGCCCCTGGTCAATTCAAAATTCATGAAGCCTGCACACAGCTACATTTGGCTAACATTGCCAACTATAAACGGGCAAATGATGCATTCACAATGCACATTGCAAGGACGCTTCAGCAAAGGACGCAGCAGAGAATATCTAAAGAAGCACAGACATTGATTGAGGAATATGGGTATTGGCTCATCCAATTCCCGAAATTCACATATATTAGGCTGCAAGGGTTCACTTCTTATCCGTATCGGTTACCACGATACCCCACTGATCACATAGTAATGTTTGAGGTATCTAGGCAATTGATTGCCTACGATAAGATTCAGAAAAGGAAAAAGAAGGGTGGACTTGATTTCCCTATCACCATGGGAAATTCCATTGAGGTGTGTCCCTCTTTACAGGCACCCCGAGAGGCAGAGGATGAGCTGCAATCTTATCATTTGTCATATCACACAGGCAGGCAGGATTTCGATCCTTACAGGAACATTCGGTTGATACAGAACGTTGAATACCGGCACAGAGCTCATCTGGAGGACTTTTGGGCAAATGCAGTGGATGAGGCTAATATAAGAAGAAGGATGTTTTCCAGACTTCCTCTCAAGTTGATTAGAGAATGTGAGATTATTCCAGTTCACGACCAAGTGGAGGAGGATGTCAACGTCATGCAACCCGACTATGGGTCAGTTAGGGATACTCCTGTCCCACCACCTGATTGGTCCCAGCCAGAGATCATGGACTTGGACACTCTTTCTATCCCGGTGATGACTTTTACCAGGACTTGGGTCGACAGACATGTATGCAGACTTAAGAGCAAGTCGATCGCCCTTACTTATAGCTTCATGGGTGACCCAAGGCCGTTATCGGTAAAAAGGGGGAAACAAATTGCTCAGGCATCAAGGGCACAAGTGGAAGTGCCAACCCAACCGATACCGTTGAGGATAGAACAAGCATCACCCGTGCACTCACAAACTCAGTCTTCGAGTTTGAGAGTGGTTTCATTATTTGTCGATCAGAGGGCAGGATTAGAGGAAGAGCAGGGACTTGAGGAGGTAGATCAGCCCAACGCCCGGGAATCAGCTAGTGTCAGTCTATCCAGGGGCGGCCAACATGAGGAGGAAGAGGAAACAATGGCCGACACCCATTTTCAGCAGATGTTGGACACTGCTTTGGAAGAAGAGGAAATCACAGAACAGGGGACCCAAGGGTCGGGAGATACCCAGCTTATAGAGGAGGATGAGCCCGAGCAAACCAGTGCAAGAAGAGAGGAAGTGCACGAGATGGAGGCAACAAAAGAACAGCCCCTTGTTGTTTGTAATCCACAGCAGACAGTGCCTGATTGGCTTTCCGACAGAATGAGGAGAGAACCCGAGGATGACACGGATCCAGCCATTGAGATGGAAGAGTTCCTCAGGAGGATCAGTGCGCCACCAGAGAAGAAAAGGGCCCGAAAGTTTTCAAAGATCTCGATCGACGAGTCAGGCTCTTGCACGCTTCAGGTGGCTATTCCGAGGGAAGATTGTGATCGAACCGAGGAGAGGCCTGAAAATTATGTGATCACCACAGTAGAGTTGGGTCGTCCTACGGGAGCCCAAGTTATCGAGGAGTTCGATAACTCCTATCAGGCATTGAAGGATCAGTTGCTCCGCACGGAGGGGAAGTATAAGAAATCGAAGAAGGAGCACAAAACCTTGATATATAATTTAACAAAATCTAAAGACATCCAAAGTGAACCAAACCCAAAGAAGCTGGAACCCATCGAGCTTCCTCGGCGAGTCGGCTGTTGCCTTAGGAGGATTTGAAGAAAATGGAAACCGAGGCGCATTGCTGGTTAGCTGTTCATGCTGAGACAGGGAAATTCATGGAGGACCTTGCCGATGCTTATCGACAGGCCTCAAATATTTTGGCACGGATGGATATAGTAGATCAGGCCTGGGGTGATACTCGCATCTATCAAACGAAGACTGTACTTCGCTTGGGGGCTTTGATGCATATACCTCTAGAAACCTTGGTGGATGGAGGTGTAATTCAGAGAGGTGATAGGTATGATTTCACCAGTTGGTACTCCTCGGTGGTCACAGGCCGTGGATTTCACGACGCAGCAAGGGCAGATTCAGCTAAAGTGAAGAAAGCAATAGGCAACATCTTGGGGGGAGTCCTCAATACATTAGAAGCCATATTTGCTAGAAAGTTGGTCCTAGAGGAGATAACTGCTGATGGCTTGAAAAGTAGACTGCCTCCATTCTTCTCAGCTGCGAGGTCACTTGTCCTGGATGACTTTGAGAATGTCTCCACGTTCTCTAGTATAATTCAGCATACCCAGGACGCCTTAGTGACATGGAAGAAATCTTGCATCAGATACGGACAGACGGTAGCAGTCTTGGAGTTCCAGCTCAACCATATTCCACCGATCTCTACACAGGAGGTTGAAGTAGTATTGGCCCGGTTGATCGAGTTTGCTATCAGGGAGAAGGCCAGTGGGAACGCGCTGCTTGGTGAGGATCTTCTTGATAATGGTAGTGGGCATTAATTGCTCATTATGATTCCTGCAGGGGAGTGGAGAATATTCTGTGCATTCATTGCCCACTCCTCTCTGTGGCGGTTTTTAGGGCAGAAACCCTAATCAGGGCATAGGTGGCTCGATCTGAGCCCTTCATTGTAATTTGATCTGAACCGTCCACTGAATTGGACTTATTATAAAAGGGGCATCCCCCCTCATTTGTAAATTATTAGATAGAGATTAGATCAAGAGTTGAATCAGAGCTAGAGAGTAGAAGGCATATAGCATTTAGCTTAGAAGTTAGCTTTAGATTGAGGAGGGAAGAAAACTTTCCTTTGAAAGTTTTGTAAAAGGTTGTTGTGAACACTTTTCATAATACAAAGAGTTTCATTGCTTGGTGATTTCTTCTTTGTTATGAGTAGCTAGCAAGGCCATTTCGTCTTTCCAATTCAAGGTAGATAGAGTAAAATAGATTTTATTTCATGCAAGTAGTTGTTAATTGTGGAGTGTGGCGTTGTGATTTAAGCATATCTTCTTCATCCATACCACTAGCGGGCTTACTGATGGTAAGTTCGCCTTGCGTGGTCAACTGGAGTATCAGCACTTAACTTCGATTATGGTTCATATGTTTGTATGCGTCGTATTGACGGTATGAACGTGTTGCGTCATAGTTTGAACACTTTTCTCATCCTTTGAAGATTGCACCAACTTTGTCGGAGTTGTTCGAAAGGAGACAAAGCAAAGTTTGGTTTGAAGATTGTTTAAGTCGATCCTCGTCCTCCACCCTTTAGAAATAGATTTGTAGAATCCCTATCCCTATCCCCTTTAAATTCTGCATTTTCGAGTCAGTCTAGATACCAGAACCATATTGCCAAATCATTCATGTCCTAATTGCTTCACAAAGTCGAACAACTACGTAAGTCCCCTTGAAATAACCAGCAAAACACATCAACCAACTGAGTCTTCGCGATAAAAGGAACCTTGGAGTCGAACACATGAACTTTCAAGCAATCTTAGCATGTGGGACACTTTGATCAAGAGAGAATAGAGTGACCGTTGGGCAATTTTATTCTGTGCTGGCGCTGTCATAAAAAGCACGTCAACACTACCCAACTGTTTTAACTGAGCAAGATCTCTGAAGAATAGTTCGGGATCATGTCTATCAAACCTCTCTACCAATCTATCAGTAAACTCCTGGTATGAGGTAATCCTGTCATGATGAAGTGTTACCATGCCATGAATCCACCAGTCATGTGCCATGCCATCAAGATGAAGAGCTGCGAATCGAATGGCATCTTCCTCTGGCATAGGACATAGTGTCAAGAACATATCCAATTTACTCACCTAGGCACGTGCTGTAACTCTGCCACTGCCATCATAGTTCGCTAAAGTAAGCTTATTGGTAGCCTGTCGTAGATCATTATGCTTGTGTCTAGGCCTCCTGTCATTCTTGTTCCTGGTGTGTCCTCTCTTCTGGCTCATGAAACGATCGAAGTTAAGGTGATCCTTAACTCGTGGAGGCATTGCATCCCATTCATCATGCATAGTCAGGATGTTGTCAACAAAGTTCACTTCACCACCTTCCTCCACCTCCTCTTCCTCCTCAGCGTCATTTCTGACAAAAGTAGGGCGTGTGGGTCTCTCAAAGGTGCGTGCTAGAGCAATATTCCTGTGGTGTTCTCCATGTATACTTCCTTCCTGATCTTGATCCAGATTCGGCCTTCTCAAAACTGTTAGGTTCTGCACATTGGTACTAAGTTGCTGGAGAATGTTTGCCACCTGTTCTTGGCCTGCCACCATTCCCCTTAGTACTTCTCTGGCTTCCTTGTCTTCGTCATTAAGACGAGCATCATTATTCCTTTTAGCCATATTATCAAATTCAAAATCCTCTTCCTGTTCGTCCAATGGAATTGCTTGAAAAGGTTCAAAAGTGTTTCTCTGAATTCCAGGGCCCCTGCATGTGTAGTGCCTGTCAAACTTGTTCTGGTGTGGCCGCATAGAATTATTTTTCCCACAAGCCGGTAGGAATAGAAAGCTCTGATACCACTGTGATGAGCCCTGCTGGCTCCCAACTCAAACCCTTGTCTCAGAGAATAGCACAGAGGAAAAATCAATAGCAAAGTCAAATAATCAATGAATGAGTTTTATTTGACAAAATTGCCTTATATTCCCAAAAGGCACGAATTCCAATAAAATACGACTTTCCTCTCAAATAAAATACATTAAAATGTATTTAATAACTTTTCCATAGTTTAGCAATTAAATAATTGCCCTTTTAAGTTGAGCACACTTTATTCTTAAGTGATTTAATTTTAAATCACTTTATGACATATTTAAGTGATAATATTTATAAAGTCAATTTGACTTTATAATAAAGCGTTAAGTTAAATAATTAACTTAAACCACCATAACTCCCTTGAAACTCCATATATCTTCGTGCTGTCAGAAGCTGGCAAACACTGAACCATAGATGCCTGTACTAAAACCAATACTGGAGTGAAGGAATGGGCAACGACAGTACCCACTAAAATGGCCATTGACCCTCTAACCAGATCCTGTTAGCCTACAAGGGTCCAAGAGATAGGCTAACTCCACTGCTCCTGAGAACTGACTAGAGTGGGGATATCACATGGGAGCAAGAAAACAAAAGAAGAGCTGAGGAGCTTCAGGTAATTCTTGATGAGCTTGATCTCATACAAGAAACATATGATTTGGAATGTTGTCCTGAGAAACCAAAGTGTTCAAATTCTCATCAACAAATTTTTCAGGCTTTTGATAATTTGTTGTATGAAGAAGGTGCTAATAAGGTTTATGTAAATCCTCTTTTTGATATTGATGAAGGAATTGCTTTAGAGATTACGAAAGGAGAAAATTTGAGTTTGTCTTCCAGTGTTGGAGAGTTGATACGAGAGTTGCATGAAGTTGAATCTACTGCTGCTCCTAGTGCACCCACTCAACAAGAATTGGTAACTCTTTGAACACAAAGAAATGAGGACATTCTTATTGTTCATCACCAAAGAGTTGATGGTCATGATGATGAAGGTTTTATTTATTTTTTGATGAGGATGTTTGTGAGACTCTTGTCAGATTTTAGTTCATCACCACCTTCTCTTAGAGTGATAGATTTCAGAATTGTATTTGATGAAGGGTTCATGGAATCTTTCCGACAATATATGACAAAAGATTTTGGGTTCCATTTCTTCAACGAACATAGGTTTGTTGATTACTTCTTGGAGTTTCAAGAAGTGTTTATCCAGATGGAACGAGAGAATCAGATGATTCATGTGAGAACAATTCTCCGTTTGAGGAATGGTACTGCATTGTTGATAGTATGGGATCCTGGCATTACTTGGCAAAAAGATAATATTGAAAATTCTAAAAGGGATAAACCAGCACATTGTTTTCAAAATGTTGTTGAGATTATCAGCTTTTGTGTTGGGACTTGTCTCCAATTGAAAGTTAGTATTTGGGATCTCAAGTATTTTCTAATGAAGAATGGTAAGCATAAAAATAAGGCTGGTTGGAGAGATAAGTGTAAAAATTTCAGTTCTATGATTGCTGCTACCTTCTTTTCCTGTTATTGGATTTTTATTTCTGATCATAAATTGGTGTTCTGGGATGGAAATATGATTGGAAGATGGTTTGTGGTGGCATTGGGAACTTTATTGAAGAAGCCACTAGCCTTGTTCATGAGCAACTATGCCAAATTTAATGAGAGATTCTTTTTTTGTAGCTGTTGCTTATTGTTGGGGATGTTGATTTTCCATAAATCAGATTTCAAATTGTCTAAATCAGACCTGTTAGTTGGTTGGTGTTTCCATTTTCTGACCTTTTAGTCTACTACTAGGACTGATTTTGAGCCTCGAATGAAGAAAGGATTGTTATAGTACAACCATAATTCATGTTTGGGATGTTCTCTAATGTTCAACGATGGCTTTCTCTGTGTTTTCTCCTATACTAGTGTTTGGGGCAATAAGTTAGAAAATGATTTGGTCCACCAATTGGAGACTCATGGGGTGAAATTGGTAAGTTTTTCATGGAGTCATCTCAGTTATATCGGTTTTTTTCAAAAAAGGCATTATACATCTTCACGGAATTTTGAGGATGTGATGGGGGATCTCTTGCAAGGAGTTGCTCTTTCCTTTGCAAGAAGAGTTGGAACTTAACAGGAATCAAACCAAAGGTGAAGAGGATAGTAAGGAAGCCTCACCCATACTGGCACCTTCCCAAATTTCTCTGTTGCTGGATTAAATGTTGGGTGCCAAGGCTTCAAAGACAGAGCAAATTCTTCTTCCCAGTTCCAAAAATAATCACCCAGAATTTTGTTTCTGTCTTTAAGAGAATCAAAAACTACAATAAAAAAACCTCTAGAGATAGGGTAGATTTGAATACACCCATCTACCATAGGTTCCCAATGTTCTGAAATCCATTTGTGAAGATCACACAACCGGGGCCAAAAACCCCTAAAACGCCCTATCAAACCTAGTTTTGAAAAAACGTTAACATTATGCTTCACCTCACTTTCTAGCTCAGCCGACAATGTTACCGACACAAGGGAAGCCATCTCTGTATTCCGCAACTGTGATCCGTCGACTCCGTCACTTCTAGGCCCTTTAGTCCCACACATCTTCTTCATTTCACCCAAACCTGTTTTGTTCCCACCCTCCGCAAATCTACACCTTCCTTCCAACATGTCAAAACCTGCCGAGGTCTTAGCTCCCAAAGCCACAGGCTCCAACAAAGATACCGGTTTTGCAACATCATCCATTCCGGCCGCTGGTATGAGAGGGCCCAGGCCGCATCCGCCGTCCTCACCATTCAGAGCCACCGTTCGCACCCACAACCGCCTTCCTCTTGCTGCGTTGGTCATCATTCAACCCTTTTTGTAGCTCCCCTCTCACTGCACCCAACATGGACACAGCTCTAGTTGTCGCTGGGAGCACCAGTCAACCGTTGGCGTTCCTCATCCTCCAACACTTAATTATTAAAGGCTATATATTTTATATTGATATGGTACACATTTATTTTATATTTAATATTAATATTGCTATTTATTTTATTTATTAATTTATTTGTATTTCAACACTTGGTCTTTATGGTATTGCTATTTTGGGGACATGACAACCCTATAATGGGAACACAAGACGACATTTGGCCATTAAACTACTAATGCCAACATAGATACCTGCGAATGAACCAATGCAAATGCACATTCTTTCAATGGGCTGAC
The DNA here is from genome assembly GCA_007115665.2 of Sequoiadendron giganteum. NCBI lineage: Eukaryota > Viridiplantae > Streptophyta > Pinopsida > Cupressales > Cupressaceae > Sequoiadendron > Sequoiadendron giganteum. Next base: position 250,763,226 of record CM021102.1, on the reverse strand, counting down.
ACCTATAAAATTAAATACATACGAAATCTCATGTGTGTATATGAAAATAACTTTTTTATTGAAGGCATGATATGTTTGTTGGCCACCTCGATCTGCAACCCTCTCCCTAATGATAGTCTCCCTTCTTGACTGGGAATGGGAAATTATACTATCCTTCATCCACATCATCATAGAGTAGTTAGGCTGTTAGTCACATTTTTATAAGCTTACCATAAACAGACTATGATTGAAAATTAATGATAAAGTAAAAATCATTTCAAATTCCGACATCATTGAAACTAGCATCTATATTTAATATGAAATTGAACATGTATATACATTGGAATAATCAAAACATGAAAACTATATTCTATTCTAGAAATGCACAGATTTAATTTGCATAACTCAATTATCCAAAATAAGTACTATAAATGCAACATGATTTAATTGTTTAAAAATGGGGTGTGACAGGCAATACGTGCAAAGCATATATGAGGGGCCCTCACCTTTTTCCTTTCAGCTATGGAGCAATGAGAACTAGACACGTCAACAACATTTAATCATAGTGAAGACATAAAACACTTGTGGACCTCCACTAAATAGATTGAGGGGAGTCACCACCTACCTTCATCTCTCTATGAAATGTTATGACATTACAAATCAACCATCTAATCTGCACCTTAATACTGTGCCCCACTAAACACCATGCAACCTATATAAACTTTCCTATTGAATGAAATTTGTGTGAGCACACATTCAATAAGTGCCCAAATGAATTCACCACATTTGCTACCCTAAGACCATGTGGCACTCCTCCATTGGTCCACATGGTACTGACCCACATGAGTCCTCCACATACTCATCTAATGACAAAAGGAGACATGACACATCAGGCCATGTATGCATTGAAAGTGGCTCCCTTGCTTTATATTATTGCCACCTAGTTTTTTAAAGGCCTGTCGATCAATAGCTCACATTGATCAACTAAGATCAATGGCTAGGGATGAAACACTATGGCCAAAGATGCAGGCAGCTAAATTTCACTATTTCAGCATTGTGCAATAGGAAATGGAAATGGCTCAACTGCCACATTGTACACTCCATCATGATCCCATGCCAAATAGATAACACAGGCCCACTATATTTAAATCACTGGGTCACTTGGTGAACTGTGACTAGTTCATAATTATATAGATCCATGTAGGAACTGATGCATCTGGCACTTGACCGATGAATATGATACACATCAACTTGAATGTCCCACAGAAAGCCACACATTCACATTCAACTCTGCCATCTGAAAGTTAAACCACATCAGGATTTCCGATTTGAGATAGGACGTTGATTGACAAATGATCAATGGTGGAGAGTGAAATGGCCACACCCAAATTGTACACCTATACCTTTTGGAATTTTCTGTTTCACAATAAAGCATAGAGAACATTTGCAACTGCCTAGGGCTGGTGTGCAAGACCAAAGTTTTGGTGCCCTGTCACCAAACAAACACAAGGAAAACACTTATGTTATGGACAACCATGAAGGACAGATCAACATTCAAATAGAATAAAGTGTGCGGGTAAAGGGCACAAATCAGGCACTTCTAGAACCAGGCTGCCATGACTGCAAACTTGAAGCTCGGTAGAATGCCAACAATGGAGATTTTACACGAAAGCCAGCAGATTGTTAGTAGAGCTCCCTTGAATCATTCTTGGCAATATTAAATAAGCACATTAGCAACAGAGACCAAGAGATATACAAAGGGCCAAAGCACAAGGCTGGAAGGGAATTTCACAAAATGCCAGCTTATGAAGCACAACACAGGGCTCTAATCAAGATTTCTTAGATTGGTTATAAACCTGAACGTCGTCAAAGCAACACAAAGAGCCATTTTTAGGTTATCTTAGATTGGGTGTCGACATGTTGTACCCAGTCCACTCTAGCTAGTAATTTTTTTAAGGCTCTCAACTTTTGTTTATGGGGGCTCCAAGTATAGGCTTCTTATATTTTGTGTGAAAACTCATTTCTGTGGATGACTTTTTTTTTAATTTTATGTCACTATAATGTTTATTTTGGACTGTGTGACAGCCTCAAAGCTTGCTACTCATTTATTATATCCATTTTGTACTTTGAATCTTGGGCTGTCATAACCAGAGTACATTAATTTTTTAAACCTTTTGCCATGAAAGAACAGGTCAGAGTCAGAAAACTTTGTCAAACAATGCTGGAGAAAAAACAATTGCTTGGCTGGATAAATTAAGGAATGCAAATGGTAGCTTACCTACTTCCAAGATACGCCTGAACATGCAGAGAGTGATGCAGAGCAATGCGACAGTTTTCCGCACTCAAGAGACTCTGGAGGAAGGTAATTCTAAAATAGGAATGGTATTTCTTCAAATTGTGAATAGTCATTTTTGCTTTATTTGCAAACATGGTGATCTGAAAAAATGTTCTATGCCAGCTTTTGTCTCAATTCTAGCAACATCCCACTTGATTCTCTCAATCTCATTTACAAATTCAATAACATTCTCTTTGAATTTTGTACCTTATGCTCCCCCTTATGCTGATTGCTGACAAATTGTAAATGATTTTTAACTTTAAGAGTTACGATGAGACACAAGGAAGAGATTGAGTTGAAACACAATTTGACCTAAAGATGCTGAAATATAAGGCTATCGAATCATCAATTATTCATCTTACTATTCCTTAAAAGGCGAGCACTTTAGTCTAGTTCTTGGGAGATTAATGAAAGAACCAGAAATTTTGTCTTAGGAATGTACAATACAAGATTTGATGTTTTTTAATTTATCCCATTTACATAATGTTTGTCAAGTGATCTCTTATATATGTCTCAACTTAAGTTAGTTAATATAAGAGAGCTATAATACATCTCCAGCCCACACCCATAATAGTCTTCCATGGTTGCATTTCTGCTCCTAAATTCATTAGTGTGGTGAAGGTGTCTCATAGTTATTGATTAGTTGAAAAGTAAATTATTGGATATTAATACCCAATTCAAAGCATTGTAAATTGATTCTTTATTCTTAGCGACCTTTATAACTTGGTCACCAATATACTGTTTGTGAGTGGGCCCATGCAAGTTCGTACCCTTAATTTGGACCTGTACAATTCTCTAAGTAAGCACATAGTGGGAAACTTTCATGGCAAGAATCTACAGGTTTGGGATCAATAGCATCCTCCTCAAATTTATCTAAACAGGTCAACTACTTTTTGAATTGACATTGTTAATGGTGAGACAAGCCAAAACATGAGAGCTTTGAAAATGAAAAATATAAAATTTTCTATGTATATGTTACCATAATTTTTGAAATGATAATTGATTTTCGAAATTCGTTATTTTGTATTAACAAAAGGAGAGGAATACTCCTTATATAGAAAATTACAAGATGATGAAAAGAAACAATCGTTCACTAAAGCAAACTAAAGCAGAAAACTGAAAGATGTTAAAACAAACTAAAGCATAAATAGAAGTTACTAAAAGCTAACTAAGTTAACTAAAAGTAAACTATCGACTAACCAAAGCTAAGATGACCATTAAAAATTACAATTAATAATTTAATAGTTTTCAATGTCCTTCTGAAAACTATGTAATGTTTTGCAAATGATCTTTGTCATAAAGTATCGGCTTTTACCTTGGCTTCCAGGACCTCATCAGGTTTCGTCTTGGTTGTCACAACCTTACTTTATCCCACCACCTTCATTTTAAAGCCTAGTAGAGCCTTTCGGTTGGCTTTCTCAAATGTTCTCGAAACTACGTCGGTGTTCGAAATGGCTTTCACAACCTAGCCAAAAGCTGATATCAAATGAAAAGAGCTGAGTACTTAAGCCATTGGTAGTGTTTCAGAAATTTTCATAGGTTGCGAAATCATGTCAAGCTCTGACAAGGTTTTGAAAACCTCATTTATGTCCGATTACACACTTTCTTCCAAACTTTGTACTTTTAGAAAGTGAAATTTCAACTTCAAATGTGGCATTTCAAAGGTCTCGAGCAAACTGAAGATTTAAAACAAGCATTTCAGAACTTAACATAGGTTTCAAAACCTTCGTCAGGTCCCAACGAGGTTGTCGAAACCCCAACTATGGTCGAAGGGATTTATGTTATAAAAGTTGTGTTCTTCAAAGGATGTTTTAACAAAGACCTTCGGATAATGATAAAGGTTTTGAAACCTTTGTCAGCCTTAGACAAGTTTGTTGAAACCAATTAATTCTCCAAAAAGCTCTCATAACCATTCCTATTCAAAATTTCAAAAAGTGTCAAAACTAAATGCAAGACGGGAAAGCTCACACGCGCCAATTTTTAAGAGTGCCATTAATGTTTACCTACCAATCTCATACATTAATTGTCATTGTCTATATAGCAATTATACTGCTAAAAGAGCTCATTTAATAAGCACTTAGAGATGGATTTTGTTGGAAGAGCAGAATTTTGAAATGTTTTTTGAGCAGTGGTTCTTGTAGCATTCAAGTTTAACACAAAGGTATAGTGGTTTTCTTCTTAGTCTTAGTTTATCATAGGACAATTTGAGGGGAATTCTTGCAAATTTGGAAATTGAGTGTTGTGTAAACAACCCACATAAGTCAATTGAATCATTCCCAAACACAAATTGTCCACATTCACTTGAATTGTATTCACCATGAAGTTTAAGTATTTAGGTTATGAACATTTGTCTATTCTATCTAGTACATTGCCAGAAATTGGGGACACTAAATTAGGGCACATGAACTTGCATGAATTTTAGGAGGAGGATTGGAAAGGAAAATCACTCCCAATTACCCAATGTTTAATTGAAAGTGGGTTGTTGCATCCTGTGGCCTTTCCTGTAGTAGTGCAATGTAATAATTTAGTCTTGGGGTGCATTAACCACTATGACTCCAATGCAAGAGAAATTAGAACGATGATAACAGATTGGTTGTCAAGATTAATAGGGACACGTTTGCCTCATGTTTGAAATTACTAGAGAGAGAGGTACATGCAGACTTCAATTTCACTCTCTCTTACCAATGCTTTTAGGAGAAGAAAGGACAGTACAAGAATGTTATCGCTCGAGAATGGTTTGCTACTCCTAAAAGAGGCAAATCTCAGTTGCCTAAAAAGCTGCATGGAACCCATTTTTCTGATGAGATTTCTGATATGATTGTGCTTTTGCATCGACTGAAAGGGCTCATGAATTTGAAGATTGGATGTATTTCTTCATACAGATAATTATTCATGGTGAGCAGTACCTCGACTAGGCTCAACTAATATGTGATCAAATGCACTCTATGATAATTCACTTCCCTCTCAACAAATCATTTTATATGTCCTACTTGTTTTATGCTATTGCCTACACCAGGCCTTGGCCAGGCTTGAGACCAATTGAAGTTCATGACGCAAAAGTTCAGATATATGATTCTTATGATCAGCTCCAATTGGAGAAGAGTTTCAGACACTTTAGAAGGGTGAATGATGCATTCACCATGAGAATGGTAAGGGAGGTTCAAGGGAATATAGGTTTGAGGATCTCTCTGAAAGTTGTGCAATTAATTGATACTTCTGGTAGCCACTTCATATAGTTTCAAAGATCCACTTACTTCAGAGTTGGGGTTTTTGATGGAATTCCCTACAAGCTGCCCAAGTGTGTAGAGGATAAGTTTGTCCTTATTGAAGTGTGTAGACAAATTGCATAAGTGAATAAAAGGTGTCAAGAGAGAAAAAAGGTATGTTTAGTTCCCTATTGGTCTTGGATATTACTCTTGCAATTCAATGTCTGATGCTCTCAACATTGAAAGAGATTTGGCAAAATATACAATACAATTTTATGAGAGGAGATTCTTGTTTGATAGTAAAAAAATCGTCAAAGACAATCTACAATCGGAACCTGGTTTTTATCATATTCCACGTCTAGAGGATTATTGGGCAATTTGTGCAGATGAGTATGAGGTTCAAAGAAGGAATTGGATGAGATTGTCTTTAAGACAAATTGTAACATTTAGATTAAATTGGGATATTCAAGGCATAAATGATGATGAATCTGACCTATTGGACCCAATATTTCTCAATCATGTGCAGACACAACTAATTGTATCCATGGATTGGAGTTTTAAAGAAGTGGAGACTATTGATGCCAAAACTGTAGTGGTGCTCAAGAGAAATCATGATTGGGTGGTGAGGAAGACTGCAGAAAAACAAACAACTATGCCCCCAAAGACTCAAGATGCTCAACATCAAGGAGAAAGCAATCAAGAACCTTTGTCTTCTCTCTGCAATCATCTTTTGCTTAGTAAATGACCCTAGGAGGACAGGGAGGTGGTGATGAAGATCCTTTGGAGAAAAGCTTGGTGGAGAAAATTTGTGGAGAAGATGCTCCAGAACAAACACAAAAAGATAAAGACAAATAGGTTGCAAAAGAAGAGGAAACAATTGACGTGTCTTCTTCTCCGTCACGGGTAAGTGATGCTTCTTCTCTTGATTCTCTTCCACCGAATGAACCTTAGAATTCTCCACCTAGGGTAGGCCCTACTCCACCTTCTTCTCCTGAGGTGAGAACTTCCAATACTCATCCCCTTAGGAGAGTCTTGCAATTCACATCTCCTGGATCCAAATCCATGACTACACCTACTTCCACCACATGGTTAGAACAAACATTGTCCAAGAAAAGAAAGACAATTTAGCTAAATCTTCCCGAGAAAGATTTTGTTGGCCAATTGATTCAAAGGACCCCCAAACACAAGAAATTGAAAACTACATCTAGATTGATGGAAGATACTGACAATGGGAACAGGTACGTAGAAGTAGCACACCCCTCTGTACAGAAAGATGCAGGACAAGCAACTATTAGTGATTTCAATATCACTAAAGTTGACTTAGGTCTTCCAATAGGGATGGGGATGTACATAATTTCCAAGTGACAGCTGCCAAATTGGTGGAAAGGACGACAAGGGATAAACAAACAGAGTAAGGATGAGTTGAAGCATCAGGTGAAAATTTTAACTGATTGCTTAAAATCTTTGATTGATCTCACTCCTCAACCAATCGGTCAAGCCAGTGCTCCATTCGAGCCAACTTCTTCTATAGGAAGAGTATGCTCTCACAAGTGTTTTATATATGAAATGTGTCAATTGCAATTGAGAAATTGTAGGCACATGCGAACAATTAGCTACATTGCTAAGAGTAGAGAATTTGGTTGTTATTCCATGATGTTTATATACCCGAACTTGGATAAGTTTGGCAGCACTAATATCCTTAACAAACCTGATGAGTCAATATATCTAAAAGATGCCTTGAGGACACTTTGACATAAGGGTTCGAAGTGCAAATTTTTGGTGTATGGAGAAAGCATATTCATACTTCAGTTACTGGGCAATTGTTTGTCCTCAAGCACTAGCCTTGTTTTGTGGATGCCAAAACATGCACGGTGGAATAATTTAGGCAATAATCTATTGCTAATACCATGCTTGTTGCTAAAAATCAATGTGGTCTAATCAAGGTTTGTCAAAATTATAGTACTGTTGTGCTAACTATAAAGTCTTTGGCTCCATGTTCCAATCTTAACATGAGGCAATATAGGTTTGAGGAGGTTCACTGGAGGCCTTTGTATCCCAACTGTTACTTCTTTGTGAGATCACATCAATTAGGGGGCAGCAAGCTACACTGTGTGGCTAAGAAAGATGAAAAGAAGTGGAGCAGCTAGTCATTGTGGGAGAAATAGAATATCAGAAATCAGGGATAGTGGTTGGGTTTGATGAAAATGATTTTGCTTCTTTTCAAAATTCCTGGGGTTCACATGAAGAGGAAACATAGTTTATGAAGGGGATTGTGTAGTTGAAGGCCTTGGTCAGAATGAGAGTGCTTGTACACACATTGGAGATCAAGCTAGTACTTAAGAAGAGATGGAACTAAAAATTTAACATCATGTAAAAGCAGGGCTTCACGGTCCCAGGGGTATAGAATTTTCAGCTCAAGACAAATTACAAACTCTTCATATTTTGAAGAAGATGTCATCTAAATATTAGGATGATCAAAGGTCCTCTAACCAAAAATGTATGAATGGGTGAAAAACATCAATATGATGTGCTTAAGGTACTGTCTCATTGTGTTAAGAATGACACAGATAAGTCTTGCTACTACAGAGTAGCAATGAAACAAATTGAGCTAGAGGCTGGTGATGACCTTAGAAATTTCCAAAGTAGCATCAAATAAGGAGGAAGAGAACTCATACAAGTAAAATGCACGAGTTAGGCTTCATAGAATAGGTTCCTAGTAGGTAGATGAGATTTATGTGTGATGAATTGACAATGGCAGTTGGATGGTTGCTGATGTTGTGGGTAGAAAGCTGTGATCTCAACTGACTGAAATTTCATTCAAAGACAACTTTCTTAACTAGACTACTGTGCTCAAGTCATCAAAGAAAATAGCTTCAGTTGGACATATATCAAATTCACATTGACACTGAAAAATTGAAATTACAAATGAGAGGCCTAGAATGCCAAGTTGCAGATTTTATTGCACAAGTGAAATGTGAAGAGGATGAAGTCAAGAATCTTGAAGGAAAGGACCTTACATACACTATGCACACGTGATGGATCCTAAGATAATGATTAACCTTGCAAGTACAATTTGAATTGGATTGGTTGGGAAAAGAAAATAATAAATATGCAATGAGTTTTAGGCTGTGATGTTAGCACATATTATAGTTTTTTCTTTCTTTCATTGAATTAGTAACTGTTGGCTATAGAGGAATGAGCTTATTCCATTCAGTCAAGCAGGTGAAGGTGGTGGCTAGTAGGGTTTTACACTTTCTTCCTATCCTGAGGCCCACGTGGCATTATTTAAGAATGAGGCCGTTGAAATGCTGTCATCTATCCACTAGGTCTTCTCCACAGAGTTGAGCAAAAGAGTGAAGATAGATTTGACAATGTTGATCTCCATGTTTACAATTTTTTAATGTGAAGTAGCTACCATAGATGTTAAAATGGTGGCCATTATGAGGGGCAACTGAATTGGTAAAAAGAAATTCCCAAGCCTGTGGAAGGTCATTATAACTTTAAAGCTATGTTACCGGGCTCGTCCATCCCAGTTACAGGTTCCGGTTCAGTTCGCTACAGGTTCTGGTCCTGGTTCGACGAACCCAAGTGAACCCGTCACGTTTTTCATCATTTAAAAAAAAAAATCGTTTAGGGTTCTTCATACTCATGATCTTGTTCGTTTGTAATTATATTGTTATTTGCTTGTTCGTTCCTCGATGAGGTAGTCTCATTAACTTGAAACATGGCTGCAAGTTTATGCCCTATTTCTTTGCAACAGTCGCCGACGCCATCGGTTTGGGAGAATTATCGGAAGCCGACTCTGTCATTTTTACGCACCTTGGCGGAGTGACAGAGTTACATTATTTGCTTGGTCGGTTAAGAGTCTTTAATTTTTTTATTATAACTAAGTTAGGTAAAAATTATTTTTTTAATATTAATTTTTTATTAATAAATATTAAAAATTACAAATATAATCATATATAGTTAAAAAATAGATATTCTAAATAAATTATTAATACTAGTAATTATTATTCTACTAATAATAATTATTCTTAATAAAAATTAATAATTATGTAAATTAATTTTTAAAATAATATCTTGTTAGCTTTTGTAATAATTTTGTTATTATATATAATTTTTTATTAATATTGTTTAAGACATAAATATTAATAATTCTATATATATGTTTTTTGTACTAACGAACCCAAAACGAACTGAACCCACCCCCCAAAAAATTTAGCCCAACCCGTGAACCGAACCCCCGAACCCGAACCTGAACCAAACTGGAACCGGCAACTTAGCTTTAAAGATAAAAAAGGAAATCTCAGAAGAGATTGATAAGTAAGTAATTAACTAAAGTTAGGGATAGCCTAAGCAAGAGTGGTTCCAAGAATTTTTTAATTGGGCAGTATCAATGGCTAGGGCAGAAGAATTCATAAGGGGCAAGTGCTTGAAGTAAACAATTTGCTTGAGGAATTGATTTCTACAGAAATGGCCCTGCAAGAAATCAAGACACCCTCTCAAGAAATGGGTTGATATTAATATGCCATCTTTGTAATACAACAATATACAGTTTAGCAGCCTTCAGTACAGCAAGTGCCAACTGCCTCCAGTTCAGCCCACAGTGTAGCAAGTTCTACCTTTTAGTAGAATTCAGCTCAGCCAGTGCAACATAAGCTGTGCTCTAGAAGAAAAGCATATATTTGAAATTTTCATGAATACTTCCTAATCAGATATATGGAGTAATATCCTATTTTAAGAAAAATGACTGGTGCTTAAAGTCACGTGTAAGGGCATTTTAACATGCAGACACAAAAGTATTTTAAGGAATTAAATCTAGAGGCAATGAAATAAGGATATTAATGCAAAATCTGCACCTAGGCAAAGGAGGATATTTTGACTAGTAAGCTTTGTCCCTAAGGTGTGTCCTCTACTCATGATTCTTTTTTCGTGTTCAACTTCTTACCCATATCCATTCAAGCTAGCTATACCCCAGTTTTGAATATGTTGTCTAGTTAGCATTTGTACAAGCTAGGAAAAAATTGGAAGCCAATCCTAAGTTTTACCTTCAAGCTGGCCTTTATTGTGATCTGAGGACTTGAGAGACAATTTGTATCTATTGAAATCTGATGGCAGTCTTGATAATCCGATTTTATCTTTCCAATAAACTAAATTGCCTTGGTTTATTGGTTTTGCTTGCCTTAATTGAATTCATACCTATTTATGCTCAATTGTGTCCTATGGTTCTCGTTAAGCTTTTCTAAGTAAGACTTATCTGTGTCTTATAACTTGTTTAGTTTCTTTCAAATTTGTATTGATAGTGTCAAGGACTGGATCTTGACACTTCAGATTCAGATTTTCTGTTAATTCCTTTTGTTTGCATTTGTGTTGTAAGTTATGGTCATAGAATTTGTGAATGATAAAACACCATTCAAGTTGATTTTTTATTTCAATATATTAAATCTTTTGTCAGATTCCAATTTGTCTTTTTCCAATAAACTAAGTTTAATTGAAATAGTTTGAGAAACTGAGGGGTTTGTGAACAGTTGAGTATTTCTAGAGAAGTATTCCGAGAGCCATTCCCCATGGGCTGTAAAGGGTCCAAAGTGAGAGAGATTCCTTTGGAATTTCTAAACTGCCACTTAGGGTGGCTTCTTGAGACTAATACTTTGACAATTAGTGCAAGGTATTAGTTTTGTTATTAACAGTCTCTTTGTTCCTGAATATTAGCACTCTTCTTGGACATTACTTTTTCTTTGTCCTCGTTCTTCCCTCCTCCTTGCTGTTGACCACCTTTATGCTTTCGCTAAAATGAAGAGGACTTTTCTTGTTATATGTTCTAGATAGTGTTCTAGGGGACACAATTCATCAATATCCAAGGGTTTAGCCATTGAAATAGGTCCCTTGAGATGCACAAACAACACTCCAATGTACTTCATCAAAAAATCTTTGTCCATGATGGCTTTCCAGATTGAAATTCTCTTTTCTAGAATTCGCTTGTGTACTCTTATGCATTTTCCCCTTGTCTTTGATGAAAGTAGTACTGTTTTGATGAAAAAGGGATCCTAGGTCTAATACATAGAGCACTAACATCGATCCTTTTTCAAGAGAACATTAGGATGCAAATAAAAAATGTAATAAGATTGACTTTCAACCATGAAAGTGAGTCAATCAGACCTAGATTTGATCCTTTAGAGCCTTGGAAATTGATTGGAATTGAATTGCCTTAATTAACTTAATTAAACTATGTGCCCTAATCTGAAAATGCAAGATTTCGATAACAAAGAAACTGTAACAGAAATTTCTGACACTAGATTTGGGAAGGCAGAGTATTGTGCACATGTCCTAAAAATTTGAAGTTGTTTTGGCAAGACAGAGGCGCCTAGGGCACCTATGTTCTCATAGGCTTGTTTCGGATCTGAAATGTTGGACTTGTAACACTCGGTCTTCTCTCCAATTTCTACTTTGCAAATTTTTGTCTTCGGATCTGGACCTACAATAAATCTACAAAAAGGAATGGTGGATGGTGGCTATATAGGAGTTTGCCTCTGTCAAAGCTCTATTTTGGTATTTCTACCTCCACAATAGCCAATGAATTGATTGATAACAATGTGTGTGCCCTAACCTTAAGTGCATCTAAGGTTGTTATGAGCTGAAAATGCATAAAACCCTACTCAAGTGCATTAGTGGAGGATTCCTACATGAAAAATGACAAGATCTAACTAAGAGAAAATCAAATGCTCTTAGCAAATCTGAAACATAATGATACCTTGCCTTAGGTTGCAAGTAGAATGAAGTTTGAAGATGAGAACACTTAGGAAACAAGTCATTAGGTTGTAGAAAATGGCCAGGAACACTTTCCAAACCTAGAATCCATCATGCTCTTCTATTGTCATCAACCTTCAATCGTGGAATAAAACTTGATCAAATCTGCAAATAAGCTTGAAGACCTGCAAATGCAAATGTATGTGGTGGAATGCAATGATCTCTTGCTTCTTCTTTTTCTCCAAAATTCGAATGAGATTTAAAATGGTGAAAAGACTAGGTATTTATAGGCCTTTAATCTAATTTCCCGAAAATTATATCCCAACAACCGACTTTAGATATTTGAATTTCAAATAATAAAATGCTAACACCGACATATTTAAATTTGGAGCCAAAATAGGGGGACATAGGTGCCCTAGGCGCCAATGTCCCAGACCTATTTTCTGAAACTTAAGGAGTTGGGGGCAAAGTATTAAATGAGAGCATTTGCTTTATGCTTGCAATTTGTCGGAAAACGATAAAATGGGCCACGAAATGCATAACTTTGGAAATTAGGACCTGATTAAGGGGTGTTTGAAATGCATTAATGCAAGGGTCACTAAAGTAGGTCCAAACTAAGCGTGAAATTATACCAACACATAAAAGGGAGTACAATTTACGACACTACATGTACCATTACATCAAATGCTCCTCATAGCATATAGGATAGAATTGTTTCATTAACAACCCCTTGATGCCTTCACAACAAGCTATAGGAGGTATTTTTCTACATTCCAAGGACATCGCATAGCTTTCATACCAAGTTCGGGCATGACCGACTAGTTTGAGTCTAGCAAAGAGAATTTGTTGATGAGGTGAGAGTTTATGAAGATTGAAGTATAACTGCATTTGAGAGACAAGTCTTATCTATTGACATCTGATACCAGTCTTCTTTCCAATTAAATAAATTGCCTTGGTTTATTGGTTTCACTTGCCTTAATTTAATCATATGTATTTATGCTCAGTTGTGTCCCATGGTTCTTGCTAATTTTTTCTAAGAAAGATTTTTCTGTGGCTTATACCTTACTTAGTTTCTCTAACTTTTTATTGATAGCGTTAGTGATTGAATACTAACACTTAAGATTCAAAGTTTTTGTTCATTCTTTTGTTTGCATTTATGTCATAGATTATGGTCATAGAATCTATGAAGGATAAAAAGCATTCAAATAGACGTTTTATTTCACTATATTAAATCTTTTCTCAAATTGCAATTTGCCTTTTTCAATAAACAATTAAGAGCTTAATTGAGATAGTTTGAGAAAGTGAGGGGTTTGTGAATAGTTAAGTATTTCTAGAGGAGTACTCCGAGAGGCATTCTTCATGGGCTGTAAAAGGTCCAAAGTAAGAGAGATTCCTCCAGAATTTCTAACCTGCCACTTAGGATGGCTTATTAAGACTATTGCTTTGACAATTAGTACGAGGTATTAGTGTTGTTGATAACAGTCTCTTTGTTCCCAAATAATTTTTTCTCTTAGAATCTAGGTGTTTAATTTTAGAGATGAATCATTTTGTGGCTTTAGAGGTTCATTTAATCATTATAACAATACAAAGATATTTGGGATAGGGCTTGTTTATTTGTCAACATCAATAGAAGGAGATTTCCGATGTGTTTCTTGGGATGGCTTTTGTTGCTTGGAACCAGTTTGCTTATTTTGGTATCTTGTAACATTTTGTCTATTAGTTCCTGTTATCACCTGGAATATGCATCCTATTGAATCGTGAATCCAGCTATCCTGTGAAACATGAGATGACCTCTCGAGTTGTGGGACTCGCGAAACTCCAAGTCAACCTCTGATTAAAGGGGGCTTCCCCTTGGTAAATCACCTAAAAATTGACTCTAACTAAAGGACTTTGCTAGGAAAAGAGATGAGAAAGATCTGATAATCTAAATCTAAAACAGAAAATGAAGGTGTTACACCAATAGAGCAGATTTCTACTT